>JASVER010000047.1:7574160-7762806 GCA_030449065.1 Oceanodroma leucorhoa
CACTTTTGAAAACTTTTGTATGTCCAAAGCTGCCGCCTTGTCTGTTCTCTAAACAGCATGACCGGTTTGCAGAGCACTGGCTCTGCTCTGTGAGCATCCAACTGGTTGCAGAATACTGGCCGACCTTCTTCTTTCTCCTTATTTTCTGCTTTTAAACTTCATCAAGAACTATAAAAATTAAATAAACCTTCTTTATTTAATCTCAGTGTTACTTTTCCGTAATTGCCCTGCATATTACACATTAAAAGACAGTCTTGTCTTCAGAGGGCATGGGCGAAGAAGATTACTTGCCTAAGGTGGTTTTTCTTAGACAGCAAAGAAGCTAAAAAACCCCTGCCTTAGATAACAAGGATAGCAAGGCTCCAAGATAACAAGGCCCTTTATCCTCTCTAATATCACACTTTTATGTTGCAGTGTTTCATTTTAAAGCCTTCTGATCAAAAGTTAGTACATAATTATTGGGGGAGAGCTGAATACCCAGCAATGAGAAAAGGGCAGCATGAGCCCAGCACAACCTCACTCCAGAGAGGGGACTGTGCCCTGAGGACTCCTTTTAGCCTCTTCTCCTTTTGATATCCAGTCAATAATGTGGCTCAGTATTCTCTTTACGTATTCTCATCCTGCTCACTCCCCTCTATCTATCTGCTTCTGGCAGTGGCAGAGATTCTGGATCTGTTCTGCTAAGGGGAGCTCTCATTGGTACAAACTTATCCAGTCCAGTTGTGCCAGCCTGCAGTAAACTGTTGCTTCAGATGATGCTAGTGCTAGTCAAAACTAAGCCAATGCCAGCTGTAAAGCTACTCCTTCCTCTTCCCGCCGTTTGGAAAAGATCTCCTTTGTGAAGTGTGCTCAGGGCTCCTCAGCTCAGATGGTTGCTTGTCGAGTAGTTCAGATGAATTAGCTTCAAACCATGACTTGTTCCTGAATTTTCTCCTGCTACTACGTGTTTGTCATATAGATGTTTATCTAACATAAGGGACAAATTGATATTGTCCCCTGAGCCAGATGACTGAAGAACATACTACAGATAGTGTATTTCCAGTAAGAATTTTTGGACTAGTCTTCATACCTGAAATGTCTGAGATTCATAAGGCAAAAGGTTTCCTGTGCAGAGGTCTGAATATCAAGGAGTAACAAAAAAATTGTGTGAATTTCAGCTCCTACATTATACTGTTGTTATTCACCAAAGATATATTTACATAATATTTTAAAATTTCATCACCTAATTCCAGTTACAAATAATGTGTTCTGTATCTCTTCCCTTTGAAGACTGTTCCTTTTAATAGGCTTCCATCCTTGGAAATTCCTGATTTTAAATGTGACTTTTTTTCTTTTATTGATATCATCATTACCTCTCTTACTTGAAACAATTTGGAATGGCCTAATCTTTAACCACTTTTTTGGCTTGACATAAAAGCTATGCCTCTGTCCTTGTCATGTACCCCTCTCTTAGTGAATTTAGTTCCCCTTTTAACCACCAAAACCACTAACTAATTTTTGTGTTTGAAGAGTTTTTAAAATTATTTTTTTTCCCTTCACTTGTCTAAAGCTTTAGTGGGGTTTTTTTTATAGCTAATGTTTAAAAAAATATCCTACATTTTATTTTCCCTTAGTTCCATTTCCCCCTCCTTAATTGCATGCTGACAGTGAGCATACTGAGAAAAAAAGGGGCCACGCCATTTAGAACTGCTTCTCATTGACCACTTTCTATCCTTGTATTTTCAATACACTCTTCAGATATTGCTTTTCTATGTTAAAAGCAGGGTGAGAAGCTTTGAATGCTGAATCTCAAATACTAAATCACATTAGCTGGATTTCACTAGAATAGTGCAGGTTCAGAGGAATGAAGTATATGCTTATTTTTGCTCTCAGCTGAATAATTGTGTTCTTTGAAATCTCTGTTGAAACACTGTTTTAAGTCAAAAGTAACTGCATTTAAACATACCTGTATAAGATGAGGTGTTTTTTTTTTAAATATAATTAACATTCTGGATTTGCAACATCATCTTTTGGTGGTGTTAAATGTGTAGGGCTTTGGTTTGGTTAAATAGAGTCTTGACACTGATCTGGGAGGGAAGAGACTGTTTGTCTTTTTTTTTTCCCCGTAAAGAAATCAGTGATTTGGAGCCTGGATATGTACTTGCTTTTAGAAGTGTAGGTGCAGTTCATTTAACCACATGCAAATATTTTTTCCATAGACAAACACAGAATCACAGAATCATAGAATCATTAAGGTTGGAAAAGACCTTTAAGATCATCGAGTCCAACCATCAACCCAGCACCCATGCCCACTAAAACATGTCCCGGAGCGCCACATCCACATGTTTTTTGAATGTCTCCAGTGATGGTGACTTCACCACTTCCCTGGGCAGCCTGTTCCAATGCTTGACTACTCTTTCGGTGAAGAAATTTTTCCTAATATCCAATCTAAACCTCCCGTGGCACAACTTGAGCCCATTTCCTCTTGTCCTATCGCTTGTTACTTGGGAGAAGCAACCGACACCCGCCTCTCTACAGCCTCCTTTCAGGTAGTTGTAGAGAGCAACAAGGTCTCCCCTCAGCCTCCTCTTCTCCAGGCTAAACAACCCCAGCTCCCTCAGCCGCTCCTCATAAGACCTGTGCTCCAGACCCTTCACCAGCCTCGTTGCCCTTCTCTGGACATGCTCCAGCACCTCAATGTCTTTCTTGTAGTGAGGGGCCCAAAACTGAACACAGTATTCGAGGTGCGGCCTCACCAGTGCCGAGTACAGGGGCACAATCACCTCCCTACTCCTGCTAGCCACACTATTCCCGATACAGGCCAGGATGCCGTTGGCCTTCTTGGCCACCTGGGCACATTGCTGGCTCATGTTCAGTCGGCTGTCAACCAGCACCCCCAGGTCCTTTTCCGCCGGGCAGCTTTCCAGCCACTCTTCCCCAAGCCTGTAGCGTTGCCTGGGTTTGTTGTGACCCAAGTGCAGGACCCGGCACTTGGTCTTGTTGAACCTCATACGATTGGCCTTGTCCCATCGATCCAGCCTGTCCAGATCCCTCTGCAGAGCCTTCCTACCCTCAGGCAGATCAACACTCCTGCCCAACTTGGTGTCATCTGCAAACTTACTGAGGGTGCACTCGATCCCCTCGTCCAGATCATTGATAAAGATGTTAAACAAGACCTGCCCCAAAACTGAGTCCTAGGGAACACCGCTTGTGACCGGCCGCCAACTGGATTTGACTCCATTCACTACAACTCTCTGAGTTTGGCCGTCCAGCCAGTTTTTTACCCAGCGAAGAGTACACCCGTCCAAGCCATGAGCCGCCAGCTTCTCTAAGAGAATGTTGTGGGAGACGGTGTCAAAGGCTTTACTAAAGTCCAGGTAGACCACATCCACAGCCTTCCCCTCATCCATTAGGCAGGTCACCCGGTCATAGAAGGAGATCAGGCTGGTCAAGCAGGACCTGCCCTTCATGAACTCATGCTGGCTGGGTCCGATCCCCTGGTTGTCCCGCACCTGCCTCGTGAGCGCCCCCAAGATGAACCTCTCCATGATCTTCCCCATGTGACTGCAATCCCTTTTCAATCAGAGGAAGGAAAGAGTTCCTCTTAGGGAGTAACTCATCTCATCCTGCATTAGCCATCTGAAGTCAGGCGAGTCATTTCACTAACATTGCTTTAATCTCTCCATGGACTATAAGGGGAACCTGAAGTGTTTAGCTCACATATAAGATCCACCTGCAAACACATGAAATCCACTGGATTTCAGAGTAGGACTCAGAGTATGGCAGGGTCCTACCTTATAGAATAGCTGTTTTTTCCTCGCCTCGCCTCGCCTTGCCTCTCTCTTCACTTTTTACTTTTTTCCCAGATGGACATTTGGCATTTGAACAATGCTGACTGGTATGACACAGGGCCCACAGGAGACATGCCCTCTTCTGGACTGGCAGTCTTAAGGCTGGGTGAAGTATTCTAGGATATATCAAATGCTAATAAATGCCTGCATATAGGCAGCTGACTTGCACCCCTCTGTGTTTTAGTGTGTGAGAGGTGATAAACTGGGCACATCAGACTCTCAAATTAGTGCTGCAGCTTTTGCAGAGCCTCATTGCTACAGCATTCCTCTGGCTCTTGCACCTCTGGTCTCCAGTTATCCTCTTCATTGACAAAAAAACCCCAAAGAGCAAAGGTTTAGCAAGAAACTGTCTTAATTGTGCAGAGTTTACTCTTAACAAACCGTGCTGCACTACAAAACTCTGACCTCAGCCTCCACAGTTTGATCTTACTCCTCCTGCATCTGTTGGATTTGGTCAGCATTGCTTGGCTGAGCAACCTTTCCTGCTGTTCCTGGCTTTGAGCACCTGCATGTCGTAGGAGTGCGGCTGGCTCGTTGCTTAGAAGAACATACTTCTTTTAAAACAATTGCCATCCCCTTTCTCTCAAAAAATCTTTCTTCCCTCAAGAAATTGCTATGCAACAAGCTGTTCAAAGTCTGAGACATTTTCCTTTAAACTTTTTTTTCCAAATTCAAAATAAAATAGGAAATCTGTTGTTTCAGCTAGAAAGAACCATTCGACATTGACAACTTATGATATTTTCTTTAGTCCACTGACAAAGCTGTACTCACCATCACTCAAATATCTCCAACAAACAAGGTAAAGATTCCCAAATAGTACATAATTCACGACTGTACAGAGACAGGTGATTTGTTGGGGAGTGACATCGGTCTTTGAACAGAAGTAGTCACAAGCAGCAGTTTAGGTAATTATCTCTTTCAGGCATTTCAACCAAAATGTTATTAGCCGGTTTACAGGAAGCCCCTCTTCCCTGAGAATTAATTCTGTTTAGGAAGATTAAAGGTCTCATCTAAGAAAAATACTCAAATCACAAAACTAACTGCACTGTATCATTTCTTCCAAGACTGTATAATGCTTATACCCTTAGGATTTATCTCCATGGGGAAACCATTATGAAATAAGCCAACATATGAATTTAAAGTGCAACAGCTATTCAACACTAATTTACACTGCTATTCTTCACTAAGAAATGCACCATAGCTTAGCACCTGCACTGAAGCCACATATCTCAGTGCTTGATCTCTGAGTCCCATTTAAGAATCAGGCTGTCTCTGGCAACAGAAACAAGAAGCAAAATGCAGAGAGGCAGGAACAGAAAATTGCAAGGTTGCAGCTGTTGGGTATCGGTTTGAGGTCCGCAATGTACAGAAGAGCTCCATGAATATGAGACAGTATGATATTGCAGGTTCCTTCACAGACCCTGGTATTCACCTAGGAACTGGACCTGTGTCTGAAGCGTTACAACATGCTGAGTTTAGGTGCTCTTAGGAGAGATGGCTGGCAAACCCTGGCCTGCACGTGACCTCCAATATCTGCATAGACATACCCTTGTCAGAAAAGTATCCCTGCAGGCTTTTTTTTTTTTTTTTTTTTTTTTAAATAACTATTCTAGACTGTTCCTGCATGTCAACAAGTCCTTAGAAAAAGAACTTGCAAGAAACATATCAGAGTGACACCTGGTAGCTCCCGTCAAAACTGTGCTCATCACTTCCTGCCAGGGAAGCTAATTTCATTAGAGATGAAGTTGGAATTGTCACTCAGCAAGTTTATTAATTCTCAAATACCAAGAGTGAAAAATGCACCAGCTGGGTGATAATCACTCAGCATGTATAAACAAGCCCCACGCTTAGCTAATATTCACTCTGATGTTGGTTACGGGACCCAAGCTTTTAGAATAATGTTTAATAGACCAGGTTGTTCCTGTAGGTAAACAGGGGTATGAAATTGCTTCAGGCAACTCTCTCCCCATCAAACCTTGTGCAATGCATGTGGACATCCTGCATGACCATAGACCATAGAGCTCTTCTTAAGCTCTTCAGGGTCAGCCTCCATGAGGCATTCAGATGCATGACTCTCACGACTCATGTGTTCCTGAACAGGAGGACCACCTGAGCAAGGCGATCTCTTGGGTTTGGGAGACCCTGGAAAGAGTAGGGACGTGCATGACTCTGTGCAGAGTAAACCCATCACACCAGCACCTGTGCCAAGCAGCTCTGCACCTCACCCAAACACAGTGAGAAGAGTCTCTCTGCGGTGTAATTCTGTAAATTAAGAGGATAGCACAGGAGCAGTAGGTCAAACTGATCTGTGCTAGACATAGGCTGAGCAGTTGCTCTGTGGGGCATTTTCAGGGTGGTGGCTGTTTATGGGAAAATACCACTGGTTGCAAGACAGAGATGCACTGAATTGTCTCTCTGGAGTGGGGCAGCGCTTTTGTGGCCAACAGTGACATAAATAGGAGCATTCCCTTTGAATTCAGCTGCTACAGAGTGAGTCTTAAAGACACACAACTAAGTGCTATTTGCAGTGGTTTTTCGTTATAGGGTCACCTTCCAGTTCCATTCAGCAACTAGTCACACAGAGCTATGTACACGCACCAGCCATGTGTAGTTTAGTGTAAAATGCTATTAATAATTACTTGGTTCCTCCATGGTCAATGATTTCCAGTAATCCCTCTGTTTTCTCCCTTGGTAGATTTAGATATATCAAAGGCTCTTTGCCTGTAGCAAGGCCATATGGAAAGAGGCACCGTTCTGTAGTCACTGGTGCTCTACCATCACTAGCTTTGCACAGGTTTTTCAAACTTGCTGCTGGATAAAACCATCAGGATTTTTAACATGCAAGCGTCCAGCAGCAGGACACCGTCTCATTAACTCTTATAGCTCCATTTTCTGAATACTGCTGTGCAGCTCATTTATATTCATGTATTCTTCCTCCTGCTGTTCAGAGCATACAAGGACCGAGAGCCCTCACAAGGGATGTTTGCATTAAAGCAGCACATTAGTTTCCAATGCCCCGAGGATCCTTTATGTTTTAAGGTAGATACAGCATTTTGTCTTTTACAAAAGATTCTGCTTGAAAGGTTCAGGGTGGGAAACCTAGCTTTGTCCCAGGGCTGACAGATGTACTAGCCAATTTAACAAAAATATTAGCTGCCAAGAGGCTTGGCAAAATGCATGTAGTGTCCCAGCTTGATGAAGAAAAAACAGGATATACATTGCTTATCTGTGGAAAGCTTGTTAGTGAGGGCTGGCTGAAAGAGTCAAAAAATGTCATTTTGTCAAATACCCTGCTCCACCAAAGACAAAATGTTTTGCACAGACATAACAGTTTTGATAAATTTTTTCACCTGGAAGGTTTCTTTGAAATTTTTCTGGTTGCTTCTGAAACAGCAGAGACAGGTGAGGGTAAAAAGCAGACAAGAGAGTGGAATGATTTTGAAAAATCTGAAGACAAACTGTCTCAACAAAAGTCTATTTTTATAAAACTGTCTGAAGGGTTTTATTTCCTGAAACAGAATTTGAAACCTCGCAAGTCATTACCAAAAGGCACTGCCATCATTTAGCGAGCTTTAATGCTAACTATATTGATCACATTACCTGGGACACTACTCAAACAAAGAGACAGGTTTCAAATATAGATTTGGAAGCCATTCAGGATCCCAAAGCATTGCGGCAGCACTAAAATCAATCATATAATAGGGAGAAGAGTGGCACGTGGTGAGCTAAAGCTAATTTGTTTTTCTGAACAGAAAGTCTGAGTTCCTCAGGTGAGTTTCTACCCAACACAAGGGAGAGTTAGTGAAAAGATGGAGAGGATCTAAGTGCCACAGCCTTCTGGACCAGAAGAGCTCTCCCTGTGGCTGCGCCTGCCCCAGGTGCTGGCTACCACCTCCCCTAACAAACCCTCTAACATCCCTCCGGAGTTTCGCCCTGTGCCCAGGTAGGAAAAAGCACAGCTGTTGAGGAAGAAAAAGCGTCACCAGCTCCCCATCTGAGCAGTTAGCTGCAGCGCCTGTTCCCTGTACTTCCATTAGCATCAACTAAGGATCTGCTTCTCCATGCTATTCTATGCACTGGGTCTAATAGGAATACACCGGTTTGTATTTCCTGTACTTCCATATATTCTCTCCTTAATATTTTCTTAAACTTATTTTCTTAAAACTTATATTGTTGTTTTTACAAACTCATATATACTTCAGGGCTTTGAACACATTTGATACAAAGAACGGAATTCAGGTAATTTTAATGCACCTGAAGCATGCGAAATGCTTTAATACACTTTAATATCAAGGCAGAATTTAGTTTCAGTAGAAACTAGAGAGGAAAGAAGGAATGTTTGGAATTCATAGGATGGACATAACCTAGCAATAAAACACCTAAGCAGCAGACAGGAACACAAATTAGGCTTTGTCAGTGGTGCATATGGCCTAAAACAGAAGTCAGTTAGTCATAATAGCACATAGACGTGTTCCAGATATTGTTACAAGGGAGAACGGTCTATAAACCCCCCCTCTAAAACATCAATCTTTTGCCTTCAGAACTGCTTATTAACTGAGCTGAGAAATACATCAAATATGCTAATAACGTAGTAACCAGCAGCTAAGGAAAAAAATAAAACACCAAATGTTCATTTACATTAGGATCACAGCAGCAACAGCATACTGATAATTTAACCCCCTGTGCTCTGGATAACAACCTCAATGTGACATTAAGCACAGACTGTATAGAGAATACTGTAATTGAATGACCGCATTGTCAGTTTTAAACAATTAATGATATTGAGATAATTCAAAAGGACAAGTGGAAGCCTGTTTGCTTCATCAAAGACTACTTAATACTCAGTTTTATGCACTGAGATAATGAGACATATTAGCCCCAGAGTTGAGGGGGGAGGGTCAATGAAATATCTCAAACTCTCTTAAAGCATAAGGTCAGAGAGAACACATGGCTTTCCTTGCTTACAAGGAGGAATGTCACACTGAAGCAAAGAATAAAAAACAAAACAAAACAAAACAAAACAAAACAAGAGAAGGCAATGACTTGCATGCATGTAATTAAAGGAGATGAAATTAGACTTTTTTCAATCTGCACTTGACATTTTGGGAAAGGTTGGTGGTCATTCACAAACAAATCCTGGAGTACCTTGCTTTGTACCATGTTTGGCAGCACTTACTATGAACTGCTCTCTTTTATATATTTTTTCATTCACCTCATGAGTTATGCATGTGTAATTTCAGAATCTTTATTATCATCAGAAACAGCTGCTCATTACAACAAGATTATTGTTTTGAGATATATACTGCATTTGTGTTGAAGAAATAAGTTAACCCTATCTGTACATGAGGATATACAAATACATAGCTCTAGGAACAGGCTATGCACATAGTATTTCTGTAGATTTAGCTGCACAACCCTGGAACTTCGTAACTTCTTGTTTTATTTTCTAGCCAGGATCATACCCCAGACCTACCAACCCTCCTTTCACAAACTTCCCAATTATTCCTCTCTGTATAAGAAAATGTGAATGCCTCTACCAATCTACATGTACCTGTCAGTGCTGTGTGGATAATAAGAGAGGGACATGTGTGGATTTGAAATCACTGTAGCCTCCAGCTGTCATAGGATTATTGTAAAAGAATCAATTATTTATATAGAAACAGTATTGCTAAAGCGTCAAAATATCAGACATTTCTGAACAGAAAACTACTCTTTCCATCTATTCATCTATTTTTGCATCTATTTTTAATTATAAGTTAAAGCAATTTACAGGAAACTACATATGATATCCAGAATTCAGTACTCTGCAAGCAGCACAGGCAAGGTCTTTGCTACTTTCACACGTTTTCATTTGTATTGTAGGCATTTATGCACACTTATTACTCGATAGCAATGGGGTTTACTTTACGGGGTACAGGTGCAGTAGTCAGTATATCCAAAATAAGCCCATACTCAACAGCCCTCTGTGGTACCCAGCTAATTAAACTTAGATTAGACCAAATTAAACTGTAGAGCTAATTTTCTTTTTAAAAGGAGGTCATACATCATATATGATACATGTCCTATTTTGCAGTTTGGGCGAAATATACTGGACTCTTTTTAAAAGCTTCAGTCCAGCATAGTATGAGTGCTTAAACCGCGTTAGTGCTAAGACAGGTGATTATATCCTTTGCTGAAGAGAAAAAAGTTTATTTTATCAACTTAAATGCCTTAATGTAATGATGGACATTTTAGGAAACATCACTAGATAACAGTGAAATCTTCCTGACAATCCTGGGAAATGCATAAATGTTATTATCATCATTTTGGAGAAAAATGCAGGGGACAGACGTTACCCAAGCTTACTTGATGCATCAGGAGCAGAACAAGGTCCTGATTCATCTTCTCTCATCTCAGCTCTTGCAAGGTACTGTGAGCTCTCCACAGACTCAGTCTTCACACTCAGGTTTGTCATACCAGACCAAAATGTAGTAAGTAAATGGGCTTCCACAGAGGGTTAATGAGAAACAAGCACTTCCAAAGAAAAACACTAGGTTTTGAGGAGGAGTGAGGCTGAATGTGAGACTGGAGATGAAGAAAGCAATACTCCCAAACTATTGATATATCGCAGTGTGAAACTGGCTACTCCAGGGTATTTGGAGCTGGCTTTAATTTTGAATCTGCCCCACTGCTCTGAATTATGACAGATCATTATGGAGTCCATATCTGCCTTCCCCTCATGCAGTCATTGAACCAAGCAAGATGCTACAGTGTGGCAGAGCTCCAGAACATTGACATCTTTTTTTGGCAAATAATTAATTTCAAAGTATTTTCTCAAATACGTGTAGGTTTCTAGTCAATGAAAATATGAGTTTGCCACTTATTCAAACCATCTGCCTTTATTTGTTAAGTTATAATTGTGCAATATGTCCATTTTCTAGGATTATTACTTCATTTTTTATGAAGATTACTTTTAGGCAGCTGAAGGTTTTATCTGTAATTAAAATATGTGTACACAGTTTGGTTAAAGGTACTGTATCCAAGCTAAGACACAAAAACTGGTTTTCTAACAAAGGAAAACCCCACTGCAGCGCACAAATGGTGTGCCTTACAAACTGTAGTGCAGCAATAAGTCAGAGTTAAGATCCTGACTGTGTATCATGGCATTGAAAGAAATTCATTAAAATGTGTTAGAATGGAAAGATCTTCACATTCAATACCTGATTTATATGAAAATCTCCTTAAAATATTCCACTGGGACAATGCAAGGTGTTGATACACTTAGCAAGTGACAGAGGTCTTACCTTCTATATTCTACTTATTAAAATATGTATTTTATATTAAATTTTAATAATTTACTGCTTTTTAAAGGAAAATGTAATTTTGGAAAAGCGTAAAATGATGAGCCCTTTGACCTCTGGAAAAGATCTGGAAAAAACCATCTTCCATTACAAATCATTTATCATTCATATGATCTTTGCTTCCTGAATACAACACTAACTGACTTTTGAATGTAAGCTGCTGATTTCTGAATGCAAGGCTAAGTGTTCTGTTTATGGTACAGCTGGGCCATTCTCACCATGCTGCAAAAAAATCAGCTGAAAGACTTCTTTTCAGACATCAAGAAAACGAAAATGGAATCATTATTCTTCTTCTCTAAGCTAAGGCAAATATGGCAAGCATACATTTTGAGTCAAGTGTTTTACTGAATACATTACCATTATTTTTTCATCAATGAAATACAGAGTATTTAGGAATAAATTGAAAAATTTGACATTTCTTTTTGGAAAAGTCCACCTTGTGCTTTCTGGGCAAAAATGGCTGAGTTACAATGCTGAGTAGGTCAAAAATCTCAGCCAGAAGAGCCAAATAAGAAAAGTACAGCGATACAAGAAATAGTATAGATTTGTTTTAGTGTCTGTTTAAGGAGAGAACTAGTCAACAAGCTATGAATAGTGTGTTTTCTGTGAGAAACTGCTGATTCATAGAAAAATGTGGTTTTTGAGTAGCACATGAAATTCAACAGCATACTTTTCGTGCAATTATTGAATTATTTCATCTTGATAAAGTCAAATGCAAAACATTTCATTCTCGCTTTACCATTTAGACTTTTGCATTAGTAGTCAAAACAAATAGAAATGAGCTGGTTTTAATATGATGAAAATGAAACATTCCCTTCATAAAAATGAAGGGCTGTGGAACATTTCTTTCAATTTCATGAAAAAAACCCAGATACTTTAACTTTCTCAAAATGTTTTGTTTTTTCACATAGTGGAAATTCTGTTTGAAATGTAGCTTATCACCTGATGAGGGGACTCACTGGGTGATAATATAATGACCATAGAGCCAAGAGTCAGATGACCGAATAAGAAGTAACCTACTACTCAGCATCACCACACTCTGCAGATGCCTACAGCACTGTAGGGTCACCCTTGGTCAGCTCGTGACTGCCTTCGGCACCTATGCTTTGTTGGTGGGCATGCCAAGGTGTGTCCACGATGACATGTCATAGTGATTTTTGGTTAGGCATTGCCCAGCACCCCCTGAGAGCACCCAGCAAAGTAGCAGCACAGAGGACACCTGGCCGGGTGATGGCCCAGCTGAGGAGGTGCCAAGGACATTGGTGCCCTCAGGCAGGGGGAGATCTGTCTTCCAGACCCTTCGTGGACTGAGATGTTCTGAAAGTGCTGCAGATTTGCAAGCATCCAACACTGGTTCAGAAATTACGTGAATGGTACGAAGACTGTATTCAGGTTTGCCTCCGTAGCAATGCTGAACTTAGCCACTGTGGCTGGTGTGACATTTAACCTGAAGTCTAATGCAGACCAGAGAGCCTGGCCCTCTAGGTGCTAACTTGGAATTTATACTCGTACTGCCTAGAGAGTTAGTGTGTCTAGCTAACTAAGCTAGTTAAGACTTGCAGCAGGCACTTCTGGAAACTTCAGGTGCTCTATAAATAACTGTTTTTCTTATCTTCATAGGCAGAATTTTATGTTTTTCTGTCCCTTGTGAATCAAGAAAATAGTACTTTTAACACACATCAGAAGCCCTCAGATACCAATATTATCTGCCAAGTCTGTTGCAAATGAAGTACTTTTTCAAAACTAAGAATCCAGATTTGAGAGGCACAAGTGTGGAAATGTGAGGAATAACAGATCCATTTATATCCAGGAGCGCTGCTTGTTCTCCCACTCAGCAAGCGGCACGTACTTGCCTCTGCCTCTCAGGCTTGGGTGTTTTGTCGAGGTGACCACGGGGAGCTGGGTTTGCTCTAAGTGCTGCAGAGAGAAAGCACAGGAAAGGGATTTCTTTTGTACTTTCTGGAGTTTGTGCCCCTTTTGGGGCTCTTCAAGATAACAATTTTTATATTTTTTATCATTTATGAATATATTATTTGTACCTTCAGGTGGTGAAAAGCATCTTTACTGTGAATGACAAAGGAATATATTGCTTTATACCATTTTTGTCCTGCTGTAAAAGCCCATGCAAAGTTGCAGGAAAGGGGAGAATCAAAGAGATCATTTTGGAGTTCAGTTTATCAGAAAGCAATATGTGTTTGTATGTATACCTGGAATGAGTTGGTGCACATGAATCATTAAGTTTTGTATATGTATACAGATGTATGCACACACACACTCACATGAACCATTAATAATTAACCAAATTGTCAAATAAACAGAAAGAGGGAGCAAAGTTTCAAAAACCCAGACTTCAAATTGCCTGGGAGGCTTGGGATTTTCAGAAGTGTCTCTGGGGACACAAGGGGGATTTAAGGCTGCTATGGGTCCTACAAAAGAGCACAAAGGGGAAAAAAGAAGTCATGTCCTCCGTATGTGGGCATCACAGCCCTTTGTGAAGCCCTGTATGTAGGTTTGCAGTCCTTCTCTGGCATGTATGAGAGAAATGCGAGTGCACTAGCCTACAGCCAGGGTGTAGTAGGGGATCAGGCGCTTGAGAGCATTGTATTGTGCATGGCACGTATTCTACATGGCAGATTGTCATGCAAGTAAATGCTGACAGATTCACTTTATACTCCCTCCCAGTTTCTTCATTCCCCTCTAGAGTCTGAGCCAGATGTGCTGGCAGTGCTTATGGGAGAGAGGAGGCTGAGATGCTTCATGCTGATGCTGTCTGTGGGTTTGGGGCCTGCCTTTCCCATGAATCTTAATAAAGGCTCCAGAAAGCTTCATTTCCAGGCGTTTGACAGGCTAGTGCCAGTCCAGAAGCAACGGGGGAGCACGCTGTGCATACTTGCATACAGCAGCCCCGCTGAGTTTTCACTATTAATTGTCCTCTCATGTGCCTTCATATTCTACAGGGAAAAAAATAGTCTCTCTGTGCTGAAAAGAGACACTTCGGACCAAGTGGAGTCGGCACTGTTCTCCTTTGCAAAGACATGCTCCTTCAGGGTGTATGCTTTAAGAAAAGAGGCATATTAGACTTAACATTGAATTTGATGTGTTTAAATTACCTGGCAAGCACCACGAGTTTCTGCTTTTGCTGATTACTGATCTGTCACCATCATCCATTTCTTGTTTCATTGATCATGTTGTGTGCATGATGTTTACAGTGCAGAGGGAATGCCATTTCCTTCTGCCCCACATTCTGGTCATTTGGAGCACGATTGTTCCTTCACACTTCAGGGGGTCACTGGCATTGCACTGGTGTTGAGAAAATGGGAGTAAAAGGATCTTCTTGCCTGCTCCTCTCTTGTACACTTCATTGACTCATCAGCTCTGGCTGCATGCACTACAGCTACTGCAGAGTGATTTGCAGGAGATATTACTTCTGAAATTGCTGACTTAGCGACCCTCAAAAAGAAGGCCAGAACAGAGGGCATTTGGGCTGATGGATGGTTGTAGAGGTACCTTAAATACTATTACAAAAAAAAAAAAAGGCAAAAAAAAGCAGAGATCTGGCATGCTGGAACACAGTTCTGCTCCTTCTCTGGAGCTGACTCGGCTTTCCTGGCCAGCACACTGGATCGCTATTCTGAGGCTTTAAAAAATCAGTCAGAAAATCACATCTATTTTCTCCTGGTTTGCATGACTTTGCTCCTTTTCTGGAAAAAAAAAAAATGCGTACAAAACCACCACATTTCCAAACATCACGTAACATGTTGACTATGTGAATCCTCTCATAGTAACATAACATTTGGAACAATGTATTATTTCAAAAGCCTACTTTTTTTAGCTCTCCCATGCTGAAAATAGAAGTAGCCAAAACATGTATTGACCTCAGTATTGGGAATCTGGGATTTCTAATGCTTTTTCAATAAATACAAGAATTGTAGGCCTTGAAATTCAGGCTGTGCAAAATTCTTTACAGTTTCAAGCTAGAAGCCTGATCTTCCCTTCTGTTATGGTCTGTAGGAAGAGGGTAAGGCCTGGAGYGTTTATTGTGAAGAGAGCTGTGACTCCAGGAAACTCTTTCCTTTTGCTGTTCTCATTAGAATAAGGTTAGTTAAGTTCATAGAGACTGGGAAGAAGTGTAGAAAAACGATTTCCATGGCCAAACCCTTCCTTTCCAAATAACATGTGGATTATGAAATCTGAAAAAAATCTTTCTTCTTTACCAATAAAACTCCTTAGGAGGCATTTGGGTATGTGCCCTGTGTCCAGGACAGTGTAATACAAAATTAGCTCTAAATGAACAAGACTGGCGCTGGAAACAAGATGATTAGTTTGGGAACTGTCTCCTCTAAAAAAGTAGTTATTTAATTTAAGATAATTTAAGATTAAGAAAAAATTTAAAAAAAATTTAAGATAATTTAAGGATATATTGGAAATACAAGTGTACAAGGCCAAATGCTTTAAAATAGTGTTTTGGATTTCATCATTGCAAACCTATGAGCTGGACACTCAAAAGTAAAGTGTGTTTTCATTAGTTGATTCTTTGAGGTAAGGATGTCAGTGGATGAGAAATTGAGGCTGGTGGTATGAAAGAATTTACTTAGTGGCCTTGCCAAATATTTTGGAGTACCTGGAATGTCCTCACTGTCTTTAGATAGCTGAACCACACAGAATAGGGTATGCATGTTTGGGTTTTACAGTCAGTAAGTAGTGCAGAGTTCCCACATGGTTCCTTCCTGCCACGTTTGCTGTGTCGAGGGTAGCAGTCACCAGACAAGGATTGCATGTGCTGAACACACAAGCAGCAGCAGACTTTTTGGGAGCCAGGTTGAAGGGGTAATTTTGTACCTGGTGCCACTGGAGACTACAGACCTCCCCAAACAAATCACCACACACTCTAGCTGTGAAACCAGGAAGGTTTGCAAAGCTGTGAAATTTTTCTATGATGAGCTTGAATTATTACATTAGGGGGGAAAAATCTATTGTGCTCCTGATGATACGGTGAAAATGTCTTTCTCTAAATGACTGAACTTTTATGTTGTTTCATAGATGCAGAGCAGGCAAGTGCGGAGTTGAACTTTGATGAGAGACTACCAGGAAGAGCTAAATAAATGGGATTGCAAATAGGAGATGCCAAGGATGAAACGCCTAGCTGCCTGTCACCCTGGCCTTGCCTATATGGGAGAAGTGGCATCACTGGAGTGAAAAAAAGTTAAAATTTCTTCCTTAATACTTTGGGAACATTTTTGTTGAAATCATGGGCTTTTGCCATTACAGAAACTTAAGAATTGCCATATCAGAATAGATGCAGCATCCATTAAGTCTTTCTTCTGATTTGCATATCTTGTAGACCAGGCTTTAAGATCATGTAGGAATATAAGAATTGTCACCCTGAATAAAACTCTGTGCCATCTAGTCCAGGTTACCAGTGTCACATACTTCAGAGGTTGGGAAAATAATGTGTCACTGGGCAGCTGTGACAGAATCTGTGCACAGAGCTTCATTCTAGCTTCTTGCTCTGTGTCTCAGGGTCTTTCAGGTGCCCGTGGTGAACTAAAGTGTTGTGGTTTAACCCGGCAGGCAGCCAAATACCACACAGCAGCTCACTCACTCCCCTCCCAGTAGGATGGGGAGATAAAATCTGAAGAATTAAAATGAGAACACTTATGGGTTGAGATAAGAACAGTTTAATAATTGAAATAAAATAATATACTACTAAAAATAATAATAATGATAATATGTAATGAAAAGAAAGATAATAAAAAGAAGAGAAATAAAACCCAAGAAAAACAAGTGATGCAAATGAAAAAAAAAAACAAAAACAATTGCTCACCACCCACGAACCAATGCCCAGCCAGTTCCCGAGCAGTGGCCCCCTGGCTAGCTTTTCCCTAGTTTATATACTGAGCATGACGTCATATGATATGGAATATCCCATTGGCCAGTTTGGGTCAGTTGTCCTGGCTGTTCCCCCTCCCAGCTTCTTCTGTATATCTCCAGCCTTCTCAGTCGGTAGAGCCTGGGAAGCTGAGAAAGCCTTGACTCTGTGTAAGCACTTCTCAGCCATAAAGAAAACATCTCTATATTATCAACACTGTTTTCAGCACAAATCCAAAACATAGCCCCGTACAAGCTACTACGAACATAATTAACCCTATCCCAGCCAAAATCAGCACATTCTCCACTCCTTATTCCATACCATTTATATCACACTCAGATACCACACTATCTAATACAATCTTATTAACCACTACCCTCCTTCCCATCCTTTGATAGAATACACAGATATCATTCCCTTAATCTATGGACCACCCCTGTAAAATGTCTTTAAAATGTCCACAAACGTACATTGAGTTCATTTAGTCCATGACTTCGGGCTCCATCTGTCACAACAGTCCTTCAGGGCAGGAGGGATGGTGTGTGGCGTTGGATTGTTGCATGCTGAAGCCAGTTCTGGTTTCTTCACCGCTGCACTTGTCCGGTTCTATCATCGCTGTACTTTGCTCGGTTTTCATCAAAGTTCATTCTTCATTAATATGGGTGATTCTTACTGCAACACTGTTGATATAACATATAGCAACCATAGAAGTGATGACATACAGTATTATATAGCAATTATATAATACAGTATTATATAGCAATTAACATCACACAATTCAATTCATTGGCTATTCTCACCCAAAATTAAATCCCCTTGAGGTACACATCGGACTTCCCCATCCTTTTGCATTACCTACCAAGTGCACCCAGGTCCTTGAGCAAAAACAATCCCATGAATGGGTTTGCCTTTGCCTGCAACAGGAATAACCCAGACTGTCTTCCCCAGCATATTTTTATGTGCACTACAGGGACCTTACCCCCATCTACAGTACGTACAAGTTTTGATTGGGCAGGGTGACAGATCCTCTAGTGTTGATTAACCAGGTGGCCTTTGCTAAGTGTGTATCCCAATGTTTAAATGTCCCACCACCAATTGCTCTCAGTGTGGTCTTTAGCAGTCCATTGTATTGTTCAATTTTCCCAGAGGCTGGTGCATGATAAAGTTAAAAAGATTTCTAAATACCTCTAGGTACACACAATTTATTAATCCTGGCCCTCTTTTTGTGTATTCTAACAAATACATGGTTTAACTCCTGAGACATTTGTGTGGGTGTTTGCTGGCTGTAATGGATTCAGGCCAAGGTGGACAGCATCTTGAACTGGCTTGGTATATCTGTATCCTGGTCTTAAAGGTGAGCACTCCAAAACATCACCAAGACTTTCACTAATAGAACTGAAACAATTGAGAAATAGGTAAAAATTTAAACTCCTGCTTGAACAAGATTAAATAATGGCTTGTAAACAAACTTCCTTGTGCTCTCTGATCCCTGCAGAATGGCTCCTTTTCTCCAGGCTTCCTTGACTAAGCAGCTGTCAAGGACTTTCTGGGTTGAAACAATCTCCACAGAGCCTCCTCTGCACCCTTAGGAGAGTCTCTCTGTCCATTGCCACTGAGATCTGGCTGTGTGTGTCTGCTCTTTGATTCTCCTGGAGTACGCAACTTGGTAAAACAGCCAAGCCCATCTGACAAGTGCCTCTCCTTGTCCCCTCTATTTCCCTTGTTTTGGTACTTACCACAACCCCATAGTAAACGGATCCAGGGAGCCAAACCAGCAGAAAAGTGACCCAACAACAGCAAAAAGTGTTTTTTTTCAGCAAGTATAGATCGCTGAACCAGCCCACTGAAGGTCAGATGGATGCCAATGCCATCTCAAGGAATATCTGGAGTGGTGGTGGAGTGGGGATGCCTGTTCTTGGTAGATCATCTCATCCCTGTTACAAAACTACAACTTCCAGGAGCTGGAGGCTGGCTGACCTTCCCCGGCTGTCATAGCCTCCCTCCTACCGCAGATGTTGAGCTGCTCTTGAAGAAGGGTATGGCCTACCCAGGACCCTGGGGTGCTCAGCCTTCCCTGAGCACATCTAGCACGTGCCAAATCAGCAGCCACCCTCCTGGTTCCCAGCCATCCTCCTGGTTCCTACGTCATCAGTGAACTGTGCACAAATAAAACAGATTTACATCCGTCAGATAGGCTTGTCTCTGCTATGCTGCAACCTCTTCCTTGCAGTCATCGTCTTCCATTACAGCCAGCATGCATCATTAAAGCACTGTGATTATATGGGTGCTACATCAGAAATCACAACCACAAAATGCAATTTGCAGTCCGCTCTAGCCGCAGTGTGTGCATTCAGGGTGTCTATTCTTCCCTATCTTTGTTTTTTAATGTTTAGCCACAATCCTTAGTGATTAATACAAATTTCTGCTAAAAAGAAGAAATAGGAAAAAAATTCAGCATAAATTTACCTCAGTGTAAAATTCTTACTCCAATGAATTACTATTGTGCTGCAGACAGCAGTAATAGGAAGTAAACAATTCAGTATTATTGTAATGCTGATGATTATTGTTCGTTTCTGTTCACCAAAACAAAGAAAATCAAAAAATTGCCCGCTGTCTTCAAACCCGCCTCATATCAAATCCCCCAGGCTTCATTCCCAACCTGCACCTGCCTGACATCAGCACAAGCCATTGATTTCCATGAGGAAACACTCAATTTGCACTGGTGCCCACGACAGAAAAAAACAGGTCCTGGCTTTTTGCGAGGTTCGGCATACTGTCTTGAAATCAGACAAAATTAGCCAGAATTTGTGAATTGGTTATTCTTTGCCTGCTGAAACGAGGCAACGTCTGCAAGCGCTGCTTTGAGAATCTGTTCTTTTTGTCTGAGAACAGATGTCTGGGAGGGATTTTGGCAGGACCCACTCTGTCAAGCAGTCCGGCTTTGACAGTTACTTGCTTGAGGGACGGCTGAAATGCAAAGCATTTCTGATCAGAATATCATATTCATCTGGAAGTTAATTACTGTGTCTGCCTTGGTATAAATAATTAATTATGCAAAACCCACACAGCTGTGGCTGGACAGAGTTAAGTGACTTGCTGTCAATGTCTCATGGTTCTAGAAAGGATGAAGGGATTTAGAAAATAAGCTCTTTAACTCTTGGGCCATGCTATTGTGATAGCCCCTTCCTCATCAGATGAGAATATGATTACCACAGAGCATGTTTTTTTACAAAAGGACATTTCCCAGTTTAGCCTGTTTAGGCTCCAGTAATAATCTCTTCTCAACACTGTGGCTGTGTTAAGCTAAGAAGCCAAACACATCGATTGTTTTAGGGGAATGGATTTGCAAAGCCTCTTTGACTGCACAGTCATGCTCAGAGCAATCATCAGCCAAAGCAACGTTTGCATCCAAGTGTGTGTGTGTGCATGAGAGTGAGTGAAGAGTGAAGGCACATGGGTGCAATAATCAACCTGCCTCATTTTATAGCTGACAAAGGTAAAGAGAAGGCCAAGTTTCTAGAAATTAAGAATATTGTTGACAGCAGAAGTCCAATATCTGATCAGATGAACTACGGACAGGCTTATAGGTTCACTCATATTGTCAAATAAACAGCATTTCTGGAAGGCGAGGGTGGAGGAACGCAACTTGCTATGTGCCCTTTATGGTATGTCTTTTCTAGTAGATCACGGATTTTAAATGTACAAATGGAAGCATCAGCCCAGACTCATTTGTGATAAGTGGTTTTCTGCATGTGACTCTGATTTGCCAAAACATTTTTGCCTGCAGCACTAGTAAATGAAACATAAAAAGAGAAGCTTGGTAAATATGTCAAATACCTCGATGTAGGGAAACACTGCTGAGATTACTGCAGTAAAATAAACTGCTACAACCCAGAGGAGATATTTTGTACCTACAAAGGATCAAATCACACTACAATTCATCAGGATGAGTATAGATCTCAACACGTATTTTATTCTTTTCTTTAAGTAATGCAAAGCTGTGTAAGCATCTATCTACTCAAATGAGCAGTGACGAAAAAAAAAGCCTGTGAAAGACTAAATGTAGAAAATACTTATCTGTGAATCTTTCCAGGGCTTTGGCTGTGAATCTCCTGCACTGAGCTTTGGTCTCCTTTTTTCATAACTGTATTATTAAAATGAACTGAGTTTTATATAGAACTTTTCATCTTCCAACATTCCTAAAATATGTTACAAAGCAGTGAATAGTAGAGTTGAAAGTGTAAGCAAGTGCATAAGCAATTATGTACTTAGCTGTAATTCACGTATAACCTTGGACATTATAACATGTGCAAAGTAAAATGTAGTAGGAAAATGTCTTATCCTTTTAACTGTTACAGGCCTCCTACTTACCACCTGGAAGGGTATTGCAGACAGACATGACAGGACGTTGGCTCAAATGAAGCAAAATGCTTTTTCTAGTGTGTCATTTTCCTTGTGTGCTGGATGCAGCATAAGCATTCGTTTTGAGTTTGTGTTCTTGCCACAGAAATTCCAACCATAGCCTGCTCTGCACAATGATGCTGCCAAACAAGTGACAGTAACATTTGGGCTACTTCTCCAGCAAGAAGCAAGGCTCCAGTTGAAGGTCCGTGCACCGGCACCATGCCATTTAATCATTAACATGCACCTTGGCACAGCTTTGGCCCTGCCAAATAGTGCTCTTCCAGTTCATTTAATTGCCCTTAGCCAAAGACTTTTCATAACAGGCAGTATTCATGACGTTACCCAGGTTTTTAGAAGAAACCTGTCTAGCTGTGTGATACTTGTCTTCAGGGCCAGAGGATGGGCCAGGCTTGGGAGCAGTCCTGGTTCTACTGAAGCCAGTGGAAGTTCAGTCACTGACTTCAATGTAAGTATGAGTGGCTATCAGTAAATAAGTTCTACCATTGAACAGAAATGCTTGTCTGTACATTGTCTTTATCTTAAGAATTCAAATAAAAGTGTTATCAAAAGTTGTGATAAAGCTCAGAAGAAACATGTGACCTCTGCCAAAAGTAGTAAGCCTGAAGAAAAAGTGCTAGTATTGGTTTAATGCTGCCAAAATTGGCACCTTAAAAACACACATAATTTTTTACATTGAAGAACTCCCTTTCTGAGCAAATGTGATGTGTCTGCATGCTGTCATTTCTGACAATGGCAACACCTCAAATCCCTGGAAGCATTGTTTAGCAGTCATCTTCTAATTTATTTTAAATGTCACTAGAAATTACTAGTAAGGGGGACAGGAAAACAAGAAAGAAAAACTGAAGTTTGAGGATCCCAAAATACAGTCATGGAAAGAATCTTCTTGTTTCAAAAAGATGATCCCTAAATTCCTTTAGGGAATAAAAAAAAATAAGAAGGGGAGGACTGGAAGGAATAATTTGATTATCTGCCAAAACAGGTCAAGAAACCTTGTTGGCCTCAGTTTGGCACTGGTGGCAAGCATTGCTAATAAAGGTTCTCAGCGCAAGATTATCTTGGAAGCAATTTTTATCCACAGTTTTCTTGAATCCTAGTAACCTGGTTGTTACTGGTACTTCTGGAGATTCTCATATTCTAGGTAGATTCCACTAAGTTTTGTCACCCCACACTGTGGTACATTACCAGGACATTCAACTTTGCTGGCACCACTCAGCCCACTCATCTTTCTCCCTTTCCCCCATTCAGTCTCTTCACACCTTTCTTTCTTTGTCTGCGTAATGCTGCTCATTTATCTTCTTTCACCCATCCCTAGGCAGAGCTCTCCCCCCATTCCTTCCCCTCGGGGCAGTGCCTTAGCACGGCCTCTTTGTCCTCTCATCCTCCTCCCTGGTTCAGCCCTTCCTCTTCAGCAGATAAGCCATGCACGCCTGGCACCCTCCATCATCCATGTGCACTCAGCAATGCCAAACCTGCCTTCTTTGACATCACTGTTTAAATTACACCATCCTGATATCCTCCTAAATGGATCAGCACTTCTCCCCTGCATTCAGATCTCACCCAGCTACGTTCGTAACAAAGACTGTACAGATAGATATGAAGAAAGGGAGGATTACAGTGGCAGGTACTGCTATGGGTTTTCTTTTTTCTCATTCTATATCATTGTTTGAAGAAAACATGAACTGTATTTCTATGTTAAACATATCTATCCATACATGCATATAGATCTCTCTCATACATACATATATATATATATATATTTTCAGGCTTTCGGTACTCCCAGAAGGGCATTTGTGTAGTTGGTAACAGCACTCTTGTCTTTCAGTTATTTAAAGAATTTTAATAAAAGAAATTGAGAAACTAGAGTATTGGGAGCCTTAAATTACTGATGAGTTGGCATTTCTGCAGTTTCCAACTTCAGCACTTAAATCCTCCCCATCTCTGACAGTAGACATCTTAGGTGTTTTGTGGAACTGAGTTTCAAGTTCAAGTTCCCCATTGTGCATGATTTAAATCACAAGGTTGTGAGGCTAAACTAATTATTCTGACTTACTGAAATGCTATGACAATAAGGCTGTATAAGCACCTAGCCAAATAAAAATGAACAGTAGATAGGCAATTCAGTTCTTACATCCTCTCCAATTTGGGGTACAATTTTAGCAGTTTATTCAGAGTAACATCCATTTCTCAAGCTACATCCCATTTTACTCCTTCCTTTCTGCTGTTTGTTTAGGCCTAGGGGCAAAATGTATTGTCAGTGCCTGGGGATGAAGCTCACAGAGTTGTGCTGGGCACAAATGCTAATCTTATTGAGGCAACAGACTTGTCTTACCACTTAGTGGGATCTCCACTTGCTAACATAATTGTATGAAAACACTGCTGGTTTGCTACAGGATTTGGGCTGAGGCGGTTTTCTCTCCATTTAAATCCTTGCATGTTTCCTAGGATGCTCTTAGGACCTTTGGGATAAGAAAGTATAACAACTCATGTTCAGCCTCCATGAGCCTCCTCCATTACACTGTTCATGTTATTTCCTCAGGCTTTGACCTGTGGAGAACTTTACCACACCTACCTCTGACTCTAAGGGAAATGTTCTTAAATTTACAGACATCTGCTGTTGTAATGCAGCAGATGGGTAGGGTCATTGGAATGATATTGTCCATGCAGGCAGGCAGATGTATGCTAGAGAGAAGTATCTACCCCTAAAGGATGAATCTGCCTCGATGTCCTTAAGAACAAGCCCTGGGAAATCCTTTCAGTCAGGCCCCCTCACCCTGGCACAGGATCTGAAGCTTGTGTATAAGTGTGGGATCTCACCACTACACACCTATTTCAGGAAGATTGTCTTCTCTTTCCAGGAGCTTCTGAAAAAGTGACTTCAGCATGTAATACATTATTAGCAGAGAAGAAACACTGTGCCTTCCCCATTATAAACCTCTGCTCACAACTCCCAGCAGGAGGAAGGCAGGTCATTGAGTCACTATTAGCCAATAGCTGACAGCTAATTGATTTTAAACTTGTGTATCGGTGCTTGCAAACCATAATTTAAAAGCTAATTTGCTTCGTACATTTAATATCATAGGCAGTTTTGTATCCTATCGTACAAAGCCCAAGCTCATCACAGTCCATCATTTTTACTGCTGTTGCCCCCAAAACTGGTCTTTTGTAAATTCGTACTCTGTAACACTCTTATCTCTTAACCCAAATGAAAGAAATAGCCCTCCAGCACCGGTTGTCTCATGGAGACATCAAGGGAGAGTTTTCAAAACTGAAGCCACTTTAGAGTAGTTTTAATGAGGCCGTGTTTGCTAAAGCATGACTGACAGAAATAATAAGTTAGCATTTATGAGGGAACCCTCAGAAACTGAGCTACAGCAGGCAAAAAGCCAGTAGAAATTGTTGTGCTGTTGAAATATCTCCTAAAATAGCTCTCCTAGCTCAGCCTAATGCAATTAAAGTTACTGATGTACATAATATGAAAACTGGGAGCTCTTCCTGTTAATAACCACTGTGTAATTGAGGTAATCCATTTCATTCATTTAATATACACTTTCATATCCCCCGATAATAGACATATAATTAAAGTGATAGGCTTTGCATTCCAAAATGAAAGTTTGCAAAGGGCAGTTCTGTAAAAGCAAGGCATTTTGCTTAATCATTGCTCAATATCATTTTGGTTTACACCTTTTTTTTTTATAAAGTATCAGTATAAAATTCAGAACAAATTGATATTTGTACTGGTCAACTATATCAGTAAGTAAGCACGTTGCCCACTGAAGACGAATTTTCAAGAAAACAGTAAGTGATTGTAAGAGGTGTGGCTGGTGTGGCTAAAAATACACATTGGAAGAGGTCCATATTCAATTTAATATTTAATATTATACTGATGCAAATATACTAAAAAGATTGACATTCTTTTTTTCAGAGTGTTGATCTGGAATTGTGGCAAGATGATTTTTATTTTGTATTTCTCAAAACCTTTGACCAGAACTTAAAATGATATAAAAGCCAAAAAGGTAGTTTTAGAGTAGAGATACAAAAAATATCTAAAGGAACAGTGAAGCTGAAGAAATTATGTTTAAAACTTCAGGAGGTTAAGTGGTTGATAAGAAAATTATAAAATTGAGGGACAGTACTGTTAGGTTTTGGGAAAAGATGAAAAATATGATGTTTGTTTATCCAAAATATTTCATATTTTATATATATGTAAATACATAATTTATACAGAGATACAAGACTTGTGAAATTGTATGGATAGGGCAAAGAAAAATATGCAGTAGATGAGCATGTTGAGAGATGAATGTAACAATACTAAGATAAATGTGTAATTATCATGATAATAAAAGGGAAAAATGGACTTTGAAGAAAGCTAAATATTTGTGAAACTAAATGAGTCAAATAATTAATTATTAGAGAGGAAATAGACACACCAAGATTCAGAAGCCATGGTAGTGTTGGACTGTATAGGTTTTAGTTTGTGATGATATAATGTGATATTACAAAGTGTGGCAAGATCTTATGTTGCTCATGAAGTAATAATATTCCCTTGTAAAGATGAGTGTACCTGAAAGCTAAGCTCATTCCTATACCATCTTTGCAAATGAATAGAAGCTTTTAGTATATATTTTTTAAAATTTTCTTCCCCACAGCTGTGTTGAGAAGTAAAAATATAGTTAGTTCTTTGAGGTTGTTCACTAGCAATGAGCCTTATCAACAGCTTCTGAATAGCTTTGTGGAAAGGTCAGTGAGGAAAAACTTGGGCATTAATGGAAGTTTTAAGATATGTAATATATTTAAAGGTAAACTGATATGAGTTCTTCTGTAATACCAGTCATTTAAGGATCCAGAAGCAGGGAAATGCCTATGGCTGTGTTTGTGGCCTGCTGCTTTCAGTTCAGAATATTGGCAAAGAAACTTCCACACGCCAAGGCCAGGCTCTGTTCATCCAGCGCTTGCATACATTGCCTCACCTGAGAGATTTGGCAGAGCGTTTTTCACTCCTTTTTCTTCTTTCAGGGAATCGAAAACTATATTTTGGTATAAATGAAGTAAGAGGAATTAAAAGTGCTTGCTTTCTCCCATCTGGTTCTTTCCAAATTTTTACTTTTGCTTTTAAGAGGATGAGGTTACAAATGCCTTCTGTGTGGTTGTCTGTGCACCCTGGCAGCGATGCCCTGAGGAGGGGGACCCTGGCAGCGTTGGTGCTTGCAGGTACGGGGAGAGCACCCCTGGGCGCTGGCACTCATGGGCAGCAGCATACCAGCTCCCAGGGAGCTGCAGGGGTGAAGCACATGCCTGAGTTTAAGTGGGAGATGAGCAGGACCTTTTGTTTTACAGTGTTGGACTTACCTGGAAGTAAGTGGAAAGTTTCATTTCCACTTACTTTTTCCAGTGCAGTTGTCCATTCACCACTTTTAATGCTAATTAGGTTTTTCATTGTCTTGTTGCAGAGAAGAGCTTATGAATGTAGTGAGTTAGCAGCTTAAAAGCCCAAGCAAAACTAGAAGAGTATCCTGAGTTGGAAGCGACCCACAAGAATCATCGAGTCCAACTCCTCACTCCACACAGGGCAACCTAAAAGTTAAGCCACGTAACTAAAAGCGCTGTCCAGACATTTCTTGAACATCAGCAGGCTTGAGGCCATGACCACTTCCCTGGGGAGCTTGTTCCAGTGCTTGATCAATCTCTCAGTGAAGAACATTTTCCTAATATCCAACCTGAACTTCCTGATGCAGCTTTAAGCCATCCCCTCGTGTCCTATCACGGGACACCTGAGAGAAGAGACCAGCACCTCCCTCTCATGTGGAAGTTGTAGACAGCAATGAGGTCACTCCTCAGTCTCTCTTCTCTAAGCTGAGCAAACTTTGTATCTTCAGCTGCTCCTCATAAGTCATGCCCTATAGTCCTTTCACCATCTTTGTTACCTTCCTTTGGATACTCTAATATTTTTATATTCTTCTTATATTGTGTAGCCCAAAACTGCACGCAATACTTGAGGTGAGGCCGCAACAATGCTGACTGCAGTGGGACAATCACTTCTTTCAGCCAGTTAGCTATACTGTGCTTGATGCACCCCAGGATACTGTTGGCCCTTTTGGTGGCAGGGCACATTGTTGACTCGTACTGAGTTTACTATCATCCAAAATCCCCAGATCTCTTTCTGCAGGGCTGCACTCTAACCTCTTGTCACTGAATCTATACATACATTCTGGATTACACCGTCCCAGGTGCAGAATCTGGCATTTATTCTTGTTAGATTTCATATAGTCAGTGTTTGCCTGATGTTATCCCATTTACAATAACACTTTTAGTCCAACCTTTCAGCCCATTGTCTACCCATCATATTTTGTACATGTCTGGCTATATGCTGGACATTTTGTCCAGAAGGATACTGTGAGAGACAGTGTCAAAAGCTTTGCTAAAATAAAAAAACCTTCACTTCTACTGCCTTGGTGTATTTTGTTCAGTCTCCTGATTCACTATGATTTTTCTAGTGTTTTACCCTCAGCAAAATCAAGATTCAGTTAGGGTTCTTAGGACAACCTGTTACCTTTGCCAATTAGTGCATAGCAGGGTAAAAAATTTATGAGGTAGGAACTAGACCTGTATTCAGTCAGCTCATTAACTGATATCATTATCAAACTGATACAGGAATCATTAAAAATGTATTGGATGTAAATAGCTTTCAATCTATATTCAGTTGGCTGGATTTACACCAGTAGTGCTAATATATATCCTAAGCCAATCGTTCCCTTAATGAATACTAGTAACTATATGCACAATTCTTACTTTCATGAACACAATTTGGCATAACAATTAAGGACATGTAAAAGGTAGAAAAGCAAAAGCATATAAATGAAATGTTAAGGTACCAAGATATGAGCATACATTTGCTCTCTAAGAGATATAGTGATTGTCAGCAGGAAAGTCCTCCTGGATCATAAACTACCTGTTACAACCCTACCTTGGCTCCAGGAGAGGCCAGCCTTGCAGTATGCTCCACATTAAAGCACAAGAGTCTAAAGTACTATTTACTTCTGTGAGACCCCTAAAAATGCCAGCCAGTGTGGCTGTGGTCTGAGATGGGGTATGTGAGGTTATGGATCAGGCTGAAAAAGGGAGTAGGGAATGGATCTTCCTAAACCAGTCATTCCTTGCCTGGGTCCCCAGCAGCAGCAGGAAGAGCAAGCCTACTCCTCACCTGTCTTCTGTCCCAGCTCCATCTCTCCTCCTTCCCAGGGCTGCTCTTAGCTGAGACTCACACTCACAAGAAGGCAAATTTCTGCTTAACCTAAACCGCTAGGAAGAATCAACCTTGTTCCAGGTCCCCGTCCCTACGTTTACACCAGTCTAAAGAGATGTCTCCTCCTCTTTATTCCCACTCTGTACAAAGAAAAAGAAAAGAAAACAAAACAAAACACCTGGAAGAAATCTGAAAAAGCAAATCCAAACCAAGAAAACCTCAAATCTAGTAAAAAAGAGACACCAGGAAAAGCCCTGAGCAGTCAGAGTTTGGCCTAATTCTTTAAATACAGGCTGTATGATATATTTTTTGTGGGTAAAAAAAAATCATTGTGTTATTCCATGCAGCTGGCCACCTTCCATTTCCACTGGCAGGGAGCAGTTTAAACTTGCCCATGTGTAGATCTCTTTGCAACTCCTGAACAGTGTTATTACTGTGAACCAAAATTATTTTGTTTCACTTGAATGAAAATAATTGACCTCTGCAAGATTTGTCTATTATAGTAGTTTAAAGAACACGTGCTGTTTGGCTGTCAGGTGTTGTTTTTCCACAGAGCGGTACTTACTGTGTAGCATGAAACAGGTGCAGTCTTAGGGGTGTACAAGCTGGCAGCATACATGGGAACTTATAATTTTGTAAGGAGAAGTACAAAGAGCTATATTTTGAATGTCCGAGTAAGGAATCGATAAAATGACTGTTTGCAAACTCTGCAGTTTCAATGGATGGAGATAAAGATGAGAAAAAGTTTCTGAAAATTACATTTTAGACATTTTGGCACAGTTAAAGCCTAACTTTCCATCCTTCTACTCTTCAGATGTGAACTTTCCCTATGGTGATATGAGATATATTAATAAGCTGCACCTAGGATACCACTAGATTTATCAGTATTAAAATAAGTATTGCTGCTGTAACTGTAGGACTTGACTGCACATTAAGAACTGGCTTTTTACTGTCAGTCGCTCTGTGCACAGGAACTATATTCTGGGTCAGACCTATGGTCCCTTGAAGCAGCCAGTAACAAATAGCGGAGGAATCCTGCAGCTAGGAAATGTGGAATAATCCTTCTCACTCAGCTTTTCCCTTTTCATCTTGAATAGCTAAAGGGTGACATATTTGAAACAGGAAAATTTATCCTTTAAAAAATGTATATCTGTGACTTCTATTTTAATTTCTTAATTCTCCTAGATACTTCATTTCAATAATCTCCTGTTATTGTAAGTTCTATTGCTTAATTACCTGGTCATAATTACCAATGACTACTGAGAAATGAATGCATTGAAAAGAGTTAGAAAATTCACATAAATAGAACTGCCAGAAATGCCAAAAACTGTTCTGAATTTCTCAAAGAGAGAATTATAGATCAGGCATGATCCATTGCATTTATTATCTCGCAATGAAGTAAAGCCAGTCTTAAGTAATGATGAGTCCTTTTATTTTTAGGTAAGTCCAAAACGATTTTAGGTATTACACCTCACAGATACTGTGTACATGGATAAAGTGGCCATCTGAGCAACTGAGTTGCCATGCAGGAGCCACACGCAAGTTAGAAGCAAGCGCAGTCACTGCTAGAAGATCAAGGCTATCTTTCTTCTCACAAAAGCTTGTGAGAAAGTAGGGGCAAGGCAGCCAACACCAAAACAGGGCCATGCTACTTAACAAAAGAATCAAACAGAATGTCTTTGTAAATCGGCAAACCTACTTGACTGCTTTGAGAAGTAAAGGTCTGAATTTAACTCACAGCATCTGCTTCTTTATCTCACTAAAATAACGGAAAATGTGTTACAAAAAGCAGTCAGCTTCTGAAGAATCACAGCAAAGTCTCAGACATCTGGTTGCAAGTCCAATCCTGCAATATTCTCTGTTAGCTGTAATACTTTGCCCTGCTTGATTCAGCAAGGGTCTCTCACTACCTAATTAGGCAGTTTGGAAGTGATGCAGAACTTCCTTTCCCCACTTCATCGTCCTAACCCCAGCAGTACTTTTGGCATCCTGATTGCTACCACCTCCATTTCAAGTTCATTTCAGCCTGGAAAATGCTCCCTGTCGTGCATATTGGGTTGTCCTCAGGGAAGGCACAATATTCCCTTCTTTCAGGATGGCTTCCCCCATCCTAGGGTGTGTAACAGGGACAAGGTAAAAACAGCTTTCTCTCCATGGCCCAGCCACAGCCTTTATAGGAACATAGTAAGAATATACACCAAATGGACCCAATAGACCCAAACAGGCTTGGGGGCATGGTCTGGTGAGCTACCTGGGATGAGCATATGCTTTCAACCCATTTCTGAACATTACCTCTATGTTATTTAGAGAGGCAGGCACAGACAGACACAGTGATCATTGGCTTGCACTCTTGGAACACATAGGATGCAGTTCATCTTTCTCCTGGAAAAGGCTAAGGCAATCTTGAATGATCTTCCCTATAAGGCAAAGTCACGGATAGCACAGACAATCATCATGGAGCAGCTGGTTTGTACTACTCGGTGTGTAGAGCAGAAACCAGTGGCTCCTACAATGTTTTGCTGTATGCTCTTTAGCACCCACTGTAGTGTTTTATCCTGCACTGAGATGTGTGCTCTAGGGAGGACCAAAGAACTGGTAAAAATAAACAAAGTATAGCCAAAGGTTGGAACAAGTGAGAAGGTAAAAGGCCAGAGTCTTGGCAAGAGAAAAGAGTAGTGAGGAGGCATTGTGTGGGTGTCTGAGGCTGGTACAGAAGAGTGGGAGAATTGGAGGATTGGTCATGTGTCCTGGTGTCAAGGCTTGTTAATGTGAAGTGGGAAGTATGGCAAATGGATAAGAGGAGTAAGGAACTGGAGAAACTGGGTGTCTGAAGGAGGTCTGGTGCATGGTTTAGGTCTCCATTTTGACTAAGCAGGATGAGCAGGAGAAGGTGTGAGAGCTACAGGGCTACAGGTAGAGATGAGGAGCGTAGCGGTCTCCTGAGTGTCAGGACAGTACAAATTGTCTCGTCTTGTCTTGATTTGTTCTGTTTTGTTTCTAATAAAGGCCCTTCCTCTAAATCATGCCTGGCTCATCAGCCTGACTTTCTGCTCAGAACTCAGACCTGGTAATTTCAACCCTAGAGAGAGATCTTAGAGTCACTGTTTGGGATTTCACTGAAATCAGCAGCTCAGTGTGCAGTTGCAGCCAAAAAAAGGCAATGCAATGCTGGGTGTCATCAGGTCAGGTATTGAGAACAAGGCAGAAGGCACTGTTCTGCTGCTATACAAAAACCTGGTGTGCAGCTCTGGCCAAAGCATCTCAAAAAGAAAGTGGCGGAGTTCAAGAAGGCCACTTTTTTTTTCTGGTCCAGCTGGAGGCAAGTCAGTAGTGGTGACCAGAGGTCAATACTGGGGCACTCCTGTTTAACCTCTTCATTAATGACCTGGATGCTGGGACATATTTCACCCTCAGAAAGTTCACAGATGATACAAAACTGGGAGGAGTAGCCCATATACCAGATGGTTGTGTTGCCATTCAGAGGGACCTTGACAAGCTGGGGAATTGGGCTGAGAGAAATCTGATGAAGTTCAATAGGTGGGTTGCAAAGTTCTGGGTCTGGGGAGGAACAACCTATGCACCTGTAAACACTGGAGGCTGACCAGCTGGAAAACTTCTCTACAGAGAAGTACCTTGGGGTCCTGGTGGACAACAAGCTGACCATGAGCCAGCAATGTGCCCTCACAGCAGAGAAGGTTAGCAACATCCTGGGCTGCATTAGGCAGATCATCGCCAGCAGGTCAAGGGAGGTAATCCTTCCCCTCTATTCAGCACTGTTGAGACAACCCTGGAGTGCTGTCTCCAGTTCTGGGCTCCCCAGTATGAGAGACAGATGGACATACTGGAGTAAGCCCAGTAAAGAGCCATGAAGACGATGAAGGGACTGGAACTTTGTTCATATGAAGATAGGCTGAGGGAGCTGGGACTGTTCATCCTAGAGAAGAGAAGGCTCAGGGGGGATCTTACTGATGTGTATACACACCCGATGGGCGAGAATGAAGATGAGGGATCCTTCTCAGTAGAGCCCACTGGAGGACAAGAGGGAGCAGGCACAAATTAGAACACATCACATTCCAATATTTTTTTACTGTGAGGGTGATTGAACACTGGAACAGGTTGCCCAGAGAGGTTGTGAATATCTCCATCTGTGGAGATATTCAAAATCTGACTGGATAAGGTCCTGGGCAACCTGCTCCAGCTAACCCTTCTTGTGCAGGGTGCTTGGACTAGATGACCTCAAGAGGTCCTTGCAAACCTCAACCATTCTGTGATTCTATGAATATATAGCAAGCATTTATTTGTTCTGTAATTTGTTCTGTGCTAATGCCTTTTGGATTTTATTCGTTTCCTTTTTAAGTGAAGCAGAGATTTCAAGACTTCATTGAAAACTGGTCATGAGAAAAATAAATGTGAGTAAGAAAGGAGAGTGTGACTGAATCCCTCCTGTCAATAAATAGGAAATGACATCCTTAAACAAGCATCCTTGGACTAGTAACTGGGCAGGTGGATGGCCTGGTTACTAGGTAGTCCCTGGGAAGGAAGTCCATAGTTAGATGATGTTCAGATGCTTTTTTTCCCTAGATTGTTTCCTTTCCTGGTGGTGCTTGTAGTAAGGTTCTCTTCACAACCAGCATGAAGCATATAGAGGGGGATGAATGACAGAAAAATGAAGTTCAAACAGCTCTTGTTTCAGAATTGTAGCAGTACTCTAATTCAGTATGAAAAAGAATTATGATGTCCCAGCAGATAGATTGTTCCAGTCACATCCGATCACCAGGGAATCCATTGCATAATCAAAGACCCTATTCATTTTCTCTGGCATTTAAGCACAGCCATCCATTGGACTCACCCTATGAAACCCATCAGGAAATACACAGACACAATTGCATATTAGTAATATACAAGCCTATATATCTATAGTGTTTCAGACTATTCCAGGAGCAAGTTCCTTAAATGCATTTTCCTTAAAAATTCAAGGATCAAAATCTGGAATTTTACACACTCTGATAATTTATTTTGATTTTCAAAGGGTTCTGATTCATGAAGGGTCAAAACTTACTTGGAATTAGCTGAAGTTAATCCTGTCCTCAGCTGTCTGCCCTATACCTCCCCTGGAGGTCTATGCTCACATACCAAAAAGACAGCTCCTGAATCAGCAGTTCTGGATTGTCATTATTTTCAGATGGGAATATTAAATAAAAAAGGCACTGAAGTTTCTTATTTATATTGTGGAAGTTATAATTTGGTGGCTGCTATGCAGGCATCTGAGCTGGAGGGGAAATGTGGTGGGCAGCTGGAAAAAGGATATGCTAGGGTCTTCACAAGGTACAGCATCCCTGCTTGTAAATCAGAGACTGAAGTCAATGCTGAATGAAAGCTAGCAGGAGGAAAAATGAACGGCATGTCAAAAAAAAAATGTCAGGCTCTACTCTGAATAAATAGGTGTTTCTGTAGTTTGGCTGCAGTGCAAGAGACATGTTTTGAGAAGGCAGTTCCCTCTTGGAAATAGGTGCTATGTCAAATCACATTCAGTTCTGAGCAGAAAGGATGAGCAAAGAGAGAAAACAAACGATCCATAAAGCTTTATCATATTACTGTTAATTGGAGGAGATGAGCTTGGAAGAATTTGCTGATTCCTTTTCTACCTAGGCAGAGCTTATTATTATTTGCAGTCACTGAATAATGGATTCCGTTTTCCGACGTTGTCTCAAGAAGTGTTTTGATGTGATCTACGCTTGCATGATTTAAACCCTGGACTCTGTCAGGCTATGATAAAAGCTGCCATCACCTCACCAGGAATTTCCTGTAATGTATAAACACTTGACTTCACGCTAACCTTCCCTCCTGCCTCTCCCACATCCTTGCTTGCATATCAATGACTGCTGAAAAGGGCACTGCTGTGTACCAAGTCCTAGTCAACAGCCCGAATTGATCAAGGCCTAAGGATTACTGCAGCACTGACTGCTAATCAATAGATATTGAGTGCAATCCCCTGCTCTAAATTCAACAGGGTTAATAAGTGTCTACAGAAAACAATGGTCTGAAACACAATCTCCCATTCAGTGAGGGAGGGGAGGTAGAAATGTTTGCTTCAGCAGCTGCAGATAAAACCTGTGGGAGGCAAAGCTTTAGCTTTTACCCAAATTTGGCCTGAAGCATTCTTGATTTGCTAAGTGTGCTGTGCATTAGAGACAGCTTTGCTGCTGACAAGAGAAATACCACATATGATGACATGTTTCTGAGCTCCTGAAAGTCTTTGTTTGATCTCTTTTACTCAGAGATGGCATGTGAAGCTCCTTATGGTCCCATCTATTAGACCTTTGGTTTTGCCTTTTATGCTTCGTATGCAAGACTAAGCACATGTAGGATGGAGGAAAGGAATTCAATTTAATAGCTGGCCAAATGCCCTTTTCTCTTTTAAATAGGCAGCAATGCTATCTTGAGATGAAAGGTGAGACTTAAGCAGAGAAGCAAAACTGCTTGTAAAAGGTCTGAATTTCTAATAACTTTGCTTGATGGTGAAAAATGAAGCCAATCCCATCCCCCAGTTTTACATGATTTACGGAGTGAACTTTTAGCACAATTTAAGATCCTGAGTGAAAAAGCTAGTGCTGAGAGACAGTGTGCCAAACTATCTGACTAAGCTGGGGTAGTCAGCCAAGTTCAGTATCTGCTAGCTGATGATGAATGGTGATGTCTCAGTGCTTGCTCAACATCTGCCTGCCTACTTTGCTTCTAATTGCACACCCGTGGATAACTGGGAAGAGGGGTACGCTAGATCTTACCGGAGCAGTATAACGTGACCTATGCACAAGTGTGAAGGATTAGGTAGGTATGTCTATGCTGTATATTCAAACACACCTTCAACAGATATCCGGCTTGCTACAGGTGGGCATGCCCGATTCAGCGTTATTGGCTGTCTAAACCTCTTTGTGGTAATACATGAGGGTATGCTTTTGCTTGTCACTGTGGTTTTACTGAATTACTCAGTGGGAGGAGTCAGCAGAAATGCTGCTTCTTATCAGCCAGAAGAGCTGCACTTGCTAACAGATTATAGAATATGAAGATAGGTGTACCATGACATGTCTTCCACAGATACCACTCTCCACATATCAAGACAAATATCACACTATCTGCTGACGTATGTAACTGTCACACAACACTTCAAAGCAGAGAAACAACATTTATTTATTTTTCTTTAGAGTTGTCTGTTATTTTCCTTTTCTGTTATTTTGCCTGTTTTTTACAATTTGATGGGTATTCAGTTAATGCTACTTTTAAATGACAACCTCTGTATTACTTAGGTAGAAATCCATTCCCCTGTGTTGGCCTAAAACTAGAGAACACACTTGGTATTCCCTTATTTCCGCTGTGCTGTACTTTTTCCATCAGTATAGTAACATTAACAGCCTCAAAATACAGGCAAGGGAAACGTGTAGTATGAAATGGGGTTTGCTAAAACAAGACCCTCTATTATCTGTTACAAAATCATAGGAAACAGGGTAAAGGGACTTCAAGAGGTCATTTAGTACCCTCCTCTTCGCCTCTTATGCCTTTCATCTCATCCTTTTCCTTCAGCCTTTTACCCTTTCCTTTTTTACATGGTATCTCTTTATTTTCTTTGTCTGATCCTCTGCTGTGTCTTGTTTAAGCTTTGGGCTGTACATATATATCAGAACAGGCACACAAGAAATCCTGACTCACAAAGGTAGCCCCTCTGACTGTAATGGGAGCAGACAACTGTGTCTCCAGTTTGTAAATTAATGGGGAGACAGGCTTCATCTATGCTTTATTCCCAATTCATAATCCTTGCTGTGGAGTTATAGCAACATGGAGTTACAATAAAACAATGATGACAGATTTATAATACTGGTTTTAAGACTTTTGGTTTGCCAGTGTAACTCTGAGTCTGTAAGAACACAGTTTGGTACTATGGGGAATTGGGGCCTTTGTATCCCAAGACAAATGACTTCCAAATTGGAACACAGCTATGGACTCAGGCTCCATTGCAAGGGTTAATTTTGTTTCACTCAGAAATAATTATTGCTGGCTTATCTAAAGTAGCAGAAGCTTGGAATAGGAGAGTACTTCACTCCTCCTGGCACAAAGACAGTTGTGATAAGTTATATAAAAGGTGCCAAGCTAAAACTGGGGGGGGGGGGGGGGAATAAAACCATCAACAGAACAGTGACTTTAGCCAACTTCCCACTGTCCAGATTATTCTTCCTGATTTATTACATTTATATTGACTTTCTATCCTGACCAGTAGCTTGCAGGAAATCTTGCATTGCAGCTTCCCACCAGAGAAGAAAGCAGTGACCTAAAAGTGTGGTATATTTTTTATGACAATTATTAAAATTGCATGAAATGTGTTAGTCCTTGAACAGCAGAAATGGCCTGCAGCAAGGAATCTTCCTTCAGGGAACTCAGCCCAAAAGCTAATACCCAGTTCCCAGTCAGCATTAATACAGATTCTTCCCATTTGTCCCAGAAATTCCCTGCTTAAAATTACATGAAAACACCACACACATGAAGAACATGGCAACGTTTATGGCAGGAGTAAATGCTGAGATGTTGGGATACACTCCTGTGTGTGGCTGTGCCACTCGTCAGCTCCTGCACTGTTGTGGGTACCTCGCAATCCCACCTGGAGCTCAGAACTTCCTGGCACTGGCTGATTAATAGGCAGGTATCTAGCTGGGGTAAGGGCTGAATCATTACATGATTAAAGAGATGATGTTATAAAGCAGGATTAAAGATTTAGAAGGAGTACAAAGTGTTCCTGGGAGATAAATGGCCCAGAGCCCTTTATCTGGGTATCAGGAAGTGAGGGAAGAGGATGATAGTGGAAATAAGGGACAGCCCATCAGCCACCAGTTTAGTCCTAAGCGTCTTGCTCAGGAAGGCACATGGTTGTCAACATGCAGAGGAATGAAAATCAAGTCGCAGAGACTATATTGAACAGTTTGGCAGACCAGCCAGGATCTGAAGGATAGTACTATCATCTTGCCTAGCCAGGCTTACCCCAACTAGCCACTCTCAGTCTACTCCTTCTAAAAGACCCACAACCAGATCAATCAATCACTAAAAAAAAAACCAAACCCAATGCAAGCCACCTGTATCTCTGGAGGTTTGGTCTTATCTTTCCACTCTAGGCAGGCTGGAAGCTATTGTGTGGGTCCTCACATTTCCATTCCACACTGAAGCACTGGCTTAAGGTGATTACCCCCAAGGTTTGCTCTTTCTTCTTTGTTTAACCCCTTTGCTACCTTTCTGATACACCTGTACTCACGAATATAGGGTTTTGGAGTTTTACCAGGTGGTGGCAGTGATGAACTGATGTTACCTAGCTCTACAAATCCTGTTGATGTAACAATAATAATAAAGAATGTAGGCAAACAGGTTAGTCCTTCAGGGCTCAATTTTTAAAGCTGTGCACGGGGATTTAGTATGATATTAATTGGAATTGCTTGGTCAAATCCCTCAGCAATGCTTTGACAGTTTATCCTGGACTAGTGAGGGTTCAGCTCTAGTCATGAACTTCGCGTAATTTTTAGACAGGTTATAGCAAAGAAGATTGGGATATATTCTGAACATGTTATGGGACTATAATAGTCACAGTGAAGGCTGCCCTTATGCATTTCTCAGTCACTTCCCTCAAGATGTGAAAACAGTTTCAAGAGAAAAAAACATTACAACAACCATGTAAATGGACAATTTAGTATATGTTCTGTGTATGCATTGCATATATAGTAATTACATATAGAATATTTTGTCATTATTTTGATTCCAGAAATTAATTTCTCAGCTGGGTTGGAGAATAATAGCTCTATTCAAATAATGGATACTTGCAATTTTCTTTGAATACCTTGCAACTAAAGCACAAAATGTGTAGAATAGAAGTGTCAGTGTAGAAGATGGAGTTCCTCAGGACTTCCACATAACATGTTACACTCTCCCGAATTTAAAGTTAATTTAAAATCTTTGCGGTTATTTCTAATTATCAATAAGATTATTTCATTAACCACTGCAGTTCTGACTTTACAAAATGCTGATCATGTTTCACACATTAATGTTGTTATGCTACCTTGACAAATCTTTCATAGCATTGTGTGCAGCAAATGAGAAACACCCTATTTGCATGAAACCATGATTATTTGCTTGCAGAGACAGATATGAGATGTTCAGTGGGATGAAATCAGCACACAACCCCAGTAGGGCAGCTTGTTGGGCTGCTACCAGCTCCCATTCCAGCTGCCAGTGATCTGGGGCAGCATCCCGTATCCCTCTGAAGGTCTGCCAGTGTGAGGGACCACAGGGCTGTAGGCCTTTCATATAATTTAATACGAAAGATGTGAATAATATTTTTAGTCTCCATCTAGGACAGCTAAGCTGCAAGGTGTTCTTGTTGCTGCTGCCTCCAACACAACCTACTCGCCCCCCCCCAGCTCAACGCCTTTGTCATGCTCTGGGATAAAATCCTGCTTGTAGTTCACCTGGAGCTGCACTACTGTACGTGCAAAAGTGTGACCCTCCATACTGGCATTGGTGACAACCTCAGAGACACCTTCACAGCTTAGAAGAAAGATGTGCAGGAACTTCTAGAAAACCACAGTCTTTAGGCAGGGCTTGACAGGTGGAGATTGAAACATGAACAAATTTCCCTCTGGAAAAAGTCAATTATTGTCAGTCGTCTTTTCCTTTTATTCTAGCAGGGAAAGTACTTTCACTGAAATTTAAGATAAATAAATAAATAAAATAGATTACAAAACAACAGCAAGCTTTAGGAAGATGTGGATCTGGACCACGTTGCGCTGCATAGCTTTGTGGCTTTCCTCTTCACCCTGTCCAGGCACAACAACATCTCCTTTTTTTTTTCCCAGCAGGGCAAAACACTGACAGAAACAAAGTGCAATGTGACTTAAAAGATGAAATGCTTGTCTTCCTCTCCGCCCCCTCATTTTGGTAGTAGTTAACTTGTACTATAACCACTGTAATCAGAGAGTAGTTACACAGTTCTGCTGATACAGAATATTGCTGGACTTGGAGCCAAGAATTGATTTTTACATCCCCAGAGACTTCAGTTATTGGATACAAACTCTGCTGACACCAAGACTAGCACTTTTTCTGTGTGTGGAAACAACACAAGTGAAGGCTGCTTCGGGTCCATGAGTGAGCACGGAGCAGAGAGGCAGGGTGCCTGTCCACCAGGGCTAGCAAGGACTCTAGGTTTCTTTACCAGCTCACCTTAAAATACATACTTAAAAGTGGTGCGAGGGGGATACTGTATGATGTTTACACGCATCTGCTCTTTGATCATGTCCAACCCTAAGCTGTGGTTTCAAAACCTATGCTCCATTTTTGCTGAACACCTCTTTTATATGGGTAAACCCTGTCATCCACACAGCATGAGGAATAACACCGTAGATCTATAGTTTTACGAGAGGCAAGTTTTTCAGGGGAAGGTAGGTTCTGGAAAAAGTAGACAAGCCTTTGGGCACAGACAGTCAAAATCACACCAGCTAGCCTGAAGCCCTAAGGACCTTTTTTCTAAATCCTACCTGCTGCCCCCCACCCAAGCTGCACCCGCAAGAGGTGGTTTCAAGGCGGGACCCCGCCCTACCCCCTGGGAGACACAAGAACTGTTCTCCCAAAGCCACCAGGAGGAGTTCTGTGGCTTTTACTGCCGCAGGGGGAAATGTGATCCCCTGACCCTTCCCAGAGATTTGGTAAAAATACACAAAAGGCTGACTGGATCCACCTGTCTGTTTAGCACTTAACCCATTTTTCCACAGTGCTGTTGACTGAAACTAATTTACTTGAACAACCTTTCACATAAACATGGCTGTGAACAATTTCACAAAGAGTAAATCATTGCATCCATCTGCCTTGATCAGGTTGACACATGTCATTCACGTGAAAACCCAAGGCAGATATGGCAAGGTGTGTTTGTATATTTGCCTACTTAATGCCTTTTAAGCTGTCATTCGCTAGCTATCTGGTTCAAATATCTGGACAAATGTAAAGAAAACACTAAACCAAGTCAAAAGTGCAAAATTATTAATCAAGTTAAGCAAACAAATAAATCTTAGTCTGGTGGTTGCCCACAGACACATTTCTAGGGCTTGTGCAAATGAAGCCAAGGAGATATATAAGCTCTGTTCCTTATCAGCCCAGTTTATCTCAGCTTCTCGTTTATTCTTCATTAGCTCAGCAAAAGATGAAATTGAATTGCAAAGGATGCACTAGGCCCATCGTGTGCTTTGCTTTTAATTGCTAACACCATTCATTAATCAAACCAAGGATAGCTATGCTTAGAGGTACTGCTGGGGAGCTAGCAGGTTTAGGCCTACCTAGCTGAGTATGCCGATGTCAACCGGTTTTCTTAACGTACCAGTCAAAGCCACTTCCCCTAATCTGTTGTAAGCTGTTGTGACAGTCAGAGCGTACGGTGACAGCTGGGAGGTCGGCGTGCTGCGTCGTGCTCGCAGGGGCATGAGGCTTCCCTGGCCTCTCCCGGGGAGCCTGGACACATGGCGGATGGAGCCTGGGAACGCCGCAGCCTGCGCGCTCTCACACCCGGCCAGGTTATGGATTTCAATCAATACGTAGTCTCAGTGGCACAGGGGGGAGAAAAAAAAAGGAAAAAGAAAAAAAGCCTATTTGGGAGTCAGAATAGCAAGCAATAATCTATGCTATGACTTAATATGCATAATGAACAAAATTGCCAGTTTTATGCATGATCTTTAGAAACAAGGAAATAATGTATACTTAAAATATGCATTATTATTTAAACTCAGTCATGTCATAGCTCCTTTATCACCCCTCACAGCATATTCCAGGAACCTCCTAGAAAGAGTACAATTGCTTAAGTGGGCTTATATTTTCTGAAACACTAGTATTTGGTATCTTTGCACATAATACCCATTAGTGTTAATGGAGGGTATGGAGCATTTGCAATAGCGTAAGACTCGAACTGTGGCTAACCTGTGACCTTGGCATGCTGGCTCTAGGGATGGCGAAGGTTAGCACACCCTGCTGATGAAAGACCCCCTCCTCCACAAGGTCTTCCCTGGGTAGTGCATTGCTCTTCTAGCATACCCCCAGTGCTACAGGAGCGTAGTGCACTACCAAAGGAATAGCCAGGACCAGGTTACAAAATGATTCAAGTACTTTAGTCTGCTCCAGTTGCTGATAGGTGCCAAGGCCAGAAATTTATTACAGCCTTCATGACATTACAGCCTGTAGCTTACATTGGGGATGATGCTGAAACCCAACATCTCCAGGCTTTTGACCATCTCCAAACAGAAAAGGAGCATTTTAAACAAGTTATGTGAACATTCCTACTCTAAAAGCCTGGCAAATATATGACTTAATGTATTTGAGCATTAGCTGATGCATTGCGTGGGATTTCTGCACTCTGAGCTGCCTGGACTGCCATCTTAGAAACAGACTCAGCATACGGATAGTTAGGAAAGGTCATTTATTAATAATTCTTTGCTTGAAAACACATCGATCGATATATAACCCCTTTTGGGGAAGAGTGGGAGCACTATCAAATTAGGAGATTTTTTTTTTAGTTATCCCTTCCTACTTGTCACCTGGCGGGGAGGGGGAAAGTTATTTCTTTATTTCAACAAACAGATATTTCTGAAAGGCAGAGAATAAATGGTTGAAATTACTGCATTTTACGTCATAAAAGCTGAGCTCCATCATATGACCCATGATGGCAAGCATTAATTTTCTCTCTGCAAATACCTTTGCAAGATAGGATGGAGGAAACAAGTGCTTTCCTCACTCTTTTCCTATACAGTCTGTTATTACAGAAAAGTCCATAGGAAAGGGGTTCAACCTGCATGTAACAAATGGAATACAAATTCAAGTTTTTCAACATCTAACACTGAGATGTTTACAGGCACAGACTGTATGCTTTTCTACCTCCCTGCTTCTATTGTAAATTAGGTTTAATCAGGAAAGAGAAGCAAACCTGGTTTTCTATCAGTTTAACTCACATTCTATGACAGCCAAATCACTCCTTCCTCTACTAGTTTTCTTGCTTCTTCCAGCAGGAAAAATTGGAAGGTTACTGCTGTTACAAGGTACTGGTGTCACTAGCAATCCATATAACAATGATATGTACTTCAACTCTTCTCCAACATACACTATTGGTATTGACCTGATAACTGAGGCAGACCCTGCATTGTTAACATCCTTCTCATTATTTTCCTGTCTCCTAGACCGGTCTGAAATAAAGACAGAGAAAATTTAGAAAACAAAGTTACAGTTTTATTTTCAGTTCATGATTTGCAGGGACAGAGTCAGATTTAGTATGTAAAGTTTCCCACCTGAACAGCCAGCATCTTAAGCTCTATTTACAAAACCCCTCACATTCTTTCAAGGTCTAGACTCATTTTTAAATAGCTGTGTTCCTACGCAACACCTGGGAGCACACCTTTTCAAAGGGCAGCTGGAGGTCATTTGATAGGTAGAAGAGCGACAGCTGGCCTGGAAATCTGGGTTGGCAAGTGATACTTGTCATTAGCAAACAGATGTGCTACAACGGCAACGGGCAACCAGGAGTATCTTTTACAGTGTCATTCTTGCAACCCAGAACAACCCCATAGGCATTTTGCTGCAATGGGTGATCATCCTCTTTGGAAACTTGTCAGCTGCAGAGACTGTACCCGTCTATCTGTCCCAAAGAGTAACTTGCTGCTCTTGCACCTCTTCCAGGAGGTGTCACCTGCCCTACCCTGGTGGAAGCTTCCTTTTCTTTCTCGCTTCCATCGTGAGCTCTTAGAAAGCTGGGAACCTAGGCCGATAAGGGCAGACCTGATCAGACCACCTGATGCACTCATACCATCTGAATGCCCTCCTGTGGTATTCATTGCCCGTGTTCTGGAAGTGAGTGCCCACCACGCTGGGTGCCTGTCTCTCCCCAGTTTCCCCAGGCTGGAGGGCTCCCTGCCTGTGCATGGTGTCGRGGTGCCCACAGGGCACACCCCGGGAGGCCCCCGAGCCACAGTGGAGTAGCATGGTGGTGGCCGACCCAAGCAAAGGAGGCTGGCAGAGGGTGTCCGTGTGGCCCCCACAGCCCCTCGTGGGTCGGGTACTCCCCCAGGAGGCAGCAGGCAGCTCTTTGCCCAGTTGCACAAAGCTGGAAGCCTTCAAACTCTCGTCCTGTCACCGTAGTCAGGTCTGTATAATTTCTTTCTTACTTCTGCCTGCCAACCTATCTGTTCCTGTCTTGGTGGTGCCTGTTGCCTTGTTACTGCTATTGGCACTGGTGGTTTATTTCTTATCAGTGCTAGGAGCTGCCTGTTTTCTTTCTGGTTTTATACAGATCTAAATCCCACATTTATCTTTCTTTTATCAGCAGCAAAGCTTGCAGATACTTCTGCCATCAACCTACACTGAGTTTGGCTCCATATTCACTTGTCCTCCATTTTTAACCCATGTTTAACTTGCTCTAGTATTTTAAAGAAATAACACTGAGAAAATTGACTTTTGAAGTTTTCACAATAGAGCTAGTTTTTTAATATAATTTTTCCTTGCTTTTTACTTTGGGAGGAGAAAAAGATATAATATTAGTGGGATAATTATGAAAAGCCTTAATTTTTCAAAAGTAATATGATAAAAGTGATAGAATAAGATATCAATAACTGTTGAAACCATTTTATTTTATTTTCTAAAAATAGCCAAAACATAGAAGAAAAATACCAAATTGATTGCTATACAAATGTGCAAACATTGGTTTAGGAAAAATGCATTTTAAAAATCATATTTTTAGCTCTCCATTTCAGTAAAAATTCTTTTCATTGCCACTCTGCTTTGAATCTTTGACATGTACAGATAATTTGGAAGATAGTTTCTTGGTATCAGGGGAGGCTTTTTTTGCTGAACAGTTTGCAGGACAAGAAACTCACCCTCCTTGGCAGCTGCCCGAAGACAGATTGAATGTTGAGGGATGCTTACATAAAGGGAAAGCTAGCACTGGCACAGTGACTGATAAATCTACTCCTGCCTCCTAAAAACTGCTGATCTGAGGGAAAAGCCACCATCAGAACTGCAGTCCTTGGAAAGGAAAGACAAGTCCCAAATATATAAGACCGTGTTCTTTCACCACCTCTAACTATGGGCTCCAGAATGCCTGTATGACAGCTGATATTAATGCCTGTTCTTTAGCTCATTTCACTTCACTTTTCAAAAACATTTGCCAAGTCTGTCTTTTAGAGAAAAAATCTGTCTCTTATCTAACTTGTTTCTGCAGTCCCTGCCACATGACTGTGTCCACGTTGATTTCAACCACAGGTGTGATTCTAGTAAGAAAACAATGACTTTCACCCTTGTTTTGGTGTCTGTGCTTCATTGTCACCCATGTGAAATTATTATAATGGGTACATATTCTCTGGAACCTGGGTATGAATCAGCTAAGCAAAATGTTTTGAAGAGATCGCATGGACCCAAGCTGACTCCTTTCCTCCTGAGCAGTCACTCACCTACAGAGTGGACACCTGATGGAGGCCTCCATCTACCAGGTTACAAATGGAGAAATCTCTCTCCACTGACAGATTCTGCAGTGAGGAGACATCCAGCGATATATTCTCTGCTCCAACTCTGTTAATTGTTGGACAAGCGTCCCAGAAACATCCCACTCCTCCACAGTGAGCCAAGGAGCTAAGTTTAATGTGGCATTCCTTGGGGATGTGTATCTTCTTGTCCTGCAAGAACTGTAGGGGAATTGTGCTTTAAAGTCCTGACTTGTAAATGGAATGTCATGTTCGGTGTCCTTTCAACTATTTGTTGGCTAAAGAATTCTTATTTATCATAGATAATTCTCATCTGAATTCCAGTTGTAATCTTTCAGACATCTTTTAAAAAATGATCTGTTCATCTTTAGTTAATGTGGTTACTGGAGTATCTTTTATACTGCCTAATTTAGTTTTCCTTTAGTGTATCTAGAAAAGAAGTTGGGGTTTCAGTCTCCCTCAAGAGGTCTACGATTAACTGATAATGCCAAATAATGCCAGTAATGGAATTTTAAATCCAGCCAGAGGCAGTCCAGACAGGAAAATTTTGATATTTTTATTTGGTTTCATATTTATTTAATCTTTGGTTTTGTTTTTCTTCCTTCTTTTTAAGAAGGTTATCAGTGAAGTGGTAAGTGGTGAGAAGAACTTGTTCAAAGCACCGCTGATGTGCTTAAAGAAGCACAACATTCTCAATAAATTCTCTGTATAAAGGAACAAGTGTCTGGAGTTCATCAGCATATGGGCATTCAGTGTTACTGCCAAGATTAGCACCCACACACATACAGGCTATGTCTACTCTCGTCAGGATATGTCTATTCAAAGAGGCAGGATATATTAACTCCAGGAAAATTTCACGAGGAGGTGTCAAAACAGCTTCTGTATTGATTTACCTCTTGTTGACTTAGAGCAGAGACAGCATGAACTCATAGTGCTCTGCACCTACGCAGGTAGATGTGTTTATAGGCAGCCTGGTCATCAGCAGGGAATGAATATAACTGTCATCATCAGACATATGAACCTTTTAATGGGTTTCAACACAATGTTAATAATCTGACAGTAAAAAAAATGAATAGAGACATAATTATAGGAACAGTCAATAAATAGTAATTTTATCAGTATTCCCATAATATCCATTATACTATGAGGTAGAAATCTATGGATTTCTAAATTCTTTAACACTTTCCAATTCAGGAAAGTACTTAAATCTATTAAACTTAAAAGGAGCTCAGTTTCTTGATTAACTTTGCCAAAGCTCAGTACTGAACTAAAGCACTAACCTGAATGGGATAGAGCATCCTCAATTTAATTATCTCACAACATCTATTGCATTTTAAACCCATGCTTAGTTTAAGATGCTGCTTCACTTGACAACAGGGCATGATGATGACAAATCAGTCCCCTGCATAGTGCCCCTGTTCTATACAGCAAAGAAACAGCCTTAAAACTGATGTTTTACAAGTGACCACATATCATCTGTTAGACACAGGTAAAGAAACGTGGAAGGACCCACGTGAAATATAAACTCCATATTATGTTAAATTTCCCTTTTCAAAACCTAGCTTTGATGAAAACACACTTAAAGTCATGTTGCACCATATACTGCAACACAGATGCTGGTTGGAGGTGACAGTTTACTGATCAATCCTGTACCATCAGCAAAATATATTTCTAAGGGTTAGTTGAGGCTATAGTTTGTGTTGTTGTGTCATAAGCCAGATTCTGGGTCCAGGCTTCTCTCCTTTCTACCAGCCCAGCACTGCAAAGCCAGAAGGTGGCTGCCTTCAGCACACCACTGCTGCAGCCTTTGGGCACAGGGGACCACGGTGTTTATATGTGGACTGTGATATTCATTTCTCCCAGACAGACAGAGGCCAGCAGGAGTAGGGAAAGTGTGCGCTGGTCCCAGAGTGTACACCTGCCTTCCTGATTCCAAGTTTCAATCAGGTGAACAAACAAAGAAATCATAAAAGAACAACAAAAAGACATTGCATTTCTTCAACAGAATGTTTTTAGGGTTTTTTTTGATGAATGAAACTAATGAACTAGACACAATTGGGAGAATGTGTGTTATTGACTTTAATTAAAAAGGACATCTAGCCTTAAGAGGAAACACAAAGTCAAATCTGATAGCCAAATGCTAGTTCTGAATTATCAACATTTTGTTAAAGACTAAAGATATCAATATTTCTACAGTTAAAGCAAATAGTAATGTCTAAATCTTCAAAGTGTCTTGGGAGGCTTAGGAAGCTGATCCAGCTAAAGGTCATATGAATTGCACAGCTAAAATCCTGGACCTGACTTTGAAAATATGATTGGGTCAAGGGAGAATGGTGCAGATAAAAGGAGCACTTACACTGAGATGTTCCTTTTAAATGTCACTAGAAGTTTTTTTTTTTTACATCCCCATCTCTTGTCTTCCTACTTTGTTTCACTCCCTTGTACACTTCTCCCTCTTAAATAGTAAACATCTTGAAAGTCCTGGCAAGAAAACTCGAGACAGAGAAACTATCCATTAAAATTAAGTGGAATGCTTTGATTTTCGCCTAGAGGGGAGGAGAAATCAAGCTCTTTTCTGTATCAGAAAAAGGCTTACAGGTAAAAAAGAAAATTAATAAGGATGCCTCTGGCTACCCAACCTGTCATTTCAGGTACCTTCCAACACCCACGTATTTTGGTCCTCACAAGTGAAGCAGTAAGATTTTTCATCAGACAGAAGCCCCCACCCTTCTAGCACAGATAGTCATCTGGCTAAAGTTATAAAGAACAGCACAATTACCCCTTCTCTTGGGCCCCAGCTATATTTTACAGGCACACACTTAGGCTAGAAACAGTCCAGCAGGCTCACACGATATCAATGCTGGTCATTGTGTTCCTCTTGTAAATGTGAAAACTATCTACTTGTAAACAAATATGAAATGAAGTCTCGGGGTCTAGAAGAAAGAATGAAAGTAGACTTTAAAAAAAATGTTTTCTTTGTTCTAGGTCAGACTTAGGTGAAAAATTTTCCAGTCTGTATCTATGCCTCGCACCAGCTATATGTTTTTGTTTTGTTGGCTGCAATAATTATCCTTGGTTTGGTGTTTTCTATTCGGGATTTATTTGTGCTACTGGTGGGAAAGTGGGAGTTGATGACATAATATAAATCTTTTTTACATTGTATAATGTTTTTTTAATTATTTTGTATAGCTGTACATGTGTGTGTGTATGTGAGAATAAAACATTGAACAGTTTTTCAGGGGAGGAATGAAGACTACACTAGCACTGTGATAAACTCAACTTTCTAGAAATTGCCTAGATTGCAATTGTCTGAAGATAGCTCACATTTGTAACAACAGCGAATTGCAATCATCTGATTGTTCTCAGGTGCTCTTTAGGGACTACATTTTGAGTCCTTGGGCCTCTTGCCAGTGGATATATGCCACATCCAGGAGCTTGAAAAAATATAAGCTACAGAAATAGCTCATTGGCTCACTGGCTGACCCAAGGGGTAAACCCAAGGGAAAATCATAACGTGCCTAGTTAACTCTTTGATCACAAGACTGTGGGTGCCTCTCAACTTAAAGACTGATTTGAAGCCCATTGACACAAAAACTGAAGTAGCCAGGCTTTGCATAACAAAATAATGATACACCATGAGCAGCCAGAACTGGGGGGGTTAATTATTTTCATGGAGCAGGAAAAGGGGCTCCCCAAGGACCTGTTGACAACACCGAGCCAAGTGTGAGCTGCACCTGGAATGGCTGGAGTCTGAAATCAGGTGCTGTTTACTAGCATTGCCTCATCAAAAAGAGCTTACAGGAGAGTCATTTATTTTGTTTATATTAAACAGTCAACAAGGAAAAGAAGAAAACGTGCTGTTCTGCAGGTCAAAATATTACTTATTACTCTAATAAGCACTTAACTCTTTTTGAGAGAGCAGCATGGATAGACAAGGGATTTTTTTCAGCTTTAAGTCACTCACTTGATTTGTTGCCATTTACTGCAGTTGTGTAATGGCTATAAAACTGGAAAAAACATAAAACATAAAAGAAAGGTGTTGAAGTCAGCCTTAAGGTACTAAATTCCTGACAGCAGCTTGTAAAGCAGTGGAGATTTAGGTGCTGTAAGATGACGCTGGAGGTTGTGGTAGGTGATGGAAGGTGCTGAAGTGATGAGGCTATGACAAACTGGAATTATGTAACGCTGAAAAAAGGACCTGGGCACCTCCTGATCCCTCCTCATTCCTGGGGGCACCAATGCTTCACAGAAGTTTTTCACTTGGCACAAAGGGTCTTCAAACATCTAAAACTCCTGGTTCGGGTATGCCCAGAACTACACCTAAATTCAGTGAGGCCTGATCTGATAGGCATTTACAGAGCACTCCTGTCAGAGACTGAAAGCGTTAAAAGCCATGCAAAATATAGATGGACTCTTTAAATATAAAAAGTAAAAAATGAAAAAAAAAATTGGTGATGTCCTTCCATGTGGTTTTTCAGTGCGGTCTTACTGCCGGGATCCCTGAGGCCGAGTCGCAGATCTGTTGCGTAGACAGCAAGGAGCTGAGCTGCGCATCAGGAAAGGACTCTGCATCACACATGTTTTAAAATGCCTGGTACCTCCCACATTCAGCAGTTGCATTCCAGTGAGGCATATGTTCAGGAAGCAAGAGATCTTGGTTCAGTCCCTCTCTCTCAGACCGAAGAGGCTCAGAGTTTTCATTTCATCTCTCAGGAGGATTTTTCTGCCCACCTGGCTAGAGGCCACAGAGCAACAAAATGCTCTTACTATTGGATCTAATCCACCACAGACTAACCAATTTAAAATGCACGGCTCCAAAAAATGAGCTTCACTCTTAAGGCTGGTGTGTTCAGGTGTATTCAGAATAATGCTAGTTTTGTGTTCCCAAGACTCCCTGCTCCATGGATCATTTTGCTATGAAAAGCCTAAGATTGCTTGTTAGAGATTCAAGACGAAACTCTATCTACATATATAGCTAAAATACATCTAAGGAAGATGTCAGAAACTGTCTGTCCCTTTTGAATGACAGCGAAAAATGGGAATGATCAGTGACATTTAAAGGTGAGAAATTCAAAAGGGGCAATAGGAAATAGTTTTCACAGTATGGGGGTTAAACTGCCAAGTCTGTTGCCAACCACAGAAATTGGGATCAAAACTTGGTTATCACAACACTCTCAGAAGGGAGATGAAATCTTGTGCACTGGGATGCAATCTAGAGTTCAGGCCAGATTAGCTGAAATCCCTCATTACTGGATTCCAGTACCTTAAAGTACGTTGTTTGCCACCGTGAGAGGCTGGATGCTAGGCTAGGTAGGACTGTGATTGTAATTCAGGGTGGTCGTGCCTCTACTCCATTAAAATTCCATCTATTGCTACTATTATAACTCACTGGTGGACTATATATTTATATACTGTACATATTTATACATACATACATATATTTTTAAACATATAAATGGAATAGATTAGTTTTATTGTGTCTTGATACTTGATTTCATGAAAAGCACGAGGCAGGCTGTGGTCAGATGCCAGGAATGAGGGGAGTGGGAGTTATAACAGGTATATGAAATGGGCTAAGAAGGATATAAACTTTCCCCTTCCTCCCAGTAGCATATGTGAATGCGGTTAGTGATTTCTGTTTCACTACTAGGAGCTACTATGCACCCTTTGCTTTAACTTGTCCCGTCAAAGTCACTCCTTCCACAGGTTGCTCCCCTTCCTACTGCACAGGAGCTCAAGGCAATGCTACACTCTGTCTGATCCTGCATGGCCCCTGCCTGGTTAAGTCAAAAAAGAGTGAGATAGAAATAGAGCTATAACTGAAACTCCTAGTGGATAGGGGCCAGTGTATGTGCCACATCTTTTTTAAATGCAAGTAGATGCGTCTTATACTGCTTTAACTCTCAGCAGTGAGTGTAGCAGCTCACCCACCCAAACGGAGCTCCATGTCTTGTAGGCAGAGGTGAGATTCAGAAGTTTTTGCATGATTCAACCTCTCATTTTGGTCATTGAACATAGAATGAATTTCCCTCAGTCCCACTTACTGGATGTTGCTCATATTCCTTGGCTGTGTCAAGTTTCTAAATTTATTTACATGGCTATTTTCAGCTGCCATTAACTGGCAATTCATTATTAGCAATGCCTCATAATAAGCTTGTTCAGATCAAAGGATATGATGTTATTTACATGAGTGAAAAAACACTAGAACTTCAGGACAGCTTCTTTTTGTAGGACCCTGTCCATCTACCATCGAATTCGATCCTAGTGTTGATACATATACCCATGAATAAGGAACTAATGCACACAGCACTGCTTAAGAGCCTACTCTAAGGCCTACCAAAGTCAGTGACAGTCTCTCCTGTGGCTTTAGTGGGCTGTTTGTGATTGAGTTTCAAGTGCCAGCAGTTACTCAAGTTACATATAAGTGCTGGAGCAGGGTCTTTAATAATATGAATTCGTTTACTGAGGCCAGAGTTAGGTCTCAGGCTGCCTGCTGAATAATTGAGGTAGAAAAGTGAACTGAAGTAAAGAACAAACTCCTGCTTAAAGGACATTACAGTGGGAGAATGGGAGGGTGAAAGTAGAAGTCTGCACAGTATTTTCACCATTAGAGACTGCTGTTTAACTCTCCACATTGTTTACAGGCAGTTTGTCATGCAGTATCTAAAACCAAATCTCTTTTCCAGAGACTAAGCAAAATGAGAGCATCAGCAATGCAATGTATCCATTAGTGCTACTCATTGCATTCAGTTTACTAAATCTTTCAGGAAAATCTGCCTGACAAAATCCAGTCTGTAATAACCAGCCTCTTGAAATATTATATTTACTCTATAGTAATACTAGGAGAACAATTTAATAATAAAAATTATACCAAGAATGATGGTCATTTTTAGCTGCTATCTCTAAAGCCAAGGACATTTTATCACCATTTTAATTTATGATTACGGAGTGGCTTAAAAAACTAAACCTAATTCATGATCTGGGTGAGAATTACTACAAATATATTCCATTACCGTCTATCACCTGTGTTCATACCGGTGTTCATAATATGTCATTTTTTTAAAAAAAGTACAAAGTCTTCCCTATCCTGAAGTATTGTAGTAGTTCAGCTAAAAGCCAGAAGACCCTAGAAGTGCAGAATTAAGACTAACGTAACTGGATGACCTCAGTGGCATCTCAGATGATTCAGTATTATAGTGAAGATAAGAAAATAATATTTTGTATAACAATATCAGAACATGGAGTAAAACAGTGAATCATTTCTTGGGTAGATGAGCTCACATGCTAGAGAGGGTCTTTGTTACTAATTTTTCTTTTAAATTAATACCTACTTCCTTTGGCTTTTGCAGTGATGTGTATGGCATTTTTAGAAAACTACATCCATCCACATCAATAAACTCTTTAGGTTCAGACAATTGAAGCAATATAGGAGGTAGGAGATGGAGAGGATCAATTCCAAAGCCAGCAAGTCTCAGAGAGTGGAGATAAGTGAATCTAAGTTACTTATCCTGGCTGAAGTAAATTATCCCAGACGAAGCAATTCATGCTGAATTGAAGAGGGCAGTGTGCAATGGTGGGACCAGCAGGGAGCAATTTTAAGCCTCCATCCTACCAGCTGCTTTACATGGGTGGTCCCTAAGCATGCCTGGTATGTAATTAACCTGAATCCCTGGGTAGCATCTGTGGCATACACACTGGTATTGCATGCTACCATTTCACCCTAGCTTCCCTGCAGGTCTGACAAATGAATGTTGTGTTACAATTATGGCAGCCTGAAACCAGCCCTACGTTTTTCTGCCTCTCTTTAAAAATAAGGAACACTCTTTCCCATTAGTTGCCAATTAAAACAAAATTTACTTCAGAATTAAAAAAAAAAAAAAAAAAAGACCAGCTCCAGCTGTAAAACACTTGCCTCTATCCCTGAAAAGCAGTGTCTAGAGTGGAGGGAGCACAGATTTGCATCCACCAATGCTTGTTATGTAAAACATATTTTCATCACGTTCTTAGAAATCTATTAGGTCTTTGATCTGGCAGATTTCTTAACGGATGATCAGTTTTCACTATATAACTAGTGTTACTGTACTCAGGTGCTTCTAGTTAAGTGCTTAACTAGATCAGGATGTTAGTCTTGCCACACACAGTGCGGGAAGACATTTGCTTCTGCATGAAGTCCCAATGACTACAGTCAATGGTCAATGGGGATTAGAGTCCGTTGACTTGGGACTGAGCAGGACCTAACGTTACACACAGACAATTGTTTGCAAAAAACCCCAAGTCCCTTACCTTTCAAGATGAAACATATTTCCTAAGCCAGGAGGGTTATTTTACTGGTCATTAGCTGTCATAAGACATTCTCTCAAGCTGAAAGCACACTGTATATACTGTACAATGTTGACTTTATTACGTTCTGGCTCCACTGGTTGTATTACCATTTTAACTACATTTACCATCTTTTCTTAATTTAAAAAGAATCTGTTTCTCATAGCGATGCTGACAGATTGGTTGGCATCATGAAAGTGTTTGATAAGTTATCATAAAATCCTGTGACTTGTGAAATGATGTGATTTAACCTACAGTTACCTATGCCAATTTCAGTGAGGTCTGATTGACAACAGGCACTTGTGCAAAAAGTGAGATACTTCTAATTAGAAGCACTGTAAAAGCAGCAAAACAGTGACAGTGGGCACTGTGCTATCACCTTCACTGTTTTGGCTTGGTCCTCTTAATATCTAAGTTACTGGGAAAGTTACTCCTTTGTCAGGGAAGACTCATGAGGCGTATCATGTCAGTAAACTCCTCTTTTTCCAAAACATGCTTTGCAGTGCAATTAATGTGTCTTGGCTGTACAGCATGGGATAACGGGATTTTCTTGCTGGGAATTCAGGAGGAATGTTCCTGGAGGACTCTAAGACTATACAGGGAAGAGTTCAGCTCTGCAGACTAAGGCTTGTTGTCTAGTAATGCTACGTCTAATGTTGGCTTGAATCTTTTTGGCTGGAATCAGACTCACAGAGACAATTTCCAGATGCTGGGCCAGAATTTTTTCTACTAATCCAAAGATGGGAGAAAGGGGAATCCACCTATCTGCATCCCATTGATTGCTTAAGCCAAGCAACTGAGCAAGAAACGTCGGCCCTCTGGATCTTCCCAAATTTCCTCAAGGACTTAAGCATGTGCTTTGGCACAGGAAGAGCAGGGTCTGTTTGCCCATGGCCTGAAGGACTTATTCCTGACTGAAGCTGAAGTGTTCTGGCATGCTGCAGCTGCATGAGAGAGAAACAAAGTCCACCTCAAAGCATGAGTTTGCCTACACTGCTTTTACTTGTCCTTTCCAAACTATGAGGGTTTGCCAGCTATTATGTGCATATTTTTGTAATTTTCTGGTCAGCATGTGGATTTACATTCTACGGTGTGTGTACTACATGCTGTCCTGACATTGGCTAAGGTCACAGCCTTCCCACTGAAGGCATTGACCATGCTGCCGTGTGCGTGCAAAGTACCTGCCTGCATGTATAGTCTGTTGGCCCTGGTGAACGTAAGACACGGTGATAGCACAGCACAGAGCTTTCTCCAATGATTGACTTTTCTTCTTAGAGATGGTAGTGGGGTATCTCCATGGTGGTGGCAGTCCAGTGTCAGGGGGCTGGAGCTGTCTTCAAATGAGTTCACTTTGGTACTGACAATAGCTCCGTGTGACACTTCTCTCCTGAGTAAATTATGCAGCTGCCTGCAATATATACGTACTCTGTAGAACTGGGGCTGTCTGTTTGCCCTGTTTTGTCTTATTAATATTCCTTCTGCAATAATTCCTTCCCTTTCCCTCCCTCTAAATTATATTTCCTTTTGCTTTTTTTTCTGAAGGAAGAAGCATTTTGTCCAATTTTGTGCTGCTAGAAAATGGAGCAGACTTCATTTTCCAAAACCTCTTCTTTTTCTCTTCTTCTCCCAGGATTTTCAATTCACACTTTAAGATTCACGTCTTCTGAGAAAGAAATGAATGGAGTTTAAGTTTTTTTTTCCCCCGTTTTTTGTTTTGGTCTTTCAAGGTGGGGAAAATAGTGGTCCTATAAAGTAAGCATATCCCATTATGGCTGGCTGAAATGTATATTTGTTTCCGAATAGTTTAAGAAGCTGAAATAAAAGCCTCAAGTATTCTTGTGTGACTTTTATTGCAATATCTTTTTCTTAAGAAACAGTGGAAATACTCTATTTTAAATCACGTCCCTAATGAAAGAGACAATGTCAAGTACAAGCTTTCATACTTTTGTAGAATCTGCACATCAAACCAATTCTGCATTGGTTCTTTTTTATAATAAGCTATTTTATTTTTCCTCCCGCCATAGCCATTTGCTGTTATGATGTGACACTTTCCATGGCTGTTTTGCATGTTGATTTAGTTGAGAATGACTGTTGCTCTCTTGGATGCTGTCCGCATAATTAATGCCTCCTATAAGTCTCTAGCAGAAGGAAGAAAATCTTTTCTATCTCTGATGGAAATGGTTGAGTGGCCCTCTGGGGCCAATTAGATCACCAAATGGCAGTGACATCCTGGAAGAAACCACCATGCTGCATTTTCATCATTCTTTTCAGCTGAGCAGGTTGGAGGATAGGAGGGAGGGAGAGGGAAGGAAAATGTCAGGGTCCCTGATCAGAGCAATAAACTGGCATATAGACCACATCTTATTTCCCAGTTGGAGGTGCTGACATGACATGTCTCCCTTTTCCAACCTCATTTCTTTCTGGCTAAGTAAATACATTTCACCACTGTTTTGAAAGCACAGTGTCTCAATGACAGTCTGAATCTATACCATTTAATTCTAGTGTTTCCTGTGTCTCTTGACAGCAAGCAGACAGAAAATACGGCTTGGGGTAAATGACATTTCTGGCCAATTCCAGTTGTAGTGCTTTTTAATCAGAACATTTGAGACAGCATCCAGAGCTGTAGTCAAATTGTTTAGGGTTTTCTTTTCTCATTCAATCGTGTAAGAGTGTGACGCTTTTTATAACATTACTGTTATTCCTGGCTTTAGCAATAACACATTTAGTAGAATTAGCAGTTATTTCAACAAAGCCTTAAAATTCAAAACCATTTAAAATTTTAAGTTGGATTCTGAAACCATCTATATAGTATAGTGGTAATAATCTTTAAGTGCAATAAGTTTATAAGTGATACGCATGTCATGTTGTTAAAATGAACGTCTGTGTTGCCTTGACATTTATAAATGCTAAAACCTTTACTTTACCTTGCTATTCAATTCACAGCAGGAGACATTATTTAAAACTGTAACCTTCTCATGCTTATAGATTATTGCTTAATTTTATTAGTCATCTTTTTATAAAAAGAACCTCGCAGTCATCACCATTTCTCCAGTGTCAAGGAGCACAATTGTAAGTTGATGTATGATTGTAAGTTATAAGGAGAGCTAGCATGGAAAAATTAAGCTTATAAACACATACTTCTGATGCTGTTCTTAAATATCAGCTTAGGAAGTGTGTCAATAGAAAAGAGAGATGACATTTCATTAAAAGGACGATCCCAGTCTTGTAAGTAACAATCACTTGATTAATTTCATATTAATTCCTCTTAGCTAACACAAATTATCAAGCTGTATTTTTTCCAAGGTTTTCTCAAGATAGGAAGGCCAAAAATGACTCTCCAGATAACAACTTCACATGCTGAAGACCAGATTGTTTTTGTATATAAAGTGCTACTCCTTACACACATGCTGTGCACATGTGTGCTCATCATACAAGGAAGCATTATACTGAAAGTTAACTCTACTTAACAGTCTACTGGGACACATGGGACATCCTTCACCTCGGGGACTGGGTTCAATGGAAGACCCCAAACAGTCCGTGTGGATGTGTCAGTACTCAGGTCATAGATGCAGCTTGAATCCAGAGTAATGAGACAAGTGAGTATATGACAGACCTCATATGCTCAGGACATAGGAGCCCACAGGGACCTTAGCAAAGTACTGAGGTCACTTGCTCCTGTCACTCCATCCTCACTCCATTTCCTACCTGTGAAGCTCTCAGGTATCTGCCTGCTGGGGTTGCAAATCTAGTGTGGTGCAACCTTATTGTTTGCCCACTCTTGTCCCTCTTTATCATTCATTTTGCAGGCTAGCATAAAGTCAGAAAATTCTAGAGTTTTTCCTAGAGAAAGGGACAAATGTGGCAGAACTGCCATGTAGCAGGAACGTGCTACAGCTTACAGAAGGAAAAAGATACTGTGGTTAATTGGCAAGACTGTCTTAAATATCAAATCAAAGGATTTTGTACATGATGGTTGTACCTCACTGTGTGGGAGCTCCTCAGGCTCCCTGTCCCCAGTTGCCCAGACTGAGGAACCAGCCGGAGGGTACCTGCTCCTTTCTCACTGAGTAACCTCAGAGGTGGCTGAGTGTGCTCAGCTCCCATCCCCGCACAAAGCCTCACCGTCCAGGCCGCRCGTGGAGGGGCCAGGGCCGCGGGATGCGCAGCACAACGTAATCACAGCTGTACATATTTTATTCCAGGCTAGGATCCCAAATAAGACAGCCTCTGCAAGTTAAGACAATCTCTGCAAGTTTCAACATTTGCAACTGTCCGTTGACAGGAATTAAAAAGTTGAGAGAAGTAAAAGCTCAAAGAGAAACCTTAAAAGGACTCTTGGATACAGATGCAGCTCTTAGGGACTGTGAGGTCTTGATAACCTGCAGTAAAATATCTCTTCTTTTCCTCTTGCACTGAATGCAAACAGCACATGTGCTAGCTCCTCGCCTGGCACCAAAACACATCGGGACAGAAAGCGTCCTTTGCAGTAGCCCACAGTGGGGATTTTACTGGCTGTCCTCAAAGCTGTAGAGACACACTTGTGGCAACTCCGCCTAAGCACAAAAGACAGCACACGGGAGAAAATTAGACTGTCCTGACACCCCAGCTGTTCTGTCATTTCATTCATGAGCTGAGTGGTGGGAATTCATGGGATAACTTTATGGTTTCACACTCCTTTTAATGAGGAAGTTGGACAAAAGAGAGGATTTTTGTGTTGAAAAACATGTTACAAAACTCCGTACATTCAGATACCTCCACTGGGTTTTTGCTGGGTGTCACCAAGCTCACAAGCTGATGCCTGGCAGCTTGGGGTGAGTGCAAAATGGTCATATTGGAGCAAGCGACAAGATCAGTCACAAGGTAACATCCATTTTTTCTGTTTTTCAAGAGGCAGCAGCTACATATTCTCATCTTGTTAGTATCATCTATATAATGAATAACTTATACTGCTCTTGCCTTGTAAGATATTGTTCTCTCAAATTTCCATTGTGTTATACAGGTATGCACAAAACCACACTCCTACAACAGAATTTTCAGTTTGGATCTCCCCAAAGACAAAATGCATTAGATCCACCATTACTTAGATAATTTGTTGTGGATATAAACCTTAAGAATAATCACCTTCAAAATTGCAATCATCTGTTTCATAAAAAAACCCTTTTTTCCATGTTGACTGCTCTTGAAATAGATAGAAATATCACCGAAATAGTTAATCCTGGTATGATTTTTTCCCAGTGTAATAGTTTTTGGGTCACTTAAAAATCACTGGAAATGTAACCTCTTGCACTTCCTGTAAAACACTGAACTCCGGATGATAATCAAGACCTCTAGAAAATTGTGGGCTGCATAAAAATTGCAGATTTTGCAATTTTCTGACTGCTGTGTAATTTTCTGGCACATTTAAATGTGTGTTTGGTTCGGTGCCAGGCTCCTTCCTCCCCCAGACACCCTAAAATTAACTAGGAGCTTTGGGAATTTCATCTGTCAAACAGAGACAGAAGTGTCCAATCAGCCTGGAGGAAGCATGGCTGACCAGGGCTGACCCAAATCCCTTCTGAAAGAAGCAAGGAAGGAGACAGAGACAGATGAGGAAAAGTCTAGCAGAGAAAGGAGAGGGAGGACAAGAACAGAAGAGGAGCAAAAAAAGCTCCAGAGAAAGGCCGAAAAAGCAAACTTGTAAGAGAAAGAAAGCAGCAGAAACACTTGGAAGAATGGCTTGTACTTCCCTTAGGAAGTTTTTTTGGTGCAACTTCAGTTGGAGATTGGGAATGGGAAAATTTCTATGCTAAAAAACTCTAGGGTTTCTTCTCAGAAAGCTAAAGCAGAGACCACACTTTTTCTGGCTGGGTTAAGGAAGTGCTGAGATGCTTCAGAAATGTATGAAGCATTGAATTTGCACAGTGAATGTTGAGGCCACATTGAATATACAGCTGAACTCAGCAAAACTGGTGAGAGCTGGGGGATGATGCCTGGATCAGGGACAGCCTTGATGCCGTGTTGTGGAACAGGAAAAGAGCCAGGGCATCCCATGCCAGTGCAGCATCTTAATCACCACGTCACCCACACTGCACAGCTCATCATTGTCTTTCTATTCTCATTTTCTTATTGTTCTCTAAGACCTTTAGGTGTTGTGAAGCAATACAAAATAGTTTATACAGCCTGCATTTGTCCCATACATCTACCTAACCTCCTCTGTTTGATATGCTATCATTCCTAGCAACTGTGCCTCAGTCAAAACCAAAAAATCATCAGTCTTTGAAGCTCAGCTCAGCACTCACTGGAGACATATCACCTCACGGGACGTATTACTGTGACTAATCAACACCAGCGGTACAAGGTTTACAGTCTTCAGAAGCAGCTTTCTGAAAGTCCTGAAGAGTAATTGCAATAGAGAAGCAAAAGGGTTAAAAGGTAGGAGCAGGAGTTTATTGGAAAGGGCCAAGGAAGAAATTACAGACTCCAGACATATCACGTGACTCTCTATGTAGCCTGTGGTCTTGGGATTGGGTACTTTGACCAGGACCACTGTCAGGAATGTTTCTTGTTATGTCAATACAGTAGTTTTGTAGTTGGTATTTGGCCTTAGACATTTAGTCTCACATCAGTAGAAACTTTATGTAGAGTCACGCTATTCTCAGGTTGAGAAATCACAACCAGGTTTTGGAAAATATACTTTATCATTACAGACGCAAGTGATTTTGAGATTGCTCCGAAAACCGACTCATTCCTAGTTTAAATCAAGGTTAGTAGGTTGAACAAAACATGGAGGATTTTCTCTAATAATGCTGTGGGATGGGTGGATAAATCCTCAATTCTCTAGGAATTTTTTATGTCAGGACTAGTATGTTCTGAATCAAAAGCGCTGTGCTTGTTTAAAAAACATGATTAGAAGCTGTACACCAAATACACCACGTAATCACTGTCTATGTGCAAGAAAATAAAATGCTCCATCTTTTCTGGAAATTATGTACTCCCTGGTATTATAAAACTTTCTGACTTCAATGGTGTCATGAAGAGTAGTTCTAAATAGCCTTACAGAAATACAGAACTAAAAACAAACCTAAAAAAAATTAAAACACTTTGAGGTCATGTCGTGGTTTAACCCCAGCTGACAGCTAAGCATCACACAACTGCTCACTCATTCCCCCCCAGTGGGATGGGGGAGAGCATCAGAAGACTAAAAGTGAGAAAACTTGTGGGTTGAGATAAAAACAGTTTAATGGGTAAAGCAAAAGCCATGCATGCAAACAAAGTAAAACAAGGAATTCATTCACTGCTTCCCATGGGCAGGCAGGTGTTCAGCCATCTCAAGCAAAGCAGGGCTCCATCACCCGTAACGGTGACTTGGGAAGAGAAAACACATCACGTCCCCCTTTCCTTCTTCTTCCCCCCAGCTTTATATGCTGAGCATGACGTCATATGGTGTGGGATATCCCTTTGGTCAGTTGGGGTCAGCTGTCCCAGCTGTGTCCCCTCCCAACTTCTTGTGCACCCCAAGCCTACTGGCTGGTGGGGTGGTGTGAGAAGCAGAAAAGGCCTTGATGATCTGCAAGCACTGCTCAGCGGTAACTAAAGATCCCTGTGTTATCAACAGTTTTCAGCACCAATCCAAAACATAGCCCCATACTAGCTACTATGAAGAAAATTAACTCTATCCCAGCCAAACCCAGCACATTCTTCACCCCTTATTCCATACCATTTACGTCATGCTCAGGTCCCACACTATCCAATACATCCTCATTAACCACCTTCCCATCCTTTGATACAGTATGCAGATATCATTCCCTTAGTGCATGGGCCACCCTTGTGAAATGTCCATAAAATGTCCACAAATGTCCACAATATGTCCATTGAGTTCATTTAGTCCATGACTTTGGGCTTTATCTGCTATGGTGGTCACGCAGGACAGGAGAGGTGGTGTGTTGCGTGGAGTTATTGGGCACCAAAGCCAGCTCAGATCAGGTCACTGCTGCACTTCCATTGCTTCTTGTAAGGCTTGTCCTCCATCAGTTCAGGTGGTTCCTGCTATAGCAATTCCTATAACATGCAACTCAAATCATGGATTACAACAATTTAAAGGTATTTCCATTACAATCTCCACCTCTGGTCCCTTTGGACCAGACCATTGGATTTAACATTGCAGTGAAGTCCTCCCCTTGGCCCTGCTCTCCCTTGGACTTGTCCATAGACTGCAGTTCCTCAGGGTTGTACCTGCTCCAAGTGCAGCCTTATCTATGAGACACAGTCTTCAGGGGTATACCTGCTGCAGCATAAAGTTATCCACAGCACAGTTGCTTTGAGGTGCACCTGTTCCAGTGTGGCCTTTTCCGTGGGCCACAATGCCTTCAGAGATATACCTGCTCCAGCATGGCCTTACCCATGGCTGCAGTCCCTCCAGGGGTGTACTTGCTCTGTCGTGGGCTCATCCATGGAGACAATATTTGAGGTGCTCCAGCATGACCTCATGCACAGGCACAATTGTTTCAAGGTGTACCTGCTGCAGCATGGACTTGTCCTTGGGTTACAATCCCTTCAGAAATACACCTGCTGTGGCACAGACATAACCATGGCCACAGACGTTTTGAGATGTACCTGCTGTGCTATGGGCTTATCCACGGCCACAGACGCTTTGGGGTATCCTGCTCCCACATGGACTCATCCACAGGTCACAGTCCCTTCGACTCGAGTTCCTGCTGGAGTTCCAGCCTGTCCAGTACAGCAGCACAGAAACAGCAGCGATGCCCTGGCCATCTGCCAGCCCGGGCGTAAGGCCATTGCTGTTATCAGAATGTTCCCAGGCACAGCACAGTAAGGTGGTCAGCAGTGCAGCGGTACAGCAAGCAGCGAAAGCAAAAAGCAGCCACTAACGAGCACTAGACTCTAATATACAGTAAGGCAAGCAAGCCCCATGGCAAGCACAGGAGCCTGCCAATTAATAGCTAAACATTAATAACAGCTATAAATTTGATCTAGCACATTGCAATCAAACCTGTCGTTATCTCAAACCCTTCGATCCCCACATTGGGCGCCAAAAAGGACTGTCGTGGTTTAACCCCAGCCGGCAACTAAGCCCCACACAGCCACTCGCTCACTCCCCCCTGGTGGGATGGGGGAGAGAATCGGAAGGGTAAAAGTGAGAAAACTTGTGGGTTGAGATAAAGACAGTTTAATAAGTAAAGCAAAAGCCATGTACGCAAGCAAAGCCAGTACAGGTCATAACAAAGTAGACTAAAACATATGTTAGAAACAGGCAAGCTTCAAATCCTTTGAGATTCTGAGATTCGAGCACTCATGGTTTCATATACTTATCTTAACACTTTCTCAAATTTGTAAATCTCATGAGGACAAGATCTCATGAGATATTCTGTTATTATGTTTCCAGTTTGGTTAGACATATGGCACGGCATGAACAGCTTTCCTTCCAGTGTTTGGTTTCTGTTACTCAGCCATGAAATACACAGTAAAATGACACTTTCTCCGAACTGCAATGCTTAAAAAAGGTTTTATTCTGATTCCAGTTGTGCTTTGGGTCTGATATGGTTTTATTTTCAAGATGAGAAGACTAATGAATTGTAGTATGTGATGTACATAATCTGAGACATTTCATCTTTAAAAAATATCTATCATTGAAAGTCACTGATGCTACACATTTGCAGAAGATGAAGATTTGTCCTTATGTAAAACAACTCCTTTATTTTCCTTCACAAGGTCTTACTTCTACCTCTGTTGTTTTTAACCCAAATTGTTAAAGTTCAACAGTGTGCCTTAGGCTCCTCGCTTCCTTCTTCCTTAAGTTTCAAATGGCTGAGTGATTTCCAAGAATGAAGTGAGGAAAAGAATGATTGACCCATTCTTTCAGTTTGGGCAGTTGTTTGGCTGAGGTCAGTGAAGATACAATATTCTGAATCTTGCCGCAGCAGTGGGGAAAGGAATCTGCCCACCCAATGCCTGCAGCAGGGAAAGGCACATGCATGCTTCCTCGGGAGGCATGGTGCACGTGTAGTCTGAAGAGCTAACCTGTAAATCTACACGTTTAGTACAGTATACACTGAATTTATCTGCAACTTCAAGAAGTCCATGCATAAAATGATATCTTTGACATCCGCACAACATACACATCCATTGCCAATTTTTGGGTCCATGCTTCAAAGCATTGTATTGATAGAGTTTCCCAATGAAATGGTTGTAAGAATTTCTTAGCGTGAACACAACTACATGTATTTCCTTTATCCTTGTCTCAAAAACATTATCTAAAGCATTTTGTCAAAATTAAAAAATAAATTAAATAAGCCTAAGGCAGACCTCTAATATGGGAAATTTTGTCTTGAATTATTAAAATTCAACAAAATTATGAATACTTGAAACATGGTTTTCTAACTGACAGTGTTGAACAAACATGACTACTTTTAAAGATATTGTTATGGCTGCTAATGCCAGAATATGTATGCAAAAACCTACATGGCATCTAAATTTAATGCTTTCATAGCAAAAGGCATCAAACATTTCCTAACTAATAAGGATTTCACTTATGCATATCAAGTAAAGTAAGATCTTTCATGCAACACCAGCCAGGAAAAGCTTTCTCAAATCTTTTTCATGAAAGTGAACTTTCTATTTAGAAGGTTCTAAAAGAGTACTTCTTTTTCTAAAAATATTCTTATGAAAATAATAGAAGATTAAAAATAAAAATACCCTTGAATATTTCCTTTCATGTAAACTTGTGGTTCAGTTTTACTAGCACGGGTTTCTAGCAACACTGCCTATTCTTGGCCTCATCTTGAGAAGCTGTCAGATTTTCACTTGCTAAATGTTCTCGGAGGTCTCTCAGCTTGTTAGCTGTGTTGTGCGACTTCACAGGTCTAGCTTTGCAGTGACTACAGACATCACGGTGGCTGTAAATCCCATGTCATACTAAAGTACTTAGAGAGTATCCATGCACTGCTGAACTTGTGTTTACAGCTTTTTCCTTCACCCAGAAATTATCTATGAGAAAGCTTATATTTAGTCTTTCTATGCTAGAACAGTGGAACACAACCCACCCAGGCTCTGCTTCAAAGCTCTTTCTAAACAAAGGAATCTTCCTTTCTCTCGTATGGCATCTCCAAGTACATTTTCCTGGAGTCAGTTTAAACTACACTCTGAGGAGTTCCTGCACTAATGAAAACTGCATATCTCTCCCTGGCCTGCACCAGATGTATGTTTCTATGTTATGTATATGTATTTTATTCCAAAGGACCAAAGGAAAGCTTGGAAGCATTTACTTGAGCTGTCTGGGAGCAGATGAAAAGAAAATTATTAGCAGGAATGGGGTGGGGATGGTCAGATGGAGGAGCTTCGAATGAAGCGTGCCACTGTGTTTTGAGCCCTGTGAAAAAAAATGGACATGCTGGGGTCTCTGCAAGGTTTAATTTATACAAAACATGGAGGATAAGAGAGAGATTTCTAGATCTTGCCACTCAATGGGTTTACCTTCAAGGATCACAGTTTGTCTGTAAGAGAGCCATATACCCCTTAACAGAGAAAAAAATAAGACCTAGATTAAACGTGATTTGGATGCAGTCCTATAAAGTATTCACATAAACACACACGGACATATAAGACTCTCAACCTCTTCTGTCTCACTTAGCTTCACTGTTCTTTCCTCCTTTGAAAGCAGAACCCACCTTTCCAGAGGTTCAGGAAGGTCTAGAGAATGTCCATAGTAAATGCTCATTTTCAGTTACATTTAAATAAAATGAAGATCTGTGTAACAGACAGCAAGATATAGTTTCAAAAGTAGGCATATTCCTCCCTAGTCTCATATGAATTGATGCACAGAATACTGTATAATAATTCTATATTTATTACAAAAGCTAAATACCTTGTATTTTCAATGTATTTTCCAGATCATATCTGCATTGATTCCTATTCATTTAATAAGGGTGCTATTACTGTGAATAGAAAAACTGAACATAAGACTAAAAAAAAACAAACCAAAACAAAAACAGATGAAACAGACATATAACTTTTTTGGACTTATATCTATCCATGTTTCTGAGGCACAGAAACTGGAATATTTTCTGCTTTAGAGTTCTCATTTTTTTCTTCTTTTATCCTGGCCCCCAATATTTCTTTTCCCAAAAGAGCTAAGTGAACTTATGTTTTCTGCCTTACATTAAATTCCATAAAACTTTCCCTATTGTTAAATGAACTGTAAGCCAGCAAGGTACTGAGTTAGAGACTGCTTTTTCCTGGCAGAGCAGAAAATATAGTGTTCAGTATACAATTAGCATACATTCTGTGATTAAAGGCTAACTTGTAGGTCTGCAACCTTCTTACTGCCTATTAAAACTTGGAATGAACTGAAATGGCCAATCTCTGAAGTAATATCTTCCAACAATGAGAATGAGGGGAAAAAAAAGAATATTTAGATATAAAAATAACATTTTTTTTACAATGGTGCAATCATATTTTGGTCGCTGTTGTGGTTAATATCAGCAACTTTGCTGGGGACATTCAAACCAAACTCAGGGAAAAAGTAAACATAGATAAAAATGCTATGCATTACTTTGTGATACAGAGCTATACATCATTCATGATATCTTTATAATGCAATACTATTTGGATGTTTCAGTCTGGAAAGAAGCCCAAGTGTTTCCAGGCACTCTAAAAGCACATGAAATTATGATCGGGAACCATATTTAAACCACCTACTCTAAATACCTAATTTAGGCATTGCTACTAATACAGTGTTTAAATTTAAGAGTGAGATGAGTGATCCAGGCTACGCAGGCCTGCCAGATCTGGCCTCCACTACAGCTGGTGGGAGAGAAATAGCTGTGACTCCTAATTCAAGCACTGGAAGTAGGATTCATCTCACCTAACTTCTCACACATAAAAAATAGTCATTTAAATCTGGGCTGGCAGCCCTTCTTTCAATGGAGAGAGGGAGACACCTCCGCAGTGTCTCTTCTGCAGTCACCTGTTTCAGAAGGGCTTGAATTTTTCTCTAGTGGTCCCTATTTCTATTTGGTAAGCTCAGACTTAGGCAAGTCACTTCTGGATACATGACCTGAGATGACTACTCTTTTGGTGGTCAAAGTGAGAAGTCATGGGTACGTCTTGCCACCAGCTCCAGAGGGTTGCCAAGCCACTGTTCGGGAGCAGCAAGGTCTGGCCCACAGGGGCATGAAAGTCAGGAATTAGAGTGACAGCCAGGCTGGACGGGCAGGACCTTGCTGTTCCCAGACAATTTAAAAAGTTGATGAGAATCCAGCCTAATGATCAGGTGCGAGAATTTTAAATGACTCTTTTAAACCAGTCATTCACGTTTGCATTTAAGGAGTATTTGCAGTATTAACTTGATACTTCCAGTGGAAGTCCTGCCACTTTCGCCAAGTATTAGGAAAAATCCTGCCTCTGTGAATCATTTGTGACCTTGTCATCAACTTATATCACAAGATAGAAGTGCAGGGAAGTAAGAAGTCTGCCAAAGCTAACAAACTTTCCTCGGAGACGTTATGATCGTGATGCGCACTGAATAAATAACATCATCTATTTGTGACCTGCCCGGCCTCGGGCCAGCACCTGGGCTCTGGCCCCACCTCTGCTCCCAGACAGCACTACTTGACTGCTAGCGAGCAGGGGCGGGAGGCCAGCTTCCCTCTTCCAACAAATCCCGCTGTGGTTGTTAGAAACCTGTGGTGAATGGACTGATGGAGCAATCTGCCTACATTCCCAAGTGTTGTTTGACCTCAGCCACGTGTGGATAAAGTTTTTGGGAGACAAGATTTTAGGGAAAAGCACATAATTGTGTATTCTCTCTGATTACCAGGCTTGCTGTCTCTTATGGCAAATGCAAGCAGGCAGGTCCTGGATGACAATTTCTTCCTCCAAAAGCTACCACAGGTTTAATCTCATATGGGTTTCCTTTGCTCTTGCTGGTTCTCAGTGTTTAGACTCCACTTTGCACAAACTAGTTAATGTATTGAAGTTTGCTGGAGCCCACAGTTTTTGCATTTAATTCTATCAGTCATACATAAAACAAAAATTTTAATAAAAATAATAAATTCAATAAAAAAATATAAACATTAGTAAACAAAGTGTAAAACAGTAAACTGGAGCCAAATAAATAAGCAGTAAAGAAGAAGAATCTCAGAGCAGAAAAGAGCAATATCCCAAATCCATAAATCCCAAATTAGCTTGATGTCTATCACATTTGTGTTTTAATACTCACTTGAACTAGGTTTTGAACTCCTGGAAGGAGAGAGTGGGGGGAATAATCTGTTTTATCTCAGGGAAGAACTCAATGTAATTGTCCATGTTATGAGAGGGTTGTGGTCACACTTCTTTCCTCCAAGCTGCTGAAATAACATCTCACAATTACTTAATAATAAAAAAGAATAAAAAGACAATTAGGAAGGAAAATGTTGAGACCCACATTTTATAAATCACATTATGGATTTCTGGCATGTCTCTTTTTTGTTCTTCCAAGTATTTCAATGGCCAATGAGATTATGGCTTTTAATTTGAAAGGCTTTACAATCACCTTATTTCCATCTCTAACATACTCCTTAATCAGACATTTTCTCTTGGCTAGTGAATATTCCCCTTCTCAACTGAGTATAAACTTGTGGCTGGATAACTAAAGGAAGTTCTTATTTTAGTGCTCTATGGAAATGATGGATTGAAAACTTTTATAGCCAAGAGACTCTCCATTTCTGTTGTTTTTATAACCTTTTGGTCTATCGTTTTCTAATAGTTTTTTATAATGTACATGTGAATATTTAAAATGTGCTAACACTAACTTATGCACCTCAATGTGTTATACTTCTGTACATTCAATACTTCATTAACATTACAACTGAAAAGGCTAGCTATAAAAATTTACAGATCAGTTGACTTCAGTTGACCTGTTTTGTTCATATGGCACAGACAAATGTACTGTCTGTAAAGCCTCCCCTCCCCGAGCAACTATGACAGTCACTTAAAATCTGGATCCTTCATTAGCAGATTTTGAGTAAAGTTCATATTTTGTTCTGTGTGATGTCACTAATAGTATTTTGTGCTAAGAGACAGCTTCTGAAAACATGTTTTGATTAGCTATTGACATTTTCTCCTGTTATAAATGTATGGGTGACAGTGATTTAAGTGAAATCTGAAGGCTCAGTCTGGTCCTGTCTCATCACTGAAGCTGTCACTCACATGTACAATGGAGGAACCACACTCTCCAGATGCAGAATGATTGTGAGTTGCTGTGATTCCTCATTTTGGTGGAGGTAAAGCAGCTTATGCCAACTGCAGTTCCTTGATCCCACAGTCTCTGACCTTAAGGTGGCAACTTTTAACCTTGGAATTGAAATAGCATATTTAAAGCTAAAAAACTATGTGGAGCCTCATTAAACTTTGGGAAGCTCAATACAAGCATAGCTGTCAGGTCTGATGGCTGTAGCTTCTGAAGACGGTCTGAAGAAGGTCCCTTTTCAGCAACTTAATCTATTGTAAGTCAGAGTAATCAGAAAAAAAATAACCTGATGGCTGAACTTAACTTATACTGAATGGCACTGAACATCCTACCTCAGGAGTCATAGCTAAGAAGTAACCAATGGATGCAGCAGTTTCTGGTTTCTGCTCTGAGATTTTCTGGGAATTTCTCTGAGGATCTCTTTGAGGAACTTTTGAGGCGACTGCTGCCACTGGGAAAGGATGGCTACAGTGGGCTGGGATGGCTAGCAAGGTCTAGCAGCTTCTAATGCTGTTCCTGATCAAAGGGTGCTTTCAGTTTTCTGTTTCCAGCTGACTCCTGATTTTGGAGGGCCAAACACCTTTCCAGTAGGTGCTAGGGAGAGTCCTATATAACTATTTATGCAGAAGTAGGCACATAAAGGTATCAGAGGTTCTGCTGTGCGCAGTGTACATGTGTGGTGGTGGTGATGAAGGTGAAGCGCTGCAGAGCATGGTCCCCCACAACCCACTGGAGCAGCTCTCCCTGGTGTGACAAAGAGCTCAACTCAAACTGAGCTCCTGAGGGAGGATGCAGATCTGTGGCCTGGGGGTGCAGGGATGACTGGGTCCTCTTTCTGGGGCAGGGAGAGATGGGCTTCTTGCCTGCAGCAGGTGTGCACTGAGGAAGTCAAGCAAAGCAGCTGTGGGAGGAGATCAGCAGACAATGCAGCAACAGAGATGTTGAGAAAGACACTGACTGTCTCTTCTTCAAGAGTCTGAACCCCTAACTGCAATGAGTGAGGGGCAGACCAAGTCTGTGCTTACCAAAGACTTCCATGACAGTGAAGGCTGGAATCCTGTGACTTCTTGCACTAGGAAGATAATTCCTGTTCCATCTGCAAGTCTGCAACTACAGAGGAGGTTCAGTGCCCAAGTAGCAGATGAGGGGCTAGGAGCTGAGTCCAGTGAAGCATCTGAGCTGGCTGAGCCTAAGCCTTGCAGCAGCATTAGGAAGAAGCAGAAGTATTAGCTTCGGGAGACTCCCTGCTGCAGGGGATGGAGGCCACCATCTGCTGGTCTGACCTGCTGTCTAGGGATGTTTGCTGCTTGCCAGGCTTTTGGAGGATGCTGTGGAGAGGTTGCCAAAGTTTGTATGGTCCTCAGACTATTTACCCCTGCTGATCTTCCATGTGGGCACCAATGATACTGGCAGGGGAAACCCGGAGTGTAACAAGCATGCCTACATCGCACTGTAGGTGAAGACCAAGGACGTGGGGGCCCAGGTGGCATCTCCTTGATGAAAAATGGATGGATCCTGTGGGTCAACAAACAGTTGCACAGCCAGTTTTGACAACAGGGGTTTGGCTTTTACAACCAACCTTGGGACCCTCCCTGAGGATTGAGGAAAAGACGGCATCCACCTGACCAAGTGGAACAAGTGCCAGATGGCAAAGGATCTTTGCCAACAGGTTGGCCAACCTAGAAAGCAGAGCTTTAAACTAGGGATGAAGGGGCAGAGAGGGGGGATGATGATGACCCACAATCAATTGAAGAGGTTGTGGACTGAATTGGTAAGAAGGTGCAGGATGACGACGGGAGAGACCTTGGAAAAAAGGGTGGAAAGGGCCCCACCTCAAGCAAAGACACAAGTGCTAAGAGGACGACAGAGGGGGGAAGCTCTCGTACCCTTTGCAGGGAATCAGCACAACTGGGAGCCCCTCTGAAGTAGCTGTGCAGTAACTCCCACAGCATGGGGAACAAGCAGGAGGAACTGGAGGTCTGTGTGAGGTTGCAGGCCTATGATCTCACTGAGGTCACAGACAAGTGGTGCAATAGCTCACGTGACTGCAGTGCTGTGATGGAGGGGTACTGGGTCTTTAGGAAGGACAGGGCAGGATGGTGATGAGGAGGAGTTGTCCTCAATGCAGGGATGCATAGAGATCTGCCTGGGCAGAGATGAGAGCTTATGGGTCAGGATTAGCAAGCAGACCAATATGGGTGATATTATGATGGGCATCTGCTACAAATTGACTGATGAGGAAGAAGAAATAGACAAATCCTTCTTCAGAAAACTGGAAGAAGCCTCACGTTCACAGGCACTGGTCCTCATGGGGGACTTTACACCCCAGTATCTGCTAGAGGTACAATCAGTAAGGGACAAGAAATCCAGGAGGATTCTGGAGTGCTTTGACAGCTTCCTGACAGGTGTCTGAGGAGCTGGTGAGAGCAGATGCTCTGTTGAATCTCCTACTTACAAACAAGGAAGAACTGGTCTTGAGCGTAAAGGTCAGGGGTAGCCTTGGCCTTAGTGGTGACCATAAGATGGTGGAGTTCTAAGATCAGAGCAAAAAGGATCACAACCCTGGCCTCCAGGAGAGCAGACTTTTGTCCGTTCTGGGATCTGTTTGGAAGAATCCCATGCGGGACAGCCTTGGAGAGAAGAGGCGTCTGGAAGAGATGGTTGATTTTCAAGGATCACTTTCCCCAAGCTCAAGATTCATGCATCCTGATGACTGTTCAAGCAAAGGTGGCAGGAGACCTGCATGGATGAGCAAGGAGCTCCTCTCTAAATTTAAACATAAAAAGGAAGTGAACAGAAGATGGACGCAGGGACAGTGCTTCCCTGGAAGGAATACGACGCAGAAGGAATACAGAGACACTGTCTGAGCATGCAGGGGTGAAGTTAGGAAAGCCAAAGCCCATCTGAATCTGGCAAGGGCCATAGAGTGGTGATACTCTGGGTCTCACTGTGGTAGGCACTGCAAAAACAGAAAGTGCATGCTCTTGAACCTGGGATTGAACAACCTTGAAAAGTTATGGAGAAGTAGGAAAGAAAGAGCTGTAAAAAATATATTCTACTTGGTCATGTGTCGTGTGTAGGCCCAGATTCCTTGCACATAAACTCAGGCTCACCCAGCCCTTAATGCATTTAAACTAGGGGTTGCCTTAAGCTCCCACTATGGTGCAGCATGCAGTGGTACACAGATATTTTCAGAAGGTGGTTCACATTTTGCATAGATCGAATCACCATTTTATCCATTGACAACTAGCAGAGACAATGATGCCTAGACTCCTATCCCTGATGCCTCTATTAATTTGCAAAAGTTAGGGTGGATGTATGTGGTCCTGACTGTACTTCTTTAACAAAGAAAGGTAAATAGTAATATCTCTTGGTATTTTCCTTCTGCCATTTTCAGAAAAATTCATAAGGATGTGGTCATCCTTCACCCGCAGAAGGATGTGCACAGAAAAATGAGGAAAAGTACAGCAGCAAAACTGAGTACAAAAGGGATTCAGGGGAAAAAAAAAAAAAGAAGAAAAAAAAGAAAATTTAGTTCTAGGTAGATGCTACCAGAGGGAATACAAAATAGGGTTTCTGTGGCCTCAGTCACCTGCAAAAGTATAATGCCATCTAAATCACCCTCCATCTATATCTTCCACAGGGAAATGGAAAGCACTTGCCTCCTTCAGAGAGGATTATGTGTTAAAAGGATGGCAAAAGCGATGATTTCTTCTGCTTTCTCCCACCAGTTAAATCTTGGATTGCACAGCAATAGTCATATTTTACTTGCAGGCTTCTGGATAGCCTGGTTTTGTCTGTCTTCTGCAGCTCTGCTTTTCAGAGACATGCTGGAATATCCATGAGACCCCAAAATGTAGGACTCCCAATGCAAGCAGAAGGCTTGGCATGTCGAAAAGTCTAAGAACAAAGCAGCCAACATCCTTTCTCCAGAGACAAAACACATTTTGTCTGTGACATGCTTAGTCTCCATCTGCTCAGGAGAGGGCAAGTTTCCCATATGGCACTGTAGTGGGCTAGTGAGTCACTCCATTGACTCACTCCACAAAATGCACAATTGAATGTTAAGTAACTTAAGTCAGCTTTAATGGATACAGCATATGTATACTTCATGAATGCAAAATATGTAAACTACTATTATGCCACCCCTTTTCGTGCTGGTGGTACTGCATTGATTCCTAACTGTTTATTAATTGGAATTATTCTCTGAATAACTTGCATTTCGAATTAATAGTTTAGAATGAAATTGGAAGTGCATCTGTTTCTCCCATGTCACCCTCTGGCCAGGCTGGTCCTGCCTGCTCCTGCGGACAGGCTCCAGCTGTACCCACAGCCTCGCTGAGGCAGGAGGGGTCCTGGCCATTTCTGGAGCACCCAAGCGGTCAGTGCATTGCAAGAAATCCGACTAACCACGCACAATTTCAGCAGGTGAGGCAAAAAAAACAACAACCTGATTCAAGTCTGGAAATTTCCCTCCTCCTGTCACTAAATTGTCTGCAAGCGATGGAGCAAAGATGGGCATCTGCCCTTGACACCACAGGTCATGAAAACACTTGACATACCCTACCTCTCAGAAAGATAATTTTTTTTTCTTTTTACAAAGAAGCTACAGACGTTGCTTCGAAGGGTGAAGCCTGTCCCCATGCAGAGGTGTGCAGAGGGCTCTGTTGTTCACTCTGGATCAAAAGAAGCTGTGAGGCACTGCTGGAGAAAACAAGAAGGGTTGTGAGGGCACCTGCATTTAGTCAATGTTTTGCTGTAGCTTTTTAGTAATAAAATGATCACAGAATTGGGTCTGGGTCAGCGTTTTAGAGAATGGTTAGTTAGTTCAAAATTGAGACAAAAATCTGGTGTCATACGGCCAGTTTCAAGGACGATATCTGGAGTATTGAGAAGCGGTGACTGGGGAAACTTGGGGAAACAAGGAACAGAGTACTTTCCCCCTGACTCAAGGCCTGACGGTAAATAAGGGAATTTAGCAAAATAAAAAAAAAAATTGTCCTTTTTTATTAAATGAGCACTTAAGGATTTTTTTTAGAACGAAGTGTAAAATGACATAGCTGTTGCACTTCAGTGATCCAAAACACCTTTTTAATTTATATAAGATATGAAATAATTTCATTTAAAATCTTTAGTATTGAGAAGCTATAATTTCACTAGACCTACAGTGTATACTATATGTATCTGTAATTCCCTTGGGCTACATTATAATGAATATATACATGGAGATGTCCTTTTTGTTTTCCTGTTTTTCCCCTGGAAATGCTTTTCTTTAATAACTGCATTATAAAATTTGAAGTCTTTCTGATCTTAAAGTCAGAATCTTCTTTATTGTTTACAAGTCATCAATATTGAAGCTTTCTACTTTCAACTTTTTCCCTTTTTAGAAATAGTAGTAATATATATGTATATATCTGTATAAATACTCTAGAGTGCAGGACAACTCCATTTGTAATACAGATATACCTGTCATTCAAAAGTGAAGAATTTGTACTTTGGTTCATAAACATGTCTAGCAGTGCTTCCTTTGTAACAAAAATTATACACAAAGTAGTTCTTAAGGAAATAAATAAATTTAGTTTTGATGAACAAATAACTACGACAAATAACAAATTTTTTCCATTTTTTTTTTTTGAGGAATGGACAGGAAACACAAGAACACCTTTTTTTTCCCCCTTAAGTTTCAACATTTCCAGGAGTTGTACGTCTTTAAGAATATGCAGTAGTTTCTTTAAGCATTGCTGGTGGGTCCTTTTAGGATTTCTCCTCCTAAGCACCTGAATTCTGGGTAACATAGTAACATGAGGTTTTGTGTTTGTGAGCTTGTGCCTGTGTGTGTGCATTTGGGTTGTTGCACACATGCGTAGAGCTCGACGGTGGTGGATCAGCTGACCTGGCTCCTACCAGCACCTGGGGCTCCTGTGGCGGTGGTTGGAAATCACGTGGCGCTGCCCCCCGCCACGGGCTCATGGCTCCCTGCTACGACAGAGACCAGGAACCCCCCTCGTCCCCACTGCACCGGTCCCCCTGGAGCTGGCAGCCTCCTCAGCTGCCCTTCCTCGCTCTCCTCCAATAAGAGGATTTAAAGCATCTCAAGGAAATGACAGAATAGTGTGGACAAAGCATCTAGATTTCACCAGCCCCCGCCTTCTCCTTACCAGTGTGATTTATTGCTGTTGTATTTGTTTCTGCTGAAAAAAGTGTCACACTGTGGCTTTTTTTTTGTGTTGCTGTTCCTTAGTTTAAGCTCCATACACAGACTTTATTGCCACCAGTGGTGGATTCCTATCTATATGTATAGAAAGTTCTTGTTCAGAATACCTGGCACTTGTCCTCCCACCCTCCTTCCTGCAGCCAGATTTTGTTGGGCTCCAAAGCGCTGCTCAGCACTGGAAAGTGCTTACAGTTTCACACTCCTATCAATTTATATAAGGTTCAAGTCAGAAAAATGGAATAAAATACTGAAATAATGAAAGCTGTTTAATTCACAAAATCCACTATGTTCCAGAAAGTATATTGTTAAAAAAAAAAAAAAGCATGGAATAGCAAAAAAAAATAAACTGACCCCTTCTGCTAAACAACAGCTTTGATCCCTTTTAAGGTTACCAGCCCATCTGTTTTAACCTGCTGTCTCTCTCTGGGTACAAATGGGTACAGATAATGGAGGATAGGGTTCCTCCAGTATCCCTCAGGCTCATACTTGGGTGACATTTAAACCATGCAAACTTACGAGCAGAGCTTTAGAGAATTAAAGGGAAATTAATGCTTGAAAGATGTCTCTTTAAAACAGCAAACCCTTTGCTTATGTTCTGATGAGCTTTTAGGCTCTGCATCTTGTGTACCAGATGTGGACACTTTTTTTGTTTGCTTATTTCTGGTCTTTTTTTTTCCTATTTTCCTAGCTGGCTTCAGGTTTCTGATGCAACAACCTTTGGTCTCCACTTAAAAAAACCTCAAACACCTGACCCAGGCTACCCTTTAGGAGGCCTATTTGGTGGGAAGTGAGTGCTGGAATGTTTCAGCTTTCAAAACTGTAAAGATTCAGATTTATAGTCAGTCTGTTTATACTCTATCATATCATGTGTGGTAGCATAGGATATCAAAGCAAGAAAGCCTACGGGGCTACCACCATTTCAAATGAAAAATAGTTCTTATGTATGGCATAATGCAGCACAGATGGAAAGTTGTGCTTTTTTGTTTTACTGTTTCTGTACATTACTCAGGCAATAAATACTGGACAAATCAAGCAGTCATTTCTAAGGCTCCATACAACCTATTTTACCAGTATCAGCTGCTATAGTTTTATATTCCCTAGCGAAAAGCTGCCTAGGTTCCCAAGTTTTATAAGTCATTTCAAGGAGACCTCACAAATAAAAACGGATGGAAAATATGGCCTGGCTTTTAATAACCGTATAGTCAACTCTGCATTTTCACGAGACAGTCAAAGTTCTTGCTAGTGTTCTGCAGCATTTTCATCCTTCAAAGAAGCATTTATTTAATGGCTATTACTTGCTCATTTCATCTGATGTATTTTAGTGAATTTTGTGTCTTTATTTCAAGGGCACAACACAACAGAGATACACCGTAACTGTGTCACTTCAGGTCTGTGCTTCATAAACTGAGAAGCCAAGAAGGGTTGTCTAGCATCTAATGTAGCAGATGTGCTCTGACACCACCTCTGCAAAGGTGGCCGCAAAGGATTCCCAAAGCAGGTTTGCAAAGCGAAGTAGCCTAATAATAATTGAAGCAGTGCCTGGGAAATGAGGGACACAGGTTGGAGGAGCACTTTCAGCCTTCACTTTGATCCAAAATACCTAAGGTATGATGTGCTTTAGGATAGGGAAGTCTCCCGCCCTCTCTCCATCACCTCCCCTTTGGGTTAGAGACTGCAGACAAGGGGCCAGATCCCCCCGGCCGCTCAGCACCTACCCTGACCACTGGGCTGTAACTGGCAATGGGCAGGTTACAGTTTTGATGGATGTTTGTCTATTGCTGAAGTGAAAAAAGCTGTCGGTGAAAGAAAATCACCTGTTTCTCTAGAGCAGGCACATGTGACTATGGAAAAGCCTTTAAAGTAAAGGGCTAAGATATCTTTCAGGAAAAATTGACACCCCCAAAATAAATGCTGAGCAAAATGCTGCTCTCTAGAGTGAGACTCCTCACACATGCTCACAGCCACCATGCTTTGCACAGCAGGGTGAAGCAGTAGTACCAACATCTCTTCTGCTGCTTATACTGTAACCTACCAGTTAAATACTGGCCCCACAATATAGAAAATCAACTTTCTCCAAGCCTTTTGGGAGTTCAAATCACATCATCCATATCCAGCAAGGTAGTTACCAAATTTTTTCTTCTTTTTGGAAATACTAGGGAGGGAGCTGTAATAACAAGAAGATAATAAAAGTAAAAAGAAAAAGAATCCTTTAGCAATATTTGTTTAAACAGAGGAAATAATTACATATGGGACTCTGTGCTGCAAGATTTTGTTTGTAGGCTGGGGGAAAAAAAATCTAGTTATTTATAAAGACAAAGTCAGAGCAGCTTTAGGCATATGAAGTCTCCTTTTTCGTGATACAAGCTGACCTCTGTCCACCTGGGGTTGTCCACCTCTCCATTTAGCAGTTGTCATATCACTGCTGAATCCAATTCTGGGGATGAGGATGAAGGAGCATTTTCAGAATCTGATAACAATCACTCCCCTAAAAATAATTTTTCGTGAGACAGAAAATAGTTCTTATGTCATTGCTATATTCCTATGTGATAATTTGAATATTTTTTTAACCAATAGAATTTACAGTGACTCAGTTTGGAGCGGTCAAAGGCTAATGAGTTACTAAATATGCGTCTTTAGGTTTGTTTGTTTGTTAACATGCTTCAGATAATATATTTTTTTCCTGTTTTCAAAACTATGCATTCCTTATGGATCATTTGCCATTTATGATTTTTATTAATGGATTTTTCTAGCATGGTTGGATTCCCTTTTCAACTGATTTCCAATATCTAAAGTTTAAAACATTTAAACCACAAGACAAGAAGTTCAGGAAAAAAACCACCAACACTTTAATTACATATTTAGGTAAGTTGTTTTGTGGTTTTTTTTAAAAGATAGACTGCAGGATCGTACTTCAGGTAACTTCACATCCAAGGCTGGGTATATAAAACCAACCTTACTTAAAGTCAATGAGCAGCCTATGGAGAATTGGACATGGCCACAATGGTTACAGCTAAACTAATAAACTAACCAAGGTCAGCACATGGGCCTTAGCACAGTATGAATGCAGCCATTCATGCTGGGAAATTTTTGGCACAGTTTTGGTCTCAGCCAATTAGTGTTATCATGGGGAAAATCYGGGAGCCAGCTCAGGCCAGGAAACACTCTCTGTGGGCATTTTGCGGAAGGGTTAAGAGAGTTAAGCTGTATAGACATGAGCCTTTCTGTACCATTTGTCCTTAAGGCCAGTGGAGCAGCCCCAGCAGTTTTTATTTACCACTACAAATGCAGTCAGCGGCAACAGGGGCGACAGGAGTGTCGGGAAGGGGAAGGTTTGGTAGGAAACTGCTGTGCCAGAGAAACCTAATGCGCTCTGAGGTCCACTAAACCCATCACTGGCTTAAGGTTAAAATACCGGACACCATTTTGAGAATGTAAAAATCCAGGAAATTCAGATACTTTGCTTGTTCGAAGTTGGAGATGTTTTGAAAAAGGTTCTGGTTCCCCAGCACAAAGGATTAACTCAGTCTCAGTCAGCTCATGTGGACTAAGGCATTTTCAACACTAGCTTTGCATTCCCCTTTTTCCCATGTTTGAATCAGAGCATTACTGTTTTGCTTTAATTTAATTAATGTAGAAGAGTGGTTTTATTGTTGTGGTCTGCTATTTTTATTACAATAGAAAAAAATTAAAAAAAAAACAGTTATTGTTTCCAAGCTCCTGTAATTTTTACAAGTAAAAAAACCTATAAATGGTGTCTGACTAAAAAACTTGACATGAATAAGGGAGTCTGAGGCCCTGCCCAGAGAGGTATTGAGCAGCCTTGTGAAAGTTGGGCCAGATGGCTTCGTTAGGGATAAACAAAAAGACTGAAGAGAGAGCAAGCAGTAAGAACCATTTAAGGACTATGGAGACAGGAGAGACTCTGACCCCTGGACCACCTCAATCTGAACAAAAAATATTTTTTTTGTCAGGAATCATTCTGTGACTCAGAAGAAGAAACAATAATGAGAGATACTCTTACCTAGGGCCTTACTATGCTTTTGTGACTTTTAAAGGTTTCTCACCATAAGAAAACCTTTTTTTTTTCCTTCTGTGTCTCAACTCCTTCTTTGGGAAAAAATCTGTTTCAGTCTCATTCTTACATCATCCTGCCCTAATGCATCCCAGCTGGAGGGACTTCCCCTTCATAATCATCGTTTTCCCCAGTTTGAGGCAGATCCATTACCCCTTCTTGACCTGTTTTTCTCCTGCTTTAGTTGAGGTCGGAGTCAGCACAGGATTTGGGCACCCCCTGCCATGACAATGCTGTAATGCTTACCTTCTGAGCATCCTGAGGCCACAGAACAGCATCCAGAGCTCTGAATTACTTAAAAGGTAAACCAACAAAAAACAGCAATAGAAATTCTGCACACTGAATGAAGGTCACTTTACTGCTGACAAAGAGAAATATTCAGCACAGAGAAATAAAATTCCTCTCCTTTCCAGTGCTTTAATACCCCAAGTAAGGGCTTTAGGCAGGCACTTGTATCCCCTCTAGTTCAAAACCTTGTTTTGAGGGAAGACACCTACAGCTGCTACAGAGCACAGATCAGTGTTTCCAAAACTACTGCTTTGCATCCTTGTTTCGGCAGAAAAGCCATCAGACAACATGTATCAGCATCCCCTGCAGCAGGGACCAGATATCTGGATTACTTCTTCCAATTCAGACTCCTAGGCTTGAGCGTTAGCCTTTGCTGCTGCTCACTTCTGGCCACTTCCACACGCTGTGGATGTTTTGCTCTTGGAGGGGCAGTCCCACCAGAAGATCAGGGAGATGTCCTGCTACAATCAAGAGTGTAAATTTTCTCCTGGGAATGAGGATGCAAGCATCAGACCCTTCTTAAAAAGAAATTTTAAAAAGCTATGCAGAAGGTGACTCCTACAAATAACAGTTGTAATTTGGAATCAAAATCTTTGCTCAAAAGCAGGCAGAAAATGGCTTTTCATACAGGTCGTGATTTTCTCAGGTGCATTTTTCACTTCCTGGTGTAAGAGGAAAAGATCCCCCCAACTGTTTTTTGTGGAGGGTGAGGTATGCTGTGAACCCAGCTGAGGAGGAGAGGCAAAGATGTATCTAACTGGGGAACATGGTGTATTATCAGCACATCAGGTCAGCCAAGTATGTGAGTATTGGCATATGAGCAAGGTGCTGCAATATGAGTGTCGACACATGGTCAAATATTTCTCTGTAGCCCGCGACTGATGTTTAAAGATCCATTTGTGGCTAACTTCTAGTAAGAGGATACGTTGCTTGGCTAGAGCAAAGAGCATTGCCCTACAGAGAGAAATGGTACACCTCCGAGTAGCTACATATGTGGTGCTGTACAAAGCAGCATCTCTCTTAGTCTATGCCATTTTCCTTTGTGGGGGAAGAGACTTTTCCTGATACAGGGGTTGCAGTTTACTAGGTGGACAATGAAGTAGCAAATGGGATCTACAATAAAGATTTGGCTAAGCTTTGGGTGGCTTAGTTGGGCTTAAAGCATGTTTCATTCCCTGCAGTGGGTCTTGTGCCAGCCTTGTTACTGCACTGCCTTGTGGAAACTATTGGAAATAAAAAGACAGATCCTTTGAAAAATGTTTTAGTCAACTTGATAAGACAGAATAAAGAAGGGGCAAGTTATGATGGATAGGGATAAGGGGTGCTTGCTGACTGCCTGCAGGTCATTCCCAAATCAGTTAGAACAGCTGCAGAGGGGAAAAAGGCAGGTTAAAAATAAACAAAACAGATTTTCACCCATTGCAATCACTGCCTTTGCCAGGCTTAGCACTGGAGACTGGCTTCCCGGAGTGAAAGAAGAAAGACTTCAGATTGCACAAAGGAATATTAATAGAAGTAATGGATGAACTTAAAAAAGAAAAAGGACTAAGATGAATATAACTTCCTTTTGGTGAGAACAGATGGGTCATGGAATAGTCTGAGGGGTAGCTAATGGGACATTGATGCTAAATTGAACAAAATAGACAATTAGCAGCTGTAGCAAAATCTGGGGGAATAGTAAATAATGCTAAGAGCAGGCCAGTTCTACAGAGTGATGTGAGATTCATTATAAATAGTACTTAGCAACTCACATTTTAATATATTCAACTACAAGGAAATGGGTCACATTTATAGGATGAGATTCTATGTTCACAATTGGTAATGCTGAAGACGACACAGGGTCACAGTAGTCAGCCAACTGAGCAGCCATTTCCAGCACTATTAAGTGTGAAAAGAACTTGTGGGAATTTTTGAAGTGGAAACAAGGAAAATTATAAAGCGGTAGTAGTGTGGCTCTCCTTGGCATTAATGAAAGCATTACTATCAGATCTGGTGTCTGTGCTAAAGGATATTAGAAAAGGCTGACAAGAGTTATATGAACCAGTCAAGTTCAGGAAAAATGTGTTTTCAGCCAGAGGACAAAGAAGTTTGATTTCATTAGTGTATCTAAGGGAGGGTTAAGAGGTGACTTGTTCATAGTGTACAAGTACTGGCTTTGAGAGGTTGTTTTTGAGTGAAGAAGGCTCTTCATCCCAAAAGACAACATAAAATTTAGTAGCTTGAATTAACATGAAATTTTATATAAAAATAAGTTCTTACGGTGGTTAATTATCTAGGCATTTTATGCATTTCTTATCACTTAAGATCTTCAAATAAAGACTAGGTGGCTTTCTAAAGGACAGCTGCTCTATCTCAGCCAGGAGTTATGTGCTTTATTCAGGTATTACCAAGCAATATTCTCCAGTCTGTGTTGTGTTGGAGGTCAGAGGTAGCAGGGATAGCAGTCATTTCTGGCCTTAAAACATAGGTCAGTGTTGGGAAAGCTCCAAGTGCATTGCAAACATACAAGTGGTAGCAATTTCTAAAAATTCTTACCAAGATGTCAGTTGTACATAATAAGCATCTGCCTCCATTGGGTTCTAATAACTTTTCAAGGGCTTAATTTTCATTATTTTGAACCTCAGAGATGCAGAATGAGAATTCAGATTTATTTTATGCTGAATAGTTCTTCTCTGCTAAAAAGAAAGTGACCTGTGCTTTACCTTTCTGCACAGAATGACACAAGTTTTGTATCAAGTACATTTCTTACATTATTACATGAAATCCCTTGACTAGCCCTTGCAGGTTCAGGAACGAAGCAGTCTTAAAAACCCTTAGAAAAAAAGGAAACTTGGATCCCTATCCTTTGTATTTAGTTGGAAGGGAAAAGCATTCTCTTGTCAATCCATCAAGAACCATGATTTAAGCATTAGCTGTTAAACCAAGTAATGACATGAGCTGAGGTGATTATATACTTGCAGGTACCAAATGCTCATTGTTAAATGTAAGGACATACCTAAGGAGCTGTGTAATCTAAATAGCATCAAGTCCTTATGACCATCCACCTGCCCTATTTCTTTCACATTTAATTTTATTTTTTTAATAAAGCTGATGCCGGAGGTGCTACTTAAGAAGCTCAGGGAGGCAGGAGTAGTGAGTTCCATCAGCTTTATAATAAATGGGTGTGTAAGAGGAAACCAGCCATAGGGCAAGCATTTGGAGGTGAGATATTGAGAACACCTGCTCATCCCTCAGCACGCTCATGATTAAACATTTTACTTAGTGCGTGAACTCAAATGCGTTATGTTAAACTGGGGTCAGAAGGCACAATGTAATTACGGTTGTTATTAATATTACAGAGGCCACAATGGATAGAAATCATATTGGGCATGACTATGCGTGAGTGTAAGAGGGAGTAAATCTCCTTGGGGAAGGAACTACATATTGGGTGGAGATGATAAAGAATGTTTTACTGGAATTCTCCAATTCTGTAGTAGTTATGTTTCTCTTCAGAAAAAAACATTAATCTCTGTTCTTCTTCTAACTTCTGTCAGTAAAACACAAAAATAAATAAAAAAAGAAACTCTTAGGTTAAATCAACATTCTTCAATGCATTCTGATTTCTTGACATGATCTAAATATTTTTGTGTGAGGCAGCGCAATGCTGAAATATTTCTCCATCTTTCTAAGACGTTTTGCACCTTTTCTGGAGAAATACCTACAAAGTATTTCTCACATCAGGGCTGGATCACCTGTGACTGCTTGTGTCTGAAGAGGAATCATAGAACACACACACAGAGGCTCTAAGCTGTGCAACTGGCCTGTGCTTAAGCATCTTTACTAATCCTCAGTTATTTCATGATGCAAAGTTAAAGCTTCAGTCCATTATTTTTAAAGTAATTAATGGAGCAAGGCTTAAAGATGAAATTTCATGCATTTTTTAGCACAACAGCTGCACAACTTGGAGCCAGTGCTGCTCACAAAGCCAAGAAGAGGAATGGGAATTAATGTTCTGGTGTAGTGTTGTGGTTTAACCCCGGCCAGCAGCTAAACACCACACAGACGCTCGCTCAGTTTCATGTAAGTGTGAAAACTTGTGGGTTGAGATAAAAACAGTTTAATAGGGAAAGCAAAAGCTGCACGAGCAACCAAAGAAAGATAAGGAATTCATTCACTACTTCCCATCGGCAGGCAGGTGTTCAGCCATCTCAAGCAAAGCAGGGCTCCATCACGTGTAACGGTTACTTGGGAAGACAAACACCATCACTCCAAATGTCCCCCCTTCCTTCTTCCTCCCCCAGCTCTATATGATGAGCATGACGTCATATGGTATGGGATATCCCTTTGATCAGTCGGGGTCAGCTGTCCCGTCTGTGTCCCCTCCCAACTCCTTGTGCATCCCCAGCCTACTGGCTGGTGGGGTGGTGTGAGAAGCAGAAAAGGCCTTGATGATCTGCAAGCACTGCTCAGCGGTAACTAAAGATCCCTGTGTTATCAACACTGTTTTCAGCACCAATCCAAAACATAGCCCCATATTAGCTATTATGAAGAAAATTAACTCTATCTATTAAGAGCCCAAACCAGCACATTCTCTACCCCTTATTCCATACCATTTACATCATGCTCAGGTCCCACACTATCCAATACATCCTCATTAACCACCACCCCCTTTCCCATCCTTTGATACAGTATGCAGATATCATTCCCTTAGTGTATGGGCCACCCTTGTGAAATGTCCATAAAATGTCCACAAATGTCCACAAAATGTTCACTGAGTTTATTTAGTCCATGACTTTGGGCTCCATCTGCTATGGTGGTCACGCAGGACAGGAGAGGTGGTGTGTTGCGTGGAGTTATGGGGCACCAAAGCCAGCTCAGGTCGGGTCACTGCTGCACTTCCACTGCTTCTTGTAAGGCTTCTCCTCTACCGGTTCAGGTGGTTCCTGCTATAGTAATTCCTATAACATGCAACTCAAATCATGGGTTACAACAATTTAAAGGTATTTCCATTACAATCTCCACCACTGGTCCCTTTGGACTAGACCATTGGATTTAACATTGCAATGAAGTCCTCCCCTTGGCCCTGCTCTCCCTTGGACTTATTCACAGACCGCAGTCGCTTAGGGGTGTACCTGCACCAGTGTGGCCTTATCTGAGTCATATTAGCAAAATTAAACAAACACTTAACAAATAATATAGCAAAATACAGTAATTGTATCTTCACTGCTGATATGTTTGTACAGTTTTGAACCTATTGGAAAAAATCCCGTCTTACATTTCCTGTATTGATTCAAGACAGGAAATAGTTGGTTTTTTCACAGTCTTTCATCAACTTCTAAAGATCCATTTCTAATTTAATCACAGTTTCTACAGACAAATAATTACGCCACCGAGCCACCTTCTACCAGCTGTTGTGAGAATGGCACCATAGCATTAGACACATCCTGCAAGGAATTTCACAAAATATGTATCACTTGGAATTTTTTTTTACGTTAGATGAATATTATGTACAAACTCTTAATATTTATAGGAATACTAAACTCTCAAAGTAAATAGAATACAATAAGAAGTAATAAATAAAGCTCTCCATAGATAAGGTACATAAGTGTAGCTGCTCCCAGCACAACAGCCAAGTGTATCTAAGTGAAGCTAGCAATTCTGGCTCCTTACCAGAAACTTTCATCGAAGTTCAGGGACAGATACAGAGTACATTTGTATTCTGCTGCCGTTATTTATCTTGAGCAATGCGTTACTCCACAGAATCATTCTACAGGACAATTACTGTAAGGGGTGAGATGCCATGTCCCTTTTATCCTGTAATCTGTTTCTGACTGTAATCAGTAGCAATTATTATACAGAAAGGCAGGTATAAAATATGGTACGTATTAGACCCCATCCTGAAATTCTCAAGTCCTGAATCTTTCTATCCCTGACTTAAAACGAAAGGACATTATAATTAATTTGGAGTGTTGAGCAGCCTTGTTATTGGAATCAGAAAAGGAATTTTTTTCCTAAATCTTACCTAAGCTTGACTTTAACAATTCCCTGTGGTGATGTGTTACCCAGTCTAATTCCACAACTTATAATTTAAAAAATCTTTGTTGGTTTTGAAGCTTAGTCTTTTAAAATTAATTGAAAGGTTATTTGCTCATGTGTTATAAGATAGGTTGTGATGCCTACAATCAGTACCATATGCTGTTGATTAAAAGGCTTAAGTTGCTTAAAAATTTTGTGACTTTACCTGTTTGCAATGAAAATTTTCCCTGCCAGATATCTGCTACAGTTTAACTTTCCAACAACAACAAAAACATTTAAAACAGGGAAGATGTTTCTTCCAGTGACCACAAAGAAAAATACCCTATTTTTTAATATTAAGTTATTCATATGACTCTTCAAACTGAAAAGCCTGCATATTGCTTGGCTTTTGAGCAGGAACTGAAAAACTGAAAGCTGTTGTCTTGGTGTCAAAGGTGTGCCTTTATCCCTCCTGTCATAATTATTCCAGGTATGATCAGCTTTTGAATTTCAAGTTTTAAACCAGCAACTCTTAGTTAACTCATGCTCTGTAGAGCATAGTAGCTGAATTCTTAACATTCCATCCAGAATTAAGAATTTAAGTACAGAAAGTTGCAATACAAGGTCATAGTTGCAAAAATTCCAAATATACAGGAGTTATGCAATGCCAGAATTGAGATGACACGTAAAGTTAACAGTCTCCTTGTGCTTATGCAATAGTCTTTCATTCTATAACACTCTAGTTTCGCTTCTTGGTACCCTTTAAAACATAGAAAACAGAGTAAACATTTAGCTTGTCTTTTCATTCTTCTTGCTAAAGTCAGCAAAGACCTTTTGTATGAGTCGCCTACAATCTTCACTCACACTCCCACCATACGAGCTTTTTACCTGCTCCTCAAATTTCATAAAGAAGTAGAACTAGGACAGTCTATCACATATAATTGTGATATCCTCACTAAAGAAAATTCATAGACCCATCCTGGCCTGTAGAAATCCTGACTAATCTGGTGGTCCTCTATGATGGAGTGACTGTGTCGGTGGACAAGGGATGTCATCTACACAGACTTCTACGGATGTCGTCTACATAGACTTCTGTAAGGTCTTTGATACAGTCCCCCACAACATTCTTACCTCTAAATTGGAGAGATATGGGTTTGATGGATGGACTGTTAGATGGATAAGGAACTGGCTGGATGGCCATGTCCAAATAATTTCAGTCAATGGCTCGATGTACAAGTGAAAACCAGTAATGAGTGGTGTCCCTCAAGGGTCCATACTGGGACCAATATTGTTCAATATCTTCATTCACTACATAGACAGGGGAATTGAGTGCACCCTCAGCAAGTTTGCAGATAACACCAAGCTGAGTGGCACGGTTGATACGCTAGAAGGAAGGGATGTCATCCAGAGGGACCTTGACAGGTTTGAGGAGTGCACCCATGTGAAGATGATGAAGTTCAACAAGGCCAAGTGCAAGGTCCTGCACCTGGGTTGGGTCAATCTCCAATAACAATACAGACTGGGGGATGAATTGGTTGAGAGCAGCTGTCATTTCGTCATGTAACTCTTTCCATGATCTAATTAAAACAGGTCTTTTTCCCGTAATCAAAACTATGCTGTTCTTATGATGTGTCTGAACTCCAAACTAGGGTTTAAGAGTTAATTTCATCAAGAATTCAGTAGATACCACTAGTGTTCCATCAACATTAGACTGCTAGACTCCGCAAGAAATACAGAAAAGATAACCTATCATATACAATTAACATGTTCAAAAAATCCACAGATCAACACACTTACTGCCAGAAAGCTAGCAATCCTCTGAATAAAACCAATATTCTCTGGCATTTAGTTGAGCTTTCAGATAATGCTGCATCTGTTTTTAGAGCAGTCACAACACCCAATTTACCAAGACAAAAAAAACTCTTAGCAGGGGGATGCTCCTCTTGTGAAATAAATTTTAATTTAGTACAAGATGCTCATGTCATCATACAAGCTTATTGCTAGAAAAGAAAAACTTCAATAACTGTACACATCTGTGGATGATATAACAGCACATAATGCTGAAATCCACACAGAAAATAATTAAGCAATTTTAATTTACGCTGGAAGAAGATTCTACCTTCAAAATAATATTATCACAAATTCCCTTCTAAAACATCTAAATTTAAATAACCTTCTTCTCTAAAATCTCTAAAATCATTGTCACCAGAACTTCTAGTAAAAATATCACATAGAACCAAATCTTGCCTAAAATGCTGTCACCCTATATGGCTGAAAACTGAACAGGCATTCTTGTGACTGTTGGAGTGAATTCTTATAGACGATGAATAAAGGACATCAGTGCCCAGTTGTGAGTGGGTAAATGTATTTCAGAAAACATCTACTACATCCCTGACCTCTCCGTCATGCTCTTCCAGGAAGACTCACAGAAAGCAGGCACAAGGGGAGTCTGGAAGCTCGAATTCTTAGCTTGACAGTCTGCAAAAAGACCTGGACTCAATAGGGACATTGTTCTTTAGACCCACTATAATTGAAGAATACAGTTTCATAATCTATTCAAGCCAATCTGTAGCTGTGCATTGTTGAAAGGGTCAGGCCTATCCCCAGCTCCTGTCCAAGCCACATGTTCCTGCTTCTCCTTTGCAATCAAATGTCAGGATTGTATAGCTGTGGATTAGGGTCTTTTGCAGAATTAATTTTCAGTATTGCCATGAGGTGATTTGGAAATATGTGCCTGTATATTTTTGGGTACTGTTCTGTAGCGTAGGGATGAATCATATATCTGTGGACCAGAAGGGAGGGTGGAACCAGCAGCCGGAGGAGTTTAGGTTGTTACAGACCTGTGTTGCTTCCAACAACGTCATTGCTTCTAACCTGTGGAATTTGCTGTTTCTTCATCAAAGATGGTGAAGGGAACATATGCCCCAAAGCACGTCTGCTATTGCCAGCAATGTCAGCTGGAAATTGTCTCTTCCTGCAGAATGGCCAATATTGTACACAGCAGAACAGATGAAATCATGCTGTTTGCTTCTGTGAAGGTATTTTCTTATTTTTACCTTCCTATTCCTGTTCCAGATACCATACATTTGTTTGGCTATTTTTGCGCTGCTCTTGCATCTGGCTATGCACCTAAGTCCGGAAGTGCACCGAAGATGCCTGTATGACTTGGATTTCTGTTATATCAGAACATCACAAGGTTCTTCAAATGTTTAAATGAAGCATGTAGCCTCCAAGAAGAAAAACAATTGTGGGTAACTTTGTCTATCATTCAGCAAATAATTTAAATACTTCTTTCTTTTCCATTATTTGATCAAGTATAGTTACAGGTTTTGGGGCATTTTATTTTCAGATTTGTCTCACAAATTGCAAGGCTGAAATAATGGTCCCATTGGAGCCTAAGAGAATTTTGTCTTTGGCACCTAGATTTAACCCTCACATTCTTTTAATGTGTATAGTGATGGCTAGTGCTAAGCAAATTGTAGATGCTTAACAAATACATAGATAATAGTAGCTCACAATAGTTATAATTAGGGATCCTGAATGCCTGGCTCAGCTATGCTTATTTTTATAACTGGTGAACTCTTCTGCTCAAATGAATAACCTTATTGAAGCCAGTGGGACTTGGAGGGGGTTAAATTTAGCATCTCACACATGTCTCTGTAGAGCTGGAGCCACAGCTTGTATAACAGAACATTCCTAATGTTCCCCAGGACCAGCATGGAAAAATGACTTGAACAAACCATTAGATGGCCACAGAAAAATGACTTAAGGATGTGACCCTCACAGACCTGATTTCCTGCAGGCTGCAGATGAACAGCAGTGCAAGCACTTAGAATAAAAGCTGTCTGTTTCTCTTGCCTTTGGAAAAAAGTTTGGGACAATTTTATTTTCTTTTGCTTGCATTTTTTACTGGAAGAGGTAGTACTGAAGGGTAATTCTCACAAAAATATCCGTAGGCTTAAACATTTAAAACACTGTTTTGGTGATTTTTATAAGGTCTAGATACTAGAGTAGGATATGGATAGAGAAACAAAGCTTGCAGCTAGTTTCATTTAGTCCTATTAACAATTTGAAGACTGTGCTATATAGAAAATACACTGGTGATAAGTCAGTGTCCTTGTAATATTCATAAAGGTGCTGGCTAGGTTCAGCTGCAGTCTGGAGATATTTTTTCCCCCTTATTGTTATCTTTGCAACTCTAATACATGAATCATGAAGAGAGTCTTTTTACAGAAGCACATTATTATCCACCAACAGCAGCTCCTTACATTTGGCATAACATTCCCTCAAACCACCTATTGTTATGAGGGCGCTGCTGTTGGTTAAATGCTATTATACAAATAACATTAATCATATGTGCCTGCAGTTAATGTTAATTATCATGCTCTCTGCTTCTCTTCCCCTTTCCCCTCTTTCCTCCAGTAACTCTCAGCAGAGGAACTGAAGACCCACTGTTTCTGTGCCCTTCCGGAAGACTGAAGGAGGAACAGAGCAATCCCTCTGCGAGCAGTGGCACCAGTTAAAATGCAAAAAATGTGCTTTCAAGTAAGAGAAACGAGAATCCCTGATAAAAGTGTTTTGGGGTTGGATTTACAGCAGGAGAAATATTTGAAGCAGTGTCTTAATTCATTAAAGCACCCAAGTTCATATGATAGCAGCTGCTCTCAGTGGCAACACGCTGCCCAGTTGGGACTGACTGATGGGTTCAAAGGTTATTGCTGGGGATATGGAGAAAGGGAACGCTGATAAGCTGCACCATCACACTAAGCCCCATTCTCTCCAGAAATCAGGCTAGAAGTGGTCTCATTGCTCACTTTTCCCAATGGTGGTCAAGAGTTGGAGTCCTTGGGCTCACAGCATCACAAGTGCCTCTTTTGAAGAAAAGAGGACAATCAGACAAAAAGGCAAGTAGTAACTCTACACACCTATGCAGCACGAGGCAAATGTCTATGCAGAATCAGGCTTCAGTATTATCTGGGGTACACACATCCTCCACTTTCTTCCTCAGTCAATGATCTACCGTATCCTTTTCCAAAATTAAACACTACTGCAACCTTTGGCTTATTTTTCAATTGAGAGTGACCACAGTTGCTGTTCCTTGTGGCCAGATCAGCACTTTCCACATGAGTTAAGTACATTCTGAGTAGATCTACTGCATCTGACACTCTTGGGAAACCCAGGCACACAGACATTGATGGTATGATTCACTGTGTCTGAGTCAAGGAGTCTGCAATATAGGAAATGTATGAGCTAGTACCTCTTGTCTCCTTTTATAGTAATTTGTCTGATCAACGTTAAGTGTCTGATTTTTTTGATTGAATGCTAAAGATGTTCATTTTTACTCTCTGATTGTGAAGTGAGCCTCAGATGCCTACACTGAGACACTGATATCCTACACTAAGGATGTCCACAGCAGGCCAGAGGCATCTCATGCCTTGTCTATGAATCCCAGGCATATCTGAGTGTCCCTCCACAGGCTAATGTACCCAGCAGCCTGGGCTAAAGATACGGTCTAGGATTTAAACATTTATAACAGCAATGAGTGCCATCAATTTATTGCCTAGCCTTACAATATTACTGATATTATCCTCTCTCACGCTCTTGACACGTCCTCTGCTTGTTTCTCGCATACTGAGCAGTTGTTTTCAGCATGTTGACCACTGTGACATCTGACCCAGAGGTCAGAGTGAAATCAGGGATCAGTTCCATGCAGAGTGTTGTTTCTTGACGGAAGACAGCTTTGTGAGGATCACACTGAGGACAAAGCCCTCCCTCACCATCCTGTACTTCGTTTCTTGCTGATGCCTGTGCCCGTGCATGCCCATCTCCCATGCTGAACATTTGTTCTAAGTTCACTCTTTGCTTAGAGTGTTTATAAAAAAAGTGAGGCTTGACAAGGGAGAGATTTATGGATACAACCAGGTACCTTAATTTCCTTTCCGAAGATAGTTCAGAGCTACAGTTTCACCCTGTCCCTCCTGCCAGGTCTGTAAGGTTTTCTCTCCTTCTTTCTGCTCAGCATTTCAGGGTAGGTGGCTGAGGAGCAAGACGCATCACAGCCTGAGGACGACATTTATTCCTGCGTGTCCTTGTCATGTGCAGAAGGTGAGCTCAGGCTGCTTGTAGCTCTCATAATGGCTAGATGCCTCCTTGGCTCCATTCTTAAAGGTGAGGAATGATGCCAGTTTTCTGGAGGAGAATTTCCCCCAAATTATCAAGGTGGATTTTAAAAGCTTGGCTTTTTTTTTAATAAGAAGCATTTATTAGCTGTCTGGGTGCTAAGATATGGTTAGGCAACAGCAGTGCATACTAGAACCAAACTAATAAGATTTTGATTTTTCAAGCATAGAAGGGCATATTTATTGCTAGCATATAGCTGAGTTGACATAATTGTGGATGAATTAAGGGAGCAGAAGAAACAGAGTTGCTTTTTTCGAAGGTCATCCATCCTCACACTCATTTTTCCCACTTCTTAATTAGTGTGAGGACCTGCTGTGTGAGGACCCCATCTCAATTTCCTTCACCTACTGCACTTAGATCTATTCGACTCCTAGCTATTCTGCATCCATTTCCGCAAGTGTCTGTACAATCGGAAACAGGCATTCCTCCAACCAAAATGTTCCCTGAAATCATTGTGGTTGTGCCAAGAAAATGTTTGGCACAGAATCATCACAATGTTTTTTTACAGACAAGAAGACATGCTGATAATTTCTTCAAATGATCTAGTCTATTAATACCTGAAGTTGATATTTATATCTGGAAATGGAATATAACCTGTCTGTATATATGCGTCCTTCTCTAGATAAGGACAAAAGTCAGCCAGCTCCCACCTTCTCCACAAAATTCCCTGGTTCCAAACAGTCTGTTGAAGGTACTGGAAGCCAAACAGGTAATTATTTGTTTTACAATCTCCCTTCCCTTCACCTCCAATCCAACAAATTTTTTAAACTGATTTTTAACAAGTAATTAATCTCCCAATAAGGTGTTGCTCTCCCAAACAATGGGCTGCAAGAAGCAAAATTGTCCAATAAAAATACACCTTCTTCTGTGCAATTATATTCCTCTACAGCTTCTATTACAATTAAGTTTCTAATATTGCTCAATTTTATATAGGCACAAAACATATTTTTAATAATTTATTGTATGTTGATCGACAACTCAAATTGTGCATCAAAATAATTTAAATATCCCATAAACTTTCAAAGGTGCTGGAATGGCCAGATGTGATTCAGAGCTCTGCCCTTATTTAATTATTGCATGCCCAATACTTCTAATATTGATTTATCGAGACAGAACTATCTTGAGTTACTGTCACAAATATCTATTCTGCTTAGAGTGGCCTCATTTTGAAAAGTTTCAGCCCAACCTGATCCTGGGAAAAGTACTGGATGATTTAATGCATATAAACTTTTAGCTAGGTGAGATAAAGTCACTGGTGTGTCATGCGCCACTGTCAAATCTCCGTGTTTAATGAATTGCTTAACTTTTCCAACAAGACAGGTGACCTTCCCCTGGCTGGACATCTCCAGCCCTTGAACAGCACTAGTCCCTTGTAAAGGGTTCGGCATGAACCCTCCGTCTGCGCTGCTTTGTCTCGTCAGCTTGCGTGGCAGGCCGTGAATATTAAAGGACAAAGATGTGGTGTTAAGAAGTAGGCAAGGAAAAAGGAAGCTAACCTCTTTGTATGCACACTAGTGAGCCTGCGGGTTTTGCCTGTGGGCTTGATTATTACAGTTTGATCCATGCTGGTGTAAATACTGTTGTTGGCCCATTGAAGCCCTTGGTGGGCTTCATCAGAAAATGAAATGCTCTGATGCTATGTTCATATTTCTGTCCAAAGCTGGACACTTTTAGAGATATATCTGTGTCCTGGTTTTGACTGGGATAGAATTAATTTTCTTTCTAGTAGTTGGTATAGTGCTATGTTTTGGATTTAGTATAAGAAGAATGTTGATAACACACCGATGTTTTTAGTTGTTGCTAGGTAGTCTACGTCCCAAGGACTTTTCAGCTCACATGCTCTGTGAGGTGCACAAGAAGCTGGGAGGGAGCATAGCCGGGACAGCTAGGCCAGCTGGCCAATGGGGTATTCCATACCATATGATGTCATGCTCAGCCTATAAGGCTGGAGGAAGAAGAAGGAAGTGGGGGACGTTCGGGGTGATGGCGCTTGTCTTCCCAAGTAACTGTTACGCGTGATGGAGCCCTGCTTTCCTGGGGATGGCTGAACACCTGCCTGCCCATGGGAAGTAGTGAATGAATTCCCTGTTTTGCTTTGCTTGCGTGCGCGGCTTTTGCTTTCCCTATTAAACTGTCTTTATCTCAACCCACGAGTTTTCTCACTTTTACCCTTCCGATTCTCTCCCCCGTCCCACCCGGGGGAGAGTGAGCGAATGGCTGTGTGGTGCTTAGTTGCCGGCTGGGGTTAAACCACGACAATCTGCTAGAGGAATTACTCAGGAACGTATGCGGAAGGTTGGACAGCCGCTCTGGCTAGTGCAGTGCCTCACCACCAGCTGCGGCCAAAAGGACGATGAAGCCCTAGTTAGCACAGATAAACTCTTGCCCAGAGTATTCCCCCATCACCCAGCAATGTGAGACTCGCAGGATTTCTGAACTAGAGGTGGTGTCTCCATTTAACAGTTCTGACTTGACTTAGCTGGCTTAGGAAGCCACGGAGGGTGGCTGTAGCATTGCTGAAGCATTGTCTGAAGTGACCACCTCAAGTCTTTGGTGAGTGCCTGACCGGCTGGCCCACTCTGAACTCTCTGATGTTATTTGCAGTAAATTAGTGAGATTCAGATTGGTTATCTCTGAACAAGCTACAAGCACAGTCATACCTCATGTGAAGCTGTGCCAAGGTCCAGAGACAGATGACTTTGAACAGCAATTTTTGAAGAAACGCAGCTGGAATTGTTGGCTTCAGTAGCTCATTAACTTACAGATCTAATTATGACCATTTAAGGTCAGTGTTAACTACCTTTTTGCAGGTTCTTTCAGCAGAAATATCCTTTAATTTAGGGGATGTGGGAAGGGCACAGACAGGATTAGTTTTTTCTTTTTCCTTATTACTGCTCATCACTACAATTTTGCATCATCCAAAGAGATACCACTTCATAGCCAAACACTAGCCTAGAATTAGCGTAAGGCAGATCACTCAGTGCTCCCCCACCCCAGGTGCCCAGCTAGAGGAAGGGATGGTTTTTCTGAGTAGGAATTTGGCTGGAGCACGTCAGGCACCCGCTGGCTGCTGGGCCAGGCTGCCCGGGAGCACCCCGGTCCTTCCGACACCACCCGACTGCCCAGGCCGATGGCCTGATGGCTGATCACTACCCCCCTGGCTTTTTAGTGGAAAGGTTGAATGCTCTTCGCCTTATGCTACAAAATGAAAACACAGTCTGAAATATCGACATTTTTGGCAAAATGAAATTCTTGTTTCTGAGCCAGGCCTGGGCAGGAGGCCGCACAGTTAATACAACGCTAATCTGAAACTTTACATTTCTACCTTGTGCCATGAAATCTAATTTATATGTCTCTTAATTCTTAACTAATAATTAAGAAAATAATAGTTAGAAAATGAGACACATTTGTTCTTAGAAAAGAGCCATAGATTGTGGGTGGGACTTCTGGTTAAAATGGCATAAACCATTTTTTTTCAAGAGGTGATGAACAGAAAAATTAGGAAGTAATGTTCTGGAAAAAAAAAAAATCAGCTTCATTTCTAAATTGAAGTTAATTTAAAAAAAAATTTCATTTAGAATATTTTAATATAATAAGTTAAAATAAAATGTTAAAATGAAACTTTTCCAAAATTCTCTTCCCCTTTTGCTTTTTCCATTCACCATAGAGTAGGTTCATGAACAGTTGCTGACACCATCATACTTTCAGTTAATGCAACGCTAATCTGAAACATTTCACTGAGCTCTCTTCATGACATTTTTACAGGCACGAAAAATCAGAGTAACCTGTCCGGGGGCATTGCAATTTTTGTGCACATCTTGAAATGTGATTTACTTGCATTCATTTACATAAGCGCAGACTTGATATATCTAAATCAAACTAAACACAATGATTTTCAGGAGCAAAGATGATGATTGGTTTTGAATCTGGAGCATGTGGAGTCAATGTTGTCTAGAAGTGACAGCTTAGTACCTCAAATATACTTATTTTATTTTAGGAACTAACTAATAGCCTCTCTCAGGGTAATTGCAATGTATTTGTCATGTATCAATGTCAATTTGTCTGACCAGTTTAGAAATCTGATCCTTTTATTTATCACTGGAAACCTACATTTGTAATGCTTAAGCTGCTCGTCTATCATATCCAATGATAAATCAAGGGGAAAAAAATCTTTACTTTTTTAAGGGTTAGAAAATTAAATACTTCAGTATTCATATTTTATTTATACTCTTTGAACAGAATATCAGCAAGAAAAATGCAGTATTATGTCTTATGATCGAAAATCTTTTCTCCTTTTCCAAGGGCTGTCAGTTATCTATTACTGACTAAAAGCATGTGAATTCAGTGTTCATCTTGAAGATACAACATACAATATTTCACAACTACTGTGAAATTAGTAGTGCTTGGATTTCAACAATTAGCTTCTTTCAAAGACACCCTGACAATTCAAATGGTGAATTATTAAGTCTGGATAACAAGGACAGCATTCACTTTCTTTGTACTACTCCAGCTAGAGTAGAAGACTCTATTAATTATCAGACCAGAAATGGGCTGGGATTTGCTTTGTACACTGCTAAGCAGTTTAACTGGAAGAGATGGGTTATATATGGCGCTAAATGACCTTTCTAAAAGCTTGTTTTTCCACCAACTGCTTGTGTTGAAACCAATTGCAGAAGTCATTCAAAATGAGCTGTTTATTGCTTCCTAAATGCATTTACTGCATGCCAGATGTCCATTTCAAAACATTCTGCTGTGTGCCTTTTAACTGACCCTATGCCGAGACGCAACTGCCCATATCCATTACTCTGGAAATGTTTCTCACTTAGCAGTGGGCTGGCAGCCCAACAAGCACTGGGGGAGACCTTCTTCGGTACCACCGAGATTAGGAGGAGCAAAAGCAACTCCTTAGAGGAGATGGGTCCACGTCCCACTCGGAAGGGTGATTGCAGCCTGGAGTAAACCAAATTGTCAGTGTTATCTAACAGGCTGGCTGACAATAACAGTGAACACGTGGCAACGCAAACTCCCAGCGTGGGATGCTTGCGAAGTCCCTGCAATTGCCTCCTCTCTTGTGCTGCAGAACTACTTTTTATCATCTGAGCTGTGTCTTCTAGCGAGCCTTTTGCCCTGGGCACTTTTCTTCTGGCTCCTTAAACTACTGCTGCCATGTGTGTCCCTGGCATTTCTCCTCCTGGCCCACAGTAGCCATTAGTGGCAAGGCTTAAACACATTAGCCCCCACCTGGTGAACACCTTTAGGGGTGTGCTGTCCAGGATGGCACCATCCTTGCAAACACTGTGCTTGGTAGATGTTGGCCAGAGGAGCTTCCTGAGAGTGATGAACATGTTGGACCCAATTCCCCACTTACTTGCATCAATGGGCCTTAAGTACAATCCTATTAGCAGGAGCATGGCAATTTCTGCCTTTGATGTTCCTCAGCAATTTTGTAGGTTTAACACACCTTGAGAACATGCTAAAACTTTCCTTAAATCTTCCCTTAAAACATTCACCTCATCCTTCAATAAGGCACATCTTGCATATGGAAGTTAAGTCGTCAGTTTGGTCAGTTTTCTTCACTCTTAAATATTTTTCTCTATTAGCAAATACAAAAGAAGTTATTTTATTGTTCTCTCCTTGCAGGCAGTTATATATTAACTCCCTCTGCTAACATCATCTGAGATTTTTTTATTGTAAATGTTCTTGTTCCCTTCACAGTACCCTGCAAGTGAGACCTGGATGGAAATGAAAAATACATGAAATGAAAAAAAAATTTAATCTAAACTAAGGTTTAAAAAAAAAAAAGATAAATGTTTCCTCAGTACAATAGCAAGGAAACTAAAGTCATACTGATCAAAACTTATTATCTTATTTTGAGTAACTTCAACATATAGCACTTAGGAAGAGAAATTAATTTTGTGTAACTGATTTCAATCCTATGTCAAAATGAGTAAGCTTTTTTCTATAACTGAATGTAAGTACATAACAAGTCAATTTGAAATTATAAAATAGAAGATCTGTATCAAATGAGAGGTAATTTAACAAATGTGAAAAAAAGATAAAACCCTATCATGCTTTTTTTTAAGGCTGAAAAACCTTGAAACTCAATCCATGATGAAAATGGTTTTGGTTTTGATGAGTGGGAATTTTCAGCAAAGCTTTCAGCTCTACCCCAACTAGTGTTTGTTTAATTTCAGATCAGCCATACTGCAAAGCAAGGAAGCTATCTCCTACTTCCTTAGGAATTCAGAGCTCAGCTTTGGCATAGCAAGGCCACAGAGAGCAGCTCTGCAAACCTATAAGGTACTTAATGTAACGTTTGTTTACACATTTCAAAATATCACTATATTCTTTGACATACCTTCCTTGCTCCTGACAAAACACAAGGCAACCTGAAATAAAGCATATGAAAGTAATTAACTACCTCTGCATTTCTCCTGTTTTTCTTCAATGTAAATTCAGGTAAATCCTGAATTTGAAATTAATACTGGGCTAACTGGAAATACTTTGGTTTTAATTCAGTTTCATTTGTAGTTGTATAGAATGAAGAAGAATGAGAAAAGCAATCATAAGAGACACATGCAGAAAGTTATTGCTATATTATTGATTATTCCATGAACATTAGCTATATGTCAGAAGTGGATTTTTTTAATTTACTTAGAAATAAAAATGGATACCCATCTGTATCAATTATACTTTAGTTAATGGTAGCACATGAAGCCTGCTTTTGCAAAGATAAAAAACAGTTTAAGTGAAATATTCAGAATAAGTTTGCAACTGATTTACATAATTTTAACTTCCAGTTTCTGTTAATCTCAGTAAATGTGCAAGAACACAATTCATTTGGTAAATTAACAGTGTCAGAAAGAAAGCAGTTACACCCACAGTGGTAAATCAGTTGTTCCAGACTGCTAAAAGGAACTAGAATTGTCAATCACTCAAATCAGGCTGAAAGGGCTTAACATTGTGCTGGCATGCAAATAAGAGGAGCCGTCTGCAAGAGTAGATCTGTACTGAAAGATTAACAAAAGTGCAGGAAATGGTTTGGAGCTATCATTAAAGTAAAAGGCTTGGAAAGTATATCAAAAGAGCAGGGAAAAAAGCACATGGGGAAAAAGCAATGATTCCATGTGCTTCACATTGGTTTCACCATGGTGGGCGAGAGGAGAAGAGGGTTATACAATGGATAGAGCGACAGGGAAAGGTCTCACGTAAAAGTGAAAATGCAACTGAAAATGTCCTTCAAAATAGTTGCTATCAATAAGCACTTTGACAGTCTGATGAGATCTCAAAAGGGCTCTTCCCTGATGCACCCTTAAGACACCCAAAATCCAATTCTGTGGCAGGCAGTGCTTGTGCTTACCTTCAAACATACTGAAGATTTTGCAAAGTGACTAGTCTTAACACTAAGTGGGCAAAAACCTCTTTACAGCTCAGAATTAGACTATAATCTCTTTGCATGCTTGAACTACTCAACCACCAGTCGAGACTGGAGGGTTTTATCCCTTGATCATCATTTTGGTTTCATTCAGTGTAACCTATTCTGAGGTCTGATCATCACTTCAGCTGCACATGGTTCTCCCATTTTCAGGCCAGACCTGGAGTTTGAAATCCTATGTACACTGACAGCAATTACCCTAGCACCTCTGGCATATCCATCACCTAGATGCTTCCTTACGCTGGGAGCAATAGCAATTATAGCCAGAGATGAAACAATCTCCTTAAAGCAGCATACAGAAACATTTTGAAAAAAATAAAAAAGTGTTAAAATAATAAAAATCTAACTTGTTAGACACCTAACTATATTCCAGGGAGATGCTGGTAGTGCTGAGGTTTTAAAGACCCTTGAAATCTCAGCTGGTGTATGCTGTTCTTTCAACTCATGAATCCATTCTCACTTCCAGCACGTAAGGATGAGGCTTCTAAGGGTCACCTTCTTTTTATCATGTTCCTACTTTCTTTGCCAAGAAAAAATCACTGTTTTATTACCCTGACTACTTCTAGCCCCCAGTTTTAGCAATGAGGCTAGTAATCCATTTGAAATGGGAGGTAAGAGCCTTACAGAAGGTGCTTTTTTGGTGTGGTTTTTTTGAGCACTTCTATGTGAAACCATTTTCTTCCCTTCTGTTTTTACAACAGTCCCACACAGTCCAATAGACGCTAATTTTACCTCACAAGCCTGGTCATGTAAAGTGGAATTTTCCTCAGTTTTAGCTGCCTACAAGTTAATGGTCTAATTTAGTCACACAGGGTTTCCTTTTATCATGGAAAGAAAGAAGTAGGTGTCAGCAGAGGATAACATTTCCCCTACCTTTGGAATTTACCTTAGACTTGGACAACTTTTAACTTTTAAGTACCTAACGTGGTTGAGATCCATCCCACCTGTAGTGTTAATGAATTCTGTTCTATTTTCATAGCCTTTTACTTGCTATTTACACATATCATATCTTTAGACACTTCAGTAATAATAAAGCAACAAAATGCAACTCAGATTCGAGACAAAGTCCTACAGGCCTGCTGGAAACTTAATTATTACTTAATTATTAATCTAATTTTTTGCTGGTGTCCTACAAATTAACATTGTTACTTTGTGATATATGTAGGTCTCAGTCCGGCTAGGTACCGTGCACTTGCAGCTTATTCATTCAGCTGCATTTTACAGTGAGCAGGGCACATGCCTTCATTGGTCACAAATGCCTTGTAAACCAGATGATTAGTTTTAAGATGGTCCTTTGTGAATCAGCTCTGATTTGTAAAACCCTCAGATAACTCTTTTATTCAAGATGTTCCGCAGGTTCTTAGCCTACTATGTGTATGTCTTCTGACACCAGCTGGTGCTTTTCTAATTTCTCTTTCAGATAACAGGTCAGCAGGCTGCTGTCCCTTTTTTTTGTTGTAAATCTGGAAAACTGGCAAACGCTGGCAATTGCATTTGGCACTCAGGTATACGATGCATTTTGAGAAGCTGAGGCTGCAGCAGCCAAGAGTAACCCCCCCAAAACAGGGTGTATAACGCTCCGGTGTGGAACTTGAACCCATTGCAGAAGCTTTGTGTCTTCATCGTGAGCCTGAAATCTTACCTAAAAAATAGGTAAAAAAATTACCTAAAAAATAGGATTGGTTGGGTTTATCTTCTTTTTTTTCTGTTTCACTTACTTAAAGGATGAGCATGCATGTGGATGTATTAGAATAATCTAATGAGTAGAAATACCAAACAAAACTGTCACATTACTGCCATGAAAGTACAAGGAGGTGCAAGCTGGAATTTTAGCTCCATATTCAAATTCCCCTGAATTCAAATATGTTTCAAAGTGCTTAATTAGATATAATCCACTGAAGAGAAGCTGTTATTAACTGCTGGAGTTGGTGCTTGAATACACAAGCTGTGGAGGTGACTGGGTGAACGTGTCAGGAGGTGGGATTTCCAGTATTGCTGTCAAGCCTCCGGCATTTCTTTTTTTAACTCAGAGACCTTTCTTCCACTTTCTCTGTACTTCAAACTAATTAAATGTCCGAAGTGACAGCTCCTGCAACACTTCTGTCTTTAATCCTCTGCTGGTCTATGTATTCTAGTCTATGCACGTAAGGTGAGAATGCGCAGGTATAGGAAGCCCAAAGCAGCTATTGCAAATACTAGGGTAAAAATCAGTCACATGGTGGATCATTTAATTGCTTCTTTGCAATATAATCAGGAAGTTATGGCAGTAATCAGGGAATGCAACGAATCTTTTGAATATTTATCTACTGGAGCTGCAGATCCTCATATCTGTCAGCAAATTGCTGAGAGATCGTGGGACTGTTTATGAGGAAAAGGGCTAGTTTCTGCTGCAAACTACCTGAGCATGTGTTTCCTTAAAGCAGCAGAAGCTATGCAAGTGGTGCTGCTCCAAGGAAGGTTGCTGTTAACTCCCTATGACCGCTTGTACTTTGGCAGAATCTCACATCGGTTGGTTGAGGAAGTGAAAGGGAACAATGGAAAAATAAGCAAACATTCTAGGAGTCAGGGGACTGAAATATAGAAATTTAACTTTTCTGGTAAAGTAAGTGCAAACGGCTGAAGATTTATTGATTGCAACCCATATTGCAATGGTCCCTGAGCTAGCACTTTAATAAAACCAGGGAAAATGACAACCCAAAAGAGCCCCAGAAATCATAAATCTCAGTGTATGTGCTGAATGGTGTGGAGAAAATAATCAGCAAAAAACAATCAACTCCATCTCAATTTGGAAGCACAGAAAATGCCATTTGGGGAGGACAGAGGGGCAGAAATCCTTGGCTTATTCTGTCCTGCTTGTTTCAGATGGCAGCCAGCACCAGATGCTTTGGAAAAACATACAGGAAATTCCACAGCAGGCACATGGGGGATAATCTGTCCCCATCTCCTTGCCAGGAAGATCTCATGCTAATCCTTAAAATTTAAGAATATTTTTACAACTTGAAACATCAGGTTTTATATTACTCCCCCTGTTCCATTGAAGTGTTAACCAGTATAACTGGATAGTCAAATTCTTGTTTGAAACCTGTTAAACCTAATTTTTCTTGGAATTTTTTGCAATGCATTAAGTGTCCATTTAGTTTTAAGAAATATTCCAGATTTATTACTCTTACTTTTGCAATGACCTGAGCTAATCAAGTTTTGTCCAAATAGCCACTTCTGTGTTCAAAATACCACGTACAAGAATCATAAAAAGAAAGCACTCCCCTCATTTTTCAGGTTGCAGCCTACACATCTTCCTCTTGTCTTCTCTCAGTTGCCAAAAAGAGAGTATCCATTTCAGAGATGTGGCTAAGTTTGTGCCTGGGGTAGCCCTTCTGCATAGGATCCAGTTTGCCTAACTTGTTCCTGGTTTTTGAAGATGTAGGCTACATCTATGCTAGTAAGTTAAAAAGTCTGGGACAAGAACTAAGCACTGGGACCTAATTATTTATACAGTTTAATTGCTGGAATGACCCTAGAAACATTTTCCTCCAATAAGTAGCACTTTTCCAAACAGCTCCTGGGAAGAGTGTGCATGACAGCACAGCCTAGGTGAGAGAAACCTCTGCCATCAGTGTTTTAAAGGAAGCTACCCTGTTTTGGAGGGCAAGAGAGGTGACTGCAGCATGCACACAGGCTGTGCTCTGTCAGTCAGCCCCAGTGACAGAGACTTGTCCCAAACACATCTAATAAACTGGTACATATGTAGCCTTGAGAACCCACCCTCCACAGACAAGTATATCCTATATAGTCAGTGGAGGCAAGTGCTTTTGAACTCCCCGCCCCAGGGGCTCTCATGTCTAAATTGTGCCAATGGATCTTTCCCTCGGGAATAGCTACTGATCAGACACAGACCTTCATCTGCTTTATGCCCGGCACTTTGTTAGCACCTGAAATTGCAGTGCAAGTCCAGTTAGGCAGCCCGGATCCCATGCTTTGTTGATTAGCTCCAATAAACTGTGTATGAGGAACTCTACTGTTATATTTTCCTTTCATTTTCAATCACTTTATATTTAAAGGAATAGGGAAAAAGTAAAAACTAAACCTGAATTTGCAGACTTTTATCTAAGCAAAAATGGAAGAACGCTTTTTAAATTAATTTCACATTTTAAAAAGAACCAACACCAGTGGATTTGTGTTGCGGTAGTACCTACAGGCCTCAGTCAGAATTCAAGTACCTCTTTCAAATTCAGATGCCTCTGAGCAAACATGTACAATAAGAGAGTTCCTGTCCCATAGAGTTTATCCTGGAAATGAACCAAATAGCCAAAGAGGGAAGAATAAAACAAAGGCATGGAAAGTACAGTGATGTGCTTCAGATTAAGAAACTGACCAAAATGTGCTTAAAATTAAGAGATTTAGAGCAACAGAAGACTTTAATTAATCAGACTGTTAGAAGTAACTGCCAGGTAAAATATATCTGCTGATAGACGTATAACTGCTGGTAAAATACATCCTTCACTTCAGCAGCAGCAAAGGAAAAGTAAAGGAAGCTCTGGAGGAGCAATGGCTGAGATGTGCTCTTAATTATGCTGCTCAGGCACTGACAGTTGCATATCATATGCCGTACACCAGCATCACCAATGAGCAACAACTGTTTAATTAATACTGAGGAGGATGCATATTCATATTAATCCTACTCCTGTTGTAGGGGGAAACAAAAGCTACAGTATACTTCATGGTTTCCTTGCCACTGCTGCAAAACACCGCCACAATGTATACCATGCTTGTGCCCATGCATAAAATGCCACCCAGCTACCATCTCCATGTTCTGCACCACCTGTTTTTTAGTTTGTTGGTTTTGCTTATTTCCATTTTATCTAAAGATCTATTAGGATTTTGAAGAGACTGTTCCTCTTACTCTGAGACTTCACTGACTGTTTTCACCTCAGGTTTTATTCTGGTGGTCCTTTGTACTCAGAGGTTTTCATACATGGGTAACCATGTGGCAAAGTTTGTTATTAATTAATCAATATTTTTTAAAAAAGCACACAGTGGCATATCTGAAATTGAAAAGTAGTACATTCTGGAGTGCACTTTTTTGCTCTTCTTAGAAGCAATATTTTACACTTTTATAGCATCTTATCCTTGGACAGAATCTGACGATTCTGCAATAGTACTGAAATGAAGAGTCAATCGATCAAGCAATGCTAATAATTGCTTAAAAATGCTTAAGACAGAGAAAGCAAAGAGATCTCAGGCTTAGACCTATACAAGAGGAAAATTTGCTTTGACTAGCAGTTAATGCAGAGAGCAATCTTATCTGAAAAAGCTAAGAAGTCATCTATTCCTGAAAAAACTCACACTATATTTTTTCAGCCCCTTTCACACATGGATTTCACAGCTACAATGAGGAATGAAGTTAGCTTCTCAATATTTCCACTGTACATGCAATTGATGCTGATCACAGATCCACTGACTATAAAGTCTGAAAGGACCACGAGGATCACTGTTTGACTTCATGAAGAAAAGAGGCTGAAGAATGGACAACACTTCTTTTGAAAAAATGTTGATCTTGAATTTAAAATTGGCAGCAAATATCATCAAATATCTCTTTTTTCATATAAGTATTTCTTAGAGGTGAACAACCTTTTTTTTATTAAGACTAAATTCATTAAATCTTCCATTACAAGTCCTGTTGTCTGATCATTCTCAAGGTTCTTCTCTGAATCTTATCCAATTTGTCAAGGTGTTATTCCAGTTTTAGCCAGTGTTCACATAGGTTATTCCAGTTTTACCCAGTGCTTCCATACAGAAGTTATCTTCTTGTCCAAGTATCTTTCTCTACACCTTCAAGAGTTGCTTGATGCGCAGCGTCACACCGGGAGCTGATGTGATGACTCACATCTGGCTCCTCACCAACAATTCCATGTCCTTTTCAGAAACACCACTTCCTAGGGCAGAGTTTCTTCATACACTGGTGGTCTATATGCTTTGCCGGGCACTGAAATAGATTTTAAGGCTTTAATTGGGGAGGTCAGCAGAGATAAAGCTCTATCTCTTGCTCCCTGGGCAGTGCATTCTCACTACACAATCAACAACCAAAAAATGGAAATATTTCAAGGAGCAGGATTTGGAGATTCAGGTCTCCTTCCAGCTCAGCAATCTTGCTACTAATCTGTGGGCCTGGGCTGACTTTTATTTGTCCTTTTTTATGCACCCATGAATTTTCCATTCCTAGTCTCAGAATGCTCAGCTTCTGGATGAGAGATGATGGGTGCTCAGATCTAGATTTACACACAATTTATGGTTAGGAAAATATCCTTTAACAAAGGATGTGATCCCCTCTGTTTATAAATACATTCTTAACTGTTACCAAATGTTGGCTACATTTAACAAAAGCAGGTCACAATTAGGGTCACAAATTATGTGAATTGCTTGAAGAACATCGGTGTATGTTGTATTCAGTCCAGGTTATTATTTGAAAAAGATGAAACACCTGTAAGAGAAGTAGAAGATGATGATAATTACCCAAGATGAACAGCAAATCATGGAAAGTTTCTGCAAAAACTGCAATATTCTTCAGCTTTGAGAATGCTTCCCATAAGAATAAATCTGATTCCAGACTACAGAGACAGCGGCATCTGCATATCTTTAAGTGTGTGAATGTTCTGAAGCTTTTAATGAGATCTGATTGCTGAATATCAGAACTGGGAGGGAAAGAAAGAGAGTGAAAAAGAAAGTAAAACTGAGAAAAGACGTAAAGCAATGAACTTCTGTCCTACAAGTTTCCCTGCAATATCTCAGACAGCTTAAGTGGATTAAACTATACACTGATTGACTGTAAATAAAATCAGATCCTGCTTCTCCAAGAAAACTCCAGCATCAATAACTTGAAATGAAAATGACTTTTAATTAATTCATGATAAAATATAAAACCAATGAAATCATTATTTAATAACAAATTATGATTGCTTACTCATTCAGAAAACTTTTTTCATGGGAAGCACAATATTCCCGAAGTTAGCTGTAAAGGTATATGTATCAGATAAAAGTGATTGTAAAACAAACGCAGAGTTTCCTACATGGAGAGACAGGGTTTAGGGGCCTGATAGATGGGCTCCTGCGAATTTCTCTGCAGTGGTTTGTATCTCCCTCTGATTGTTTCACTGGCTGGCCAGAAGCTACCATCCCTGTCACAATGGTGGTTAAAGAGGATTTGAGTTCACATTTAGCAAGTCCTGTTTGTATTCTGTGCCTTTGCCCAGACTGACTTTCCCAGGCAATGTAATTTCAGCTATTAGCTTGGGAATCAGTGTGGCTAGTGCTGCTACCCCTCAAAAGCCTGAAAGAGTGTCTGATACACAGGTGGGATAGGTAGAAACATCTAAAACAAGTCCTCAGAACTTGTTTTTCAGCTTGTTTCAAGGCAATTCTCCTTCCTCTAAGCAATCTCCAGGTCTGGCAAGCATCAGGTGAACAGTTTCAGATCAATTCCTGAAGTTAATATGACAGTCTTGCTTGTACTGTAATTGTCTTTGCTCCTTAATACTTATTTATACATTGCAGGAGATGTTGCTTACCCACTGATAATAGATTGCTGTGAGTCACGAAGGCAAATATTACAGAAGTAGGTAAAAGTTTTGAAAATGAACGAATGCAATAGAGGTCAATTCTCAAGCATTCCAAATGCACCACTTAAAAGACGGTGACATTGATTTTTGCTATGTATATCCCATTAGGGGTAATTGGGTCAGGAAGACATTTGTGCATCTAATATACATGTATGACTTTCAGTGATGAAACTGGGAGTTCAGATTAGAGTGTTATTGGAAGTGCCTCTCCACCAGTTCAACTTCTAAGAACAGCAGAATAAATGTGGATTAATGTTTTGCAGTAAATCTCATGACATTTTTTTATTGATTCTAAAATTCTAACGATATCCAGGAAATGCAGATTGAGAAAAGCTGCTGTGATGTAACAAAACCTCTTTCTATAAACATTATGGAACACATATGCATTAGTATTTCTAAAGTTTTTTTGTTATAACAAAGACGCAGAAATTTTTATATTCTCTAAGTAGATTTTAATGGACCTTTGAAATTCATTAGAGTGTTTTAGACATCCAGCCAAATTACAATTAATATCTTCTGCCTAAGGAACCAAATCCTAGTGGTGGATCATATTGCAGTAAGAGTGTGTGTCGTGGTTTAACCCCAGCCAGCAACTAAGCACCACACAGCCGCTCTCTCATTCCCCCCCTCCCCCCGCAGTGGGATGGGGGAGAGAATCGGAAGAGTAAAAGTGAGAACATTTATGGGTTGAGATAAGAACAGTTTAATAACTGAAATAAAATAACATACTAATAATAATAATAATAAATTGTAATGAAAACAAAAATAACAAAAAGAGAGAGAAATAGAACCCAAGAAAGACAAGCGATGCAAATGAAAAACAATTGCTCACCACCAACTGACTGATGCCCAGCCTGTCCCTCATCAGTGGCTCCCCTGGCGAGCTTTCCCCTAGTTTATATACTGAGCATGACGTCATATGGTATGGAATATCCAGTTGGCCAGTTTGGGTCAGCTGTCCTGGCTGTGCCCCCTCCCAGCTTCTTGTTTATCTCCAGCCTTCTCAGTCGGTAGAGCCTGAGAAGCTGAGAAGGCCTTGACTCTGTGTAAGCACTACTTAGCAACAACTAAAACATCAGTGTGTTATCAACATTATTCTCACACTTAATCCAAAACACAGCACTATACCAGCTACTAGGAAGAAAATTAACCCTATCCCAGCTGAAACTGGGACAGTGTGGTAGGTCTTTCAGCTATGTAAACCATCTGTGCCCTAAGTTCAGCGATACAAGAGACTATTGACCAGATGCACAAAGGAAGAGACATACTGCTTGACCATGGTAGCCTTGGTTTCCAATTTCCAGAATGGTGGTGTGTCAAAAATGCCAGCAACAAAAGGTGAAAGGCAGGAGGCTTTCAGGGGGAAGTGAGACCTGGTGAAAGGAGTTCTCTGTCTTTTCCCAGACAGTCCTGTACTGATCATGATACTATCTTTTTCTTCAGATGAAGCTGTTGCCTGAGAGTCAAGCCCTTGCCACAGCTTTCATGCATCTGGGCTTTGCCCTAGAGCAGGATAAAATGTTTTCAAATGTAATAAATTAAGAAAAAAGGTAGTTTCAGAGTAATTAGCAGCCGCCCATCAACAGGTAAGAATCAGACCTTCAAAATTTTCTTTCTTTTTGTGACCATCTTTAAGAAAAAAAGAACAGAAGAAAGTTTTGAAAGTATTAGAATGTTTTGTAGAAATGTTTTCAAGAGAAAGAGCTCTCCTTTGGGTGAGATATTTTGTTTCAGCTTTGCACAAATATTAAAAACAGTGCTTGTATTTTGATACTGAAGAGCTTTAAAAATAGAATAAAGAACTCTAAATAATCCACAAATTAAAGTTATTCAAACTGAAGCAAAAATAGGATTTTTTTTCATCTCAGTCACTAAATATATCGATAGTAACTATAAAACTATTGCTACTAATGCTACTACTATATTGTTAAATAACTAAAATTCTTTTTTGTTACTTGGTCCTAAATCTGGAGGGTCCTAGGTAAAAATATTCTGTTTTACTGTGTTATTCTACACAGGAAGACCTCATAAGAGTACTGCTTCAGCTTGTTCCCAAACATGAGCAAGAACGTGTATTTTAGAAGTTTCTGCTCCTCTTCCAAGTAAAGTAGATAATAGGATGTGTTGGCCCAAAACTTATGTTTCCACACATGGCCTGTTAATATCTGCTTCAACTATTCCATCTAGTGGAATTTTACCTCTATTGTCTTCTCCAAACTGAAATGTTATTAACCCACTGGGGATTACTTGTTATTCATGTGCTAGTGCTTCAACGTGGGATTTCTATTGTGTAATCCCATACATCCTGCTCAATCTGCAAGAGCTGTCCCACAGCTCCTAGGCTAAACCCGTACAACTTTTTCTCTCTGTAAGGCAAAAATGAGAAAAATTACAGGTTTTGATACTCCTGTTCATTTGTCAGATTTTGTGACTTTTATCTTCACATGTGATACCCCATCCAGGTAACAGCTAATGGCAGTAGAGGTGATTACAGCCAGGAATTGCCTTCCTACTGGTGACTCTTATCCTTCTGCAGAACTTAAAAAAACTACAGCCTTCCAACTCTTTCTTACCCTTGTGTCCAAACTCCTCTGAATTAGTAGGTATCCATTTCCAAATGTAGTGTTAAAGAAAGTGTAAAACTAGAGAGTGGAGTCCTATCTACTGCCATTTTAATACTTCTGGGTCAGCAGCTCATTTTTGATACAGAGCAGAATCCCCTTAGACCTGTCCTTTCATAGCCTCAGTCTCCTCCCTGATGCTGTTAGTATCTCACCTCCTTCTTCTTCTATTGTCAGTCTTTCTTACTCTCATTTCAATGCTTTTGTTCATATTGCATACATGTTTTGGACCCTTTTCCCACCTTGCTATCAGTCATCCACTCTCTTTTCACCTGTCTTAGGAGAGTCAGCTGTGTTCTTAATTCAATGATGACACACAGCCTCTGTCATTGAGAAAACCCTGGGCTTGTGGTCTGCTCCTCAGGACAGAGCCTATAGCCTCTCTGAGTCATTAGCATTACAACCATCTGAGGGCATTAATAATAATAAATTCCCAATATCAAGTAATTTCTATTAAGAAGCAGGCTGGTTTTTTTCTTTTCTGGAAAGGTGTTAACATATTATTGCTATTAGCATGCAGAAGACAACTTGTTTATTGCTAATTAACCACCTACAGAGAAGATGCTTAACCTGAATGACACCTTTCAAGGGAATATCCAGAGGCTGAATTTACAGGGCATCTTTATAGGTATTAAGTACCTATGTTTACTACTGAGCAGTAGCAAATTATTTCAGAAATGCCCTGGGTGAGGGAAAATAGTTTGGGGAAACAGAATGTTAATTAGAGTCAGGAAGTTCAGGGCCAGATGTTTCATGGCGGGGAGTCATGCTGTGTACATGGTAAGGTACGGGAGCTATATGTGCTGTGAATCTGTTTCTGTAAATGGAAGGGTCCGGAGGCTTGCAGAGGTGGTCTACTATCCCAGCAACAATGGCGAATCCATTGTCCTTAGCTTTGCAAGTTGCAGAGTGTTTGGGTTGTCATTCAGGTGGAGTGACCATACATGGGGGATGTTGACAAAGGCATTTCTTCTTTTTTGCCATTTCTTGGGGTTTTGACATTAAGTGACGACACTGAACCTATAACCTGTATAATATCTTATTGGAAGATCATCTGGTATTGATATTCAGGAACATGATTGCTAATGTCAAAGCCCAATGTTCACTTTTTCTCCAGCTACAGAATATTAGTGATCCTCATAATTAGGAAGATTTCACATAATCGAAGGATTTATAGTTCAGTGTTGCCCTACAACACTGTTGTACCTCACTCTTGTACCCGAGTGAAATCTTTCTTACACCTGCTCTCTTTGTCTGTAAGGGTCATAATTTAGATGGCAGAATGCAAAATAACCCTGCAAACAGCACTACTCTTCAGTGCTCTTTTACAAAAGAGAAAAATCCTTTTCCAACAACAAGGCTCAGTGTCTTGAGTTATATTTGCATGTGTAATTTTGTGCTTCATTGCCCCTAACGTGCACTTACAAGGTATTATTTTTGAACACAGCTATAACTGATTGGAACACAAACCACTGAGTTTATCACTTCTTGGACTTGGATTTGTGTCTTATCCTTAGACAAATGCATATGGAAAGCTTTGCTCACTGCATTGCATATTGCAGCTTACTCCCCAAATGTACAATACATAATTCAACATAGTCTGGTGTAGTTGTCAGCTTTTCCTCAGAAAGAAACCAGCTGTTTAGAAGGCTGAAGCAATAAAGCATTTTTGGAAGAGCTTCCCCTCATGGATTTCTACAGCTCCTCTCAGTTCATATTACTAAGACAGATACAATAACATATTTACAGAAAATCTGGACTTAAACCAAATGAAGTTTTCTGCCTCCACTGACTTTCCCCACTCTTTCACTTATGGTTATACATGTGAAATGGGGGAGAAAGAGGGCAGCCTAGTGCTTCTTATGCTAATTTACACTTTTTGTGTCTAGAGCAGTTCCCATTTTCTCAAGGACCTCTGTGTGATGCTGTGAGTCACTGAGACACAGACCTACAAAAGGCATTTCATACATCCATAACATGTATACCTAGAAGGCATTTAGGGTGTACCTTCACTATCATACCAGGAAGGAAGCCCTGGTCCCCAGGGCAGAGTGTCTCATGTCTGTACTGTTCAATGACATTACCTTCTGGAAAGGAGTAGCTTTGTTCATGTGGCATATTAATGAGACAAATCTTTGTTTGATGGTATGCTGGTTTTGGCTGGGATAGAGTTAATTTTCTTCATAGTAGCTAGTATGGGCTATGTTTTCAATTTGTGTTGGAAACAGTGTTGATAATACAGGGATGCTTTAGTTATTGCTGAGCAGTGCTTACACACAGTCAAGGCCTTTTCTGCTTCTCACCCCACCCCACCAGCCAGTAGGCTGGGGGTGCACAAGGAGTTAGGAGGGGACACAGCTGGGACAGCTGACCCCAACTGACCAAAGGGATATCCCACACCATATGATGTCATGCTCATCATATAGAGCTGGAGGAAGAAGAAGGAAGTGGGGGACGTTCGGGGTGATGGCGTTTGTCTTCCCAAGTCACCGTTACGCGTGATGGAGCCCTGCTTTCCTGGAGATGGCTCAACACCTGCCTGTCGATGGGAAGTAGTGAATGAATTCCTTGTTCTGCTTTGCTTGCGTGTGTGGCTTTTGCTTTCCCTATTAAACTGTCTTTATCTCAACCCACGAGTTTTCTCACTTTTACTCTTCTGATTCTCTCCCCCATCCCACCAGGGGGGAGTGAACGAGCGGCTGGGTGAGGCTTAGCTGCCAGCTGGGGTTAAACCACAACAGCTGGCTATAGCACAGCCTTTTTGTGTCTCTTTGTGCATAAGCCTTCTCAGCTCACATAATTTTCCACTTTTGTGTCCTACCACAGTGTGTGGTGGTGCAGTGTTCCATGTATGTCTTCCATGCTGGGATGTCCTCTATTAGAGCACTTCATGCCACACATGCTGAAAGGCTTTCTTTAGTGCTCTTCAGTTTTCATGTATGACTTTAGTACAGGGCTAGCAAAGCACAGCCAGAAGCACATTGCTCTAACCCTCACGGCCATCAAATCAGCTGCTAAACACAAGGTATACAAATATGACACATAAGATATAAACAAGCCCTTCTGAAATCTTCCTCACAGAGACAAAGTCTAAAAAATTGATAGACTTCTTTACCCTCCAACTCCTCCTCCATAAAAAGTACAGAAAGATTAATTACGTTTCTATTGAGTCCTCCTCTCATATCTTCCTATTATAAAATACCATACAGATGAAGTGTAAACTAGTTTTCCCAATTCTCACAGCTATTAAAAAATAAATACATGAATTCACATCTCTCTTCCCTCACACACCTATGCAATAAACCATGATATCTCTTTAAAGCATCCATTACACTTGTGAGCCCAATCTTTCTCATCTATAATATCTGTGGGGTTACAATGGGGTCAGGCATGCAAAATGAAGGTCAAACAGTTAAATTCCCTATGCAGGCAGCCAGTACCTTTCAGCAATTGCTCCCCTCCCATATCTTTATTACCTAGGTATGAGACACTAAGACAGTCTGTGTCCTCCACACTGTGCCTGTGAGAAAGAAAACTATGCAAAGAACCCAATCTGTCATGGGCACATGAGTTAGAATGACTAAATTATCATCAAACATAAATATACTTTAGAATATGTATATGTGGAATAATTTAAATGAGGCCAGTCTGATGTAGAAATAGATAAGTGATAGATAAGAAAGGCCTTCTCCGGCTCACCACTGTGCTGAAGAGGTGTCTTGTTGACACAAAAGAAGAAAAAAAAAAAAGAGGTACATATGTCTCTACCTGCTCTGGTCAAATCACCTTACTGGTAAGTTGATCTATGGGATAAAGAGACAGCATCTTCCTTGGTGGCAGCAGTGGTTGAAGGGAACTCTTCTGGGAAAGTAGGGACTGTGGAAAGAAGGACCCAACATAAGAAAGGCTGTTGGCTCCTTCTGTAGCTTCCTGCTCAAGGTGCAGAAAAAATAATAGGAAAGGAAGACCATGGACTACCAACATCAACTGCCAGTTCATTCCCTTCTGCTTCTTTTAAAATGGGGTAGTGACATGCATCCTCTCCACACAGCTTGCGTTCTGGCACCTGAGCTATGCGTCAATGAGCTTTTGGGGTACATGTACGTTGTGGAGTACATCCTCCAGAAGAATTTGCCTGGATGATGGTGGCCATACTTTTCGGGACTGGGTAACAGCTAGCAATGGAAATGGCAGACAGGGTCAGGATTTCACCTTCAGATATATCTGTGAAATTACTAAAAACAAGTACATCAGCACCTAGAGACGCACAAGACGTTGCACTGTTGTCCATACCCAGCCTCCCAGCAGAGTTTCTTACCTTGCGTCTACAGTAAAACTGTGTAACTTTGTGCGTGGATACCTGAACTAGATTATTTATTCGACAATCCCAGGAGGACTGCTGAGGGAAAGGCCACAATGCCTCTAAATATATTGGTAATAGCAACACCTCATATCTGACAGACCCTCTGGCCATTTCTGGAGACCATGTCTAGGAAGAAAGCTCATGGAGAAGACCTGAAGGAGGATTTATTGATTGTATCCATCTTTCCTTGCTTGAAGACTGAGTAAGCTGAGATAGCAGGAAGCTGTCAGAGTCTGTGAGCCTGGTGAGAAGCCTTGGCTCCCAGTCATTGGGGTGACAACCAGAGGGGCTCCATTGTCACTTCTAGTCTCAGAAATCAGACATCCATTGCAACCTGGCATAATGCAGAAGTGTGCTAATCTGTTCCAGGTCAACAATTAACACTGTTTGTCATATATGCAGACTTCCTTTTCTTAAATTTAAAGCAGCTTCACTGAATAACAGGATGACTGAAAGCTGCAGAACTGGCTTTTTATTTGTCTTCCTTGGCTTGATCCTGACCTGGTCCTCGTGAGTAGAAAAAATACCCCATCATCTTGGTTCTTGATCCTGTGTTATTTAATCAACAGGGCTTCTCAACAGTGAAAGTCAAGGTGGCTGAGTAAAGCAAAGACAGCTTAGCAACCCACTTGAGTTGTGTTTTTAAATCACGGAATCTGTCTCCTAAATGTATGGGCCCATGGAGTATAGTTTTTTGGGAGCACAGGAGAGTTCAGTATTTCGGGGGTTAGGGTTAGAAGATTCTCAAGAGAAGGATGTGAAATCTAGTGACATCTGTATTTAAGTTGTCTCTAGGAATTAGTCTTTAATTATTCTCTCTTCTGTACCCTGTTTTCTTCAGGGAGATGATAACTACTTTGTTTTCCTCCGTGTCATTTTGGGAGTGAGTAAGGATATCTGTCATGTAGATGATGGAAGGGAGCAAGACACCAAAGGGCAACACAGAATGAGCCAAATGGAGGTTTAGGCTCAGCATTATCCTCCTGGATGTGGTGATACAGAAGGTACCAAACCATTGGAAGTATCTTCACCCCTTGATTGTAGTTTATTCTTTATAGCATTCATATGGAACATAGAAAATGAAGTTTTAATCCCCAGCAGAAGGAACTGAACCCAAGTCTATCACATACTGTATGAGAAGTCTGGCATCACTGAGCCTTTCCTTGAAATAAGACCCCAGTTGTAGTTTTGTTCAGAATAGCAGTTGCTCTCTGTCATGGAGTACCAGGTGAATCCTTCCAGGCAACACAGGCAGGGAAGACCCTGACACAACCTAGGCACTAAACGAGCTGTTTGGCAGCATTATGGTTTGTATGTACATGGGTGCAGAACTGCATGGATCTGGTGAGTCATAAGTCAGAAAACTAAGAAACCTACAGACTTCACATTAGACAACAAGGTCAGAGGACAGTAATGTCACAAATCCACCTTATGACTGCCTCAGGTACCTACATGGGAAAATAGACAGGACTGAGGGTGTAGTTGCATGAACTCCTCTCTTCCATGCTCCAGATGAACTTGCAGCAAATCCAGCCTCAAATCCAGCCTGAAATCCATTGCTGTGGCATGGGGGTGAACGATATCAGGACCTTTCATCCAGAGATAGTGGAAACACTTGGGTCATGCAATGCTGGGCATGGTTTGTTTGTGTTTTGTTTTTCTCAGCTATAAAAAGACCAATACTGTTGAAAACTAAATGCATAGGACTTACCAAGCTGTAGCATCACTGCAATGGTTAAATAGTTAATGTTTGTGCAGTGCTTTGACTGAAGATTTAAAATATCAAACATTATTGTTGTTAAGATACGTTGAGATTCCCATTGTTCTAATCTTTACCCACACCCACTTACAGTGATTAGTTTTTATCGGTCTTCAATAAAAGATAACCCATTCGGAGATATTGCTGCCAGTTTTAATATATCAGTAGTCAGACAGGCTCATCAATTACCTCAAAATCAAACAGCTTAACAGAAAAAAAATAGAAGTAGCAAGATTTGATCTGAATCCATCCAATCAGGCCCTACCTGGAAAAGACATACAGCTTTAATCTCTGCCGGGACTTCATCTCTACTGCTGGCTAGGTGGCTCCTGGAGGGATATATAAGGACAAATTTTGCTTTTTGTTGCTCCATGCAGTTCCATTGACTTTAATGGGATTGGAAAGATTACTTAAGAAGATAATGTGGTTTGCAACTTTACCTTGTTTCCATTAGCAGTCTGTACGACGTCAATAAAATACAGGCTGAAAGTTCTTCGAGAATGACAAAGCACCTGGACATTCTCAAACTATTTTCTCCACCTGTCTGATTTGTTAGCCATTCTCTTCACACAAATAATACAAACAGTGATAGGATGAATGCAGCATAGTCTGTGTTCTCATGATCTGCCATGTCTACTACTAACTTGTTCATGGTAGAATTATCAATTTCTGTTAAACCAACAATTTAATAGTGGTTTTATCACATTTCTTTTACATCCATCAACATGATACTTCCAATTTCCCCTCTTAAATTCAATTTTTGAGATTGTTGCTGCATTTCTTTTAGTTCGGATTCGTGATTTGCATGTTTGTTATATGTGGATACAAATTTTTGTTCTCCTTTGTACTGTGTATGAGGCATGAAACACCCTCCACAGCTCTGGAGAATAGCTTGTACATCTTACTATCCACTTGCTAACATTTCTTTTTCATTAAAACCAGATTAAGCATGGATTCTGTGAAATAAAATTCAGTATCAGAGCATAGCTTATATATAAAGCTATTCTAAATCAAATCTACTGCAAGGATACCATGTTAATACAGATGCACTGAGGAATTATTAATACTGAAAACTGAAATATGCATTTGCAGTGCAAAGTTTCTCTCCCTTTTTCTCATTTTCCCCCTCCCCTCTGCTCCCTGCTCCGCTTTAAAGAAAAGTGCCACAGAAGACTTTTCAGCATTCGGTTTGTAGAATCTCATAAAAACGATGTGATTGAAATTCTCCAGACACAGGTTGGCTTCAAGATGTAAATAATGTTCTGATACTAATATCCAGAAGCTCACTAAAAGCATTAAAATTGCAACTTAACTATACTCTGAGAGAAAAAAGAAAAAAAGAAAAAAAAGAAAAGAAAAAAGTAGAAATATAATTCAAGAAGGGATGAACATTATTACTGCCAGCAAGTTCAATCTTGTAAAGCTTCTTCCCTGAAAGACAAGCTTAAGCTTGCCTGAGCATTTCCCCAACCATGATTTATATTTGAATTTACTACATATTGGCAAGGTTTTGCAGTCCATTCAGCCCAAACTCAGGCTCAACTACCAATGAAAGCAAAATAAATACTGCAGGGTAAACTCTATATTTATTGGAGGTCAAAGTAGTGTGAAAGAATAAGAGCAAATTTGTTATGTAATTATTTGTTATACAATTATTATTTTTGCTTACACTTGCTGACCATTTAGATAAAAAGGTATCCGTTTGTACAGCTGGCATGCACAAAAGGAGGCTACATGGCTTCAAATATCTGACAGTTCTGGGGATTAAGAAAATAATTTGGTTTATTATGACTGGCTGGGTTGCTTGACCTAGCTGAGATGTGAAGAAGTATGTGTCAGGTATTTTATTTTCCATAGAAATTGCTCTATGTAGGCCAACAGTGTAGCAAGTGTGACTCAGTAAGAACATTCACCACCATTCTCTGGAGCAGGGGGAAAAGGAGAATAGTGAGGAGAGAAAAATGAGAAAACAAAAACAAAACAAAACACCCAACCCTGTTTTTAAGAGAACTGCATATTTCCTCTGTAATAGATCTCCAGGTACTGACCAAATCTTTTCTGAATGTTTTCAGAGTCAGTGTGGTTACCTATAGAGTTGCCCACATCGGTCACCCAGGAGTTGAGATTTTCTTGCTTTGTATGTATAAGCTTATACTGCTATAACTCATTAATTTCCCTAATAAGGAAGAAGTTAGGATCACATAAGTGCCTTTTTTCTTGTAGTGACTGTGTTCTCTCTATGGTGGTAATACCTGTAGTTCTGTATGAAGAGGTACACATTTTATGTGCAGTAATGTCTTGAGTCAGGAGCAAACTGACTTTTAAACTCAGAGGAAAAACGGTAAAATGACCGTTTGCTAAAACAGGTAACAATTATTGCCATATTATATTAGAACCATTTAGGAAGCTGTATCTTTTCTGAAAACATCTCTGAGCAGCATTGCTCATAAGAAAGACCATGGACACTCCCACAGGTTTATTCTGTGCCAAAAACCTCCCCCATCTGTAGAGGAATCTCCCCTTATAGAAATAGTAAGTGGTGCTGGGGAAGCTCTCTATGCAAATAAATATATATGTTTACCAATTTGTCTGAATACCTGGGGGCTTTGTCCATTACGATCTTGCCTGTTTTCTCTGGTCTTTCCCGCAGCCCAATTGTCTATAAAGAAGGGACAGACCAACGTCACCCAAAATAGCTCTCTGCAACAGGTTAAGAGTTAACACAATTCAGCTGTCCACGACTGTCCTTCAGTTAAAATGGAGGAACTGGTGATGTGAGCATTGACAGTCCATTCCTGTGTGAAATAAGACAGATTTTGTTCAAGCACTGCTGCAGGACTGATTGTGTCTGTCTGTGGATGTTCCTTTCTTACTCTGGTACTCGTTTTACAGGCAAACTGACCCAGCTTTTCATACTATGTCTTTCCTGAACAGTGGAAACCTTCAGTGAATTTTCTCCTTCCTTTTATCCCCTTTCACACTTCTGATTGATTGTTCCATGTAACTCAAGTGAGCAGCAAGGGAGAACTATGTGTAATGACATATTAAGACTGTTTTCAAATACGGAGTATGCTGACAGTCAGTGGGATCTGGGATGCACTGAGCCTAGTGCTTGACTCTGAGGTCCCGATTTTCTGTCACATACAATCTTGTTTTATTATTTTCACCAACACATTTGAACATCAGTCACTTGTTTTCTTGCCTGGGAGCATTCTGGATCCTGTTTTCACTCGCTCTGTAATGACTAGCATCACTGATGGGACAGCAGTGAACCATGCACAGAGACATTACACTGTTAATCCTCTCCCAGTCTGTGTTTCTACTTCTGTTCCTTAAACTGGTAGGTAAATCTCTGGGATTGGCTACATCTACTTTTGGTGAAGATATGAATTCTGGGTTCCTCTTGAAGCTCAGCTTCTTGTGTAGGATTCATCTGACCAATGATTAAAAACTACAGTGTTGATATCAATGTCTGGACAAAACCTCCTTACAATACCTTCAGAGTATAGTATTTCCATGGTGATTCACTTCGTCTTAACCTAGACATCTAAAATAGGTGAGATGARTCAGTGCTCTACAATTCGCTGTTTTTCTCCACTGCTCAAACGAGCCTTCTGCTATTAGCTCATCCCCTTTGCAAGAGTTCAAAGTTAGGCTGATACAAATCCCACCAGATGTATTTGCATCTCCTGTGTAGGAAGGCTGAACAAAGATTTCCAGAAACTCTGTCTGTCCTTTGGTAGGTAACTGGGACCTTTCTAAGGGGGAATTCAGACCAACTTGTGATGAGCAGGTGACAGAACTGCCATCAGATCACGCAGAGGATTGCAAGGTGCACTCACAGGGTAAGTGGGTGTTGCTCAAAGTGCTCTACAGGGGACAGACTGCACCTGAACTTTTCCCTTGGGACGTGAATCAGTCTTCAGGGGGGTTGTCCCAGGAGGTAGGTAGCATGAAGAGCCTCCATCTGGCCTTTGTTTAGCAGTGTGGACCTGGGTGTTGCTCCCAGGCAGGGCTCTGCCGTTGTGTAGGTTCTTCCTATGCAAAAGTAATGAAGAGATTGAACACAGTGGACATTGCTAGAGATAAGGGGTTAATACAGAGTTTCTTATCTTTTCTTAGAACTGTGTATCCCATAAAACTAAATTGGTTTAGTAGAAGTTAAGAAGCAGATATCATACTATAAACAAATTGGTTTAGTTTACTCTAGAATTTTATTTTGGAGATAATATTAGCAGAGTGGAAACTTTCACAGTGGAAACTAGAACAAGGTCTATGGTTTTATTTGTTGAAGCAGGTATGTTTTACAATTAATTATTTCTGAAAGCAAACATCACTATAATTAAAGAAGAGAAAAAGGTTTAAAAGTTGCCTTGCAACTGCTCTTGACGTTTGCTCATTGTAAAGGAAGAGAAGAAGAAAAGATGGGTCTTGTTCTCTCAATATCCTTCAGTTACATCATTGATACTATTTTTCTTCCTGCCATTGCTCTAATATTAGCATGTGTTCATTGCTTGTTAACATCATATCAAAACAAAATCAACAGGCTTTACTGTGTACTTCAGTCCCTAATGGCACTAAAACCGAATAAACCTTGAAAACTTAAGATAATAGCAGAAAAAGTGTGCATATCAGCTGAATGTGTTTATTGTGGGTGTACTAGCTTTTCTTTTTTTTTACCAGTCTGCATTTGTGGTTTCTGCACTGGACCACCAGCATACTTCCTCTTTGTTTTACTTAAACCTTCTTTCCCCTTCCAGTGGGCCCAAATATAATTCTTTTCAAGAATCTTCAAGCACCATTCTTCTGCAGTCTGACATTCGGTATCTGAGTTATATCCTGGGGATTGCAGTGGTATTATATTGTCGACAGGGCTGCAGCTGTTACTATCATGTATAACACATGTTTAGAGTCCTTTTGGTGTTTCTTTTTTTTCCTATCCCAGTTTTTTGGGTTTGTTTTTTTTTTTTATCTTTTAATGGCTTCTTGGGAGGAAACAAAAAACTGGAGTCCCCAAAACACTGAAAATGGAGATACAGGGCCTTCAGATGAAAATAAATGGTACTTCAGTCCAACTCTCAGTGGGCAAAGCTCCATGTTAAAAAAATCCCACTGTCATTATAGTTGCCCTACTGAGAAAATGTAAGAAAGACTGAATGAGCCTGGAGATGAACTGTGGACATATCATTAAGGAGTCCAGCTGAAATGCTCAAGCTGAAAGCATGTGGGATGCAGCACTTGGATGTTCATACCTCAGCTCTGTCTGCCTTTGAATTCGTCCCCTCCTGCTTTTCAGTCCAGCGCAGTCAGCATGCAACTGCTGCCCACGCCGTGCCACCGACCAGCGCTACTGTGACAAAGAGTTTGTACCTGGGAACTCGCTCACTTTCAAATGAGAACTAGTACAAATGGAAGTGTCCGCGAAGCCAAGACAAGGCTCCATTAAAATATTAAGCACATGCAAATCAGGGATTAGAGGACAACTTAAGATAAAGGCAGTGAAATTCTCAAGCAGCCACATACTGCTGTTGAAGCATCTTTATCTTTCTTACCGCAAAGTAGTTTCCAACGTGTGGACTACTAGCGGTCTGGGAGTGATTTCTTGAGAGATGTGAAAAGTAACTAAGAAAAGAAAAGGACATTATCAGAAAGCTTACATTTGTTTTTCAGGGATWCATGCTTCAAAAGAAAGGGTCTGTTAGTTGAAAAAGGCTGAAAATGACTGTTGCTCAGRAAAGAAAAGCATAGAGTAGATGAAGTACTGCTATTGTGATGCATTGAAATAAAGTCTCTGGTCAAATTTCCCTTGATTTTCTGATGTGTTTAGTTCTGGCGGCAAGAACTTTCCCACTGGCGTGGAGAACACTTTAGCAGCACTGGTCTGTGACTGGTGAAAGAGGCAGTAAATAAATTACTATTTTGCAGAAATGTGATAATAAACTTGAAATCCTAAAGTCAGGTGACTGAACAATAATAAAACAGTAGTGGGGTTGTGACTGGAACCCATGGCAGCTTGTAAAAAACAAACACAACCTAAAAGAACATCTACCCTTCCAAATTCTGTTTTTGTTTAAACCAGGGTAAAACCAGAATAATTGTTTTATCACAACTCATATTGGATCTCAATCTAAGTGTACAAAACCAGCATCTATCTCCCTGTATCAGCAAAACTACAGATTAGAAAAGAAACACTGTAACATCTCATCTCTATTTCTTTTCCCACTATTAGGTAAAACGGATGAAATTCCAGAAGGCAGTGCAAGAGTTCTGTTGTGATCCCTGACTTTCCAAAAGCAACCAAACAATATCATTTCACTAAGAAGGCTATAAGGAGGAAGGCTTTGATGAGCACTAAATTAATTTTTAAAAGGCTTAAAATAGAGCAGCAGTTCCGAGGCACTTTTAGAATTATAACAAGACACTTAGAAGCAGAAGCAGTTATTTTCAAGCTATCCAGATGGATGAGCAAAACTGCACAAATGTAGCTTTGTTTTAAAGAAAAGATCTAACCGTAGATCTAATCCAGAAGTCCACTGCTCTGTTCGGATTCCCCCAGAACACAGTTCACCTGTGGTGTCTACCCCAGGACCACCAATGCACCACAGAAGAACACCTAGGGATAACAAGCACATACTTGTCTATTAAAACAAACAAACAAACAAACAAACAAAACCAAACCAAAACCAAAACAAAAAACTAACACTATTTGAACCATCAAGTTGCATATGAAATTAACATATCTAACCATAGGACTGTATTTTTGCTGCTCTCCTTCTCCATCACTTTGAAAACTCACCTTCTATTTATGGACCGTCTGTCCCAAACTTTTTCATTTCACAGCAGTTTGCAACATCCTTGGGAGAGAGATTGTGCCTCTGTCTTTGCTTAAAAATCCCACAAACTGGGACTCTGATTGGGCTTTTGTGGTCAACAACAGCATTAGTAATWCTAATGTATAAGTTAGAGGAACTGCCGGGAGCTAAACTCTTTTTTTAGCACTTCCTTTTAAAAAAGAAAAACTGGAATAGTTAGGAACCATGAAGCAGTGTAATGACATATATTCACAAAAGCCACGTAGAAGATGACTTAGGAAGATGGACATATTGTAATCAGTCAGAAATTAATATGCATTTTACTTTCATTGCAGTACTGGTGATGGCAAAATTGGACAAGGATGATCTTTCAGACAGCAGACTATGTCTCCTTATGGCTCTGAAAGTTGGAGTCAGGAAAATGAAGTTCATGGTTCAGCAGATTGAGCTGTCTTAGTCTCCATCCACTTCTTAGCTTTTCCAAAGAATTCTCCTGCCAAATAGGTAAGATAAAACTAATATTTCTAAACCCACTAATAACTAATATTTTAATGTAAGTGTAGTAGCAGATTCAAGCACTTTATTTTTTTCTTTCACACTTTACTTTCTGCATGCAAAGTAGTTCACTGGAGAAATGGTCAAAACAATGGAAAATGAACATCAGGGAGCAATCCTACACCGAGCCTGCCTTGCAGCCAAAAACATAATTGGTCTTTTCCATCTCTGATTCTTTGAAACTTGGCACTGTCTAAGTGCAGTCTGTGATTTTTCCTTGCAATTAATATTAATATAATTTCTGCAATCATGGTAATAGAGGAGGTGTGTCTTTCTTCCAAGCATGATACCTCAAAATATTGTTCATATTTTTACTGACATACCTAGCAAATAATCTTTCCGATCAGCTTAGGCTAGAGCTTGTATGTAAAGACTTCAATGAACAGACTGTAAAATTACAATAAAGGGGGAACTGGTGGATTGGAATAAAACTGGTACATATTGTACCTATGAGGTGTTTTTTGCACAGGTTTAAACCCACTAGGCTCTGTCTGGAAAAATAGACGGAAAAGAATGGCTCAGGATAGCCGTATTTCATCAAACACTTAAGGAACTCAAGAAAATAAGACTGGCCACGCTGAGCCAGAACAAGAACCCAACCACTCCAGGAAGCTGCTGTTGACTGTCGTCAGTAGTGCTCAAGGAAAGGTCAGATCTGACCCTGGCATTCAGTAGCCACACATAAACCCGTCCTCCATAAATTTGCCTAGTTCCTTCTTAAAAACATTTATTCATTGGGCTTTCGCCACATCCTCTGGCAATAAGCTCCACAATTTAATTATGTACTCTGTGAAAAAGTACTTCCTCTGGTTTGTTTTCAACCTCCTACCTGATAATTTCATTGACTGTACCTGTTTTTTTGACAATGCCAAAACTATTAGCTTTGACAATTTTTGCTGATGTCAGCTGTTCTCAAAAACAGTTTGGATGTGGGCAGGAAAGGTGTTTCAACACAGACAAAGAAAAGAACCCTGCCTGAATTGGAAAATTGACTTTTTCCGATAGATAACAATTTAGGGGAGGAAGGGAGAGGAAAGCCAGGGGTACCTGGACTAATAACCAGGATAGTATGGAAGGAATTTGGCAAGACAGAAATGCATTCCAGCTGCCATTTTGAATTCCTCATATTGTTGCATTTTGCTTTAAGAAGTTAATTCCTGTTAGCTGACATGAACAATGCTTTAGTTTCATGGACGCTGTCTGATCACAGACTTCTGAAGAGCTGCCTGACACCAGAAAGCACACGACTGAACGTCATGGTTTCACATCTGATATGGGTCCAGTCTAAAGGAGAGAATTCAAATGTTTTGACTGCCACAGCATGTCCTAGCATTTGACAAGATTTATGGAGAGGAACAAAAGGAGAGAGAGAGAGAGCAGCTAGATTTGTTAGCAGAGCAGCAACATGCAATGAAGTGTAGTGTAGACTTACGCCTGTACTATGACAGAGGAAATTTTTATCTGGGTTACCATGAACCTGCATACAGTTAGGCTTTCAATTGACTCCTGTTTCCTGAGATACTGTAAGGAAGAAGTGCCAGACTCTAATGAATTTGCTGCCTGACACATGTTGAGATGTAACATATGACGGGATTTTTCATACTTACTTTTTTCTTTTATAATCCCGAAGACCGTGTGTATCAAAATGAACTGCTGAGTACAGCAAATGCTGCTCAGAGAGCTGTTCTGTTCAAAACAGAGCTCTTGGATTTTGCTCAGTCTGCTTTTTAAAATGATTTTGAAAAGAATTTTTTTGCAACATTTGGTAATTTTTATTTTGCTTTTTCTGTTTGGGACACTTTTCAAAGGACTTCACAGACGTTCACTGAGATACCTTTATGCTTATTACGGTCTCAGTAATATATAAATGTCAGTGATATGAATACTTGGGTACAGGCAGGCCAGCTAAATTTCAACACTGCTTCTCACTTGGGAAAGGCTCACCACATATAAAATTACCTGCTGAAAAGTTAGGTATTGAAACTGTGCTTCGTATTCAAGATGCACAYAGTAATCCTTGGAGAAAGACAGGCATCTTTAGAAGCAAATTCACTCATTTGTTTTAGACAAGTATCTTAGGATGGGATGAACTGTTATTTGAAAGGGTCCTTTTCTCTTCACTGGCAGTGTGGTGAACCCAGGCCACCAGCTTTGGCTGCAGCTAAAGGTAGTTAAGGTGACTCTTGCCCTTTGCTCTAATTTCTCCCAGCTTTGATTTTCCTTACCAAGGACTCTTAGAAGATGTGATGTTGAAACCAAACCAGTGAAACAAATAATGAACTAGGTTAGTATACAAGTCCCGTGCCAACTGCCTTTAAGAATGTCTTTTATATTGTGTCTTTTTTATCATGAGCTCTAAAGGTTAGGAAGCAATCCACAGGCAAAGAACTGGATACTGACTTATTTTGCATGTTACACAAGGAGAAATTAAACAAGCAGAGGAGTTTTAGTTCTGTCCTTGTGCTGTGGAACACAGCTTAAAATCATGACATGTACCACTTCAAAATCCATAATCCCTTCTCAGGAGTTCACACTTGAGGTTTTGAAAGGCCTGAATGATCTTTGACTCATAAAATAGGTGACCTCTGCATGTCATGGTGGAGGTCATTGTAGACATCTTCAAGAAGAGTACTGACGATATAGATCTACCTATAACAACCTCTACCTAGTTTCTCCATCACTGGAGGACAAACTTTCTCTCAATAGTCCACGGAAAAGGCTAAATCAAAGTCTTAAAATGCTGAAACAATACCTTCATTAAATATGTTTCTCATGCGTTCTGTTTGGGTATAGCTTTCTTCTTTTTAAAAAGAAATCTCTTAGAGATGTTACAAGCACAGTGATGTCTATGAGTCCGCCCAAGGCAGGCGTACTTCTGTAAAAATATAAGAAAGGACCATTAACATGGAAACGTTGCATCTGTGTTTAGCTCTAATCACAAGTCATAATTCTAGGAAACTAATGCAGTATCCTGAAAGAATCTTTTCATATCTAATGACAAGGCAATGTACCTCGAGAGTAGCCTTATTATACATTTTTCATCACAGATCTGAAATGGTTTCTCTCCTATTTCTGTAATTCCATCTCTTGAGTGGAAGGCACAGACTCGTTTCCAGGGAAAGCAATCTAGTCATGTAATCTATGCAATTATTTATATTTGATTTCCGTCAGCTCAGGCATGGTACCCTCCCAGACAAAAGCCGGTGTAGGCCTCCTGCTGCTTCCCTTCTAGGGGAGCAGAGGCTGCCGCATGGACACCGCCACCCAGCCATCTCCTCTGCGTCGCCCATCCTTGGCAAATCCTAGGAAACTGCAGGCTGGAAATGTCTGGAAGTGTGCACTGTGTGCTATTAAGAGCAGGACTTTTAATCATCTTAGCATTAAAAATGGATTCTGCAAAGCAATCCCAAAGGGAATTTGTTGTATACATTTTGTTCATCGCTTTGAAGACAGGAATATCATTACTGTAACCAGCCTTTCACGAACAGTCAAGCAGGAAAAGAGGGGGTGGGGACAGAAAGAAGTGTGATAGTTACAGACTCGAACAGACTATCAACAGCTGCAAGGTTAATTACAGATCTTACCAAAATATATTAATAAAAAAAAAAAAAAAAAGAAAGAAAATGAAAAGAAGGGAAAATCTAAGCTTCAGAAATAAAAGATAAGAAATTCTTTAGAGTAATTACAGGCTGCTGAGGCCTTATGGTAATAATAAAGGAAAACATCTGACTGGATTGATGCTGGAAGAGACAGTGACAAGAGGAATACAGGTTGAAAAAAATAATTAAAATCAGCTATCTCGGGTAAGCTGTCATTCAGTCTCAGGAAGAAAAGAAATGCTAATAAAATATTAATAGGATCTTTTTAAGATTTTTTTAATAACATTCTTTTATAAACAGGTAGCACTCCAGTTTGTCAGTCAAGAGCATCAGACACAGAAGTACCAGACAAACAAATGCAATAAAAGTGGGGAGAAAAGAAAAGCTTTGGGGCAATAGTGTTTGACCTCAGAAAGAAACCACCAAGGCATTCAGGCAGGAGTTGTTTGGAGAAAGCTTTGTGGAAAATCATTGACTCTGCTTTGCTTTTTAGAGGAAATTATAGCAAGGAGGAAAAGTTATTTCAGACTGACAGACACCAAATGTCAGCAATCATGATATAATCAGTGCAGGCTTTATTATACTTAAGTGGTTTGAATGTCTGCAGATTTCAGACAGCTTCAAAATCTAGAGGAAGAATGTGTCTAAAAGACAGTCTTATGAATATTACATATACAATCTCTGTGTAGTATCGCACATATTTTTATGTGCTAAATTCTCTTGCAACTGTCTTTGCAGCTTCTTCTTCAGTAGCCTCTTTGCATTGAGTGCCTTTCTTGAGCTGGCTTGCAAACCCTCTGCCCTCTCTTTTTTCAAGTCTTTACATAAAGCCACTTCTTTTTTTCTGACACAGCCCAGCTCTGTAATGAGCTCCAGAGAAAATACATTTTGCCAGTCCAGAAAATCACTGAAGTCACTGTGGTCAGACAAGTTCAAGGCAACTGCTAAATATTAAAGAAATGTTTGGGGTTTTTTTTCTTCCTTGTAATGTAAACTAGACTTTGCTAGAAAACTGTATTACCTTAGGGGTGGTTCTCAATCCTGTCTGCCTTAAGTGGCTGCCAGGACAGGCTTACCGTCAGCCCTTTTTCTCTCCACAGATTAAGCTTGCCGAGGATGACACACACCCCGGGCACGTGATGTGGGGTGACTGCACTGCTGTGTAATATGCAGCCGTGCTACATCTGTCACAGCTATCACAGCTACTGCACACCTCAGTGCAGATGCCATTAATTTTAACTCTACACCTGCAGCGCGCCCGATCTCTTAAAAGACCCTTTAACAAGCTCTTTCCTTCCAAATCAGCAGACTTCCAACTCAGCCATAACTGATTATATTGGCAAGTTTTCTAAGGAGATATGAGGGGAAACTGAGGGAAATAATTAAGGTCCTGCCCACAGGAATGTGTCACATGGTTTGTGATAGTCACTAATGGCAGGTGTGTATCTGTGGGTGGAAGGAGAATGGATACTTATTCATTACCGGAGTAAGCTGCCTTGGATATAATGGCTGTTGATAATAATGCTTATTTTAGGGTTGTTTGACAGTTCCCATCAAGCACAGAAATGGTAAACTCCAGTAGGTTGTTTCATTGGGAATGAGCAGGGTGAGGGAGGAGTGAATGCCAGAGCAGACTTTAATAATTTCTGAGAACAAGCCTGGGGGGAAATACCTTGTGTTCCCCACGCTGGAAATCATTGGTAAGCATCTCTTACACTATCGTGATTCAGAAATTCGACAAAGAGGCCGTCTTTGTAAGACAAAAGTGGCCTTTACTGTCACCGTGAGAAGCCAATCAAATATTTACAAATCCTAAAAGCCTGTAAAACTCTCAGGTCAGTTATGATCTGGAGCTAAATATTTCTGAAAATGATACCTTCATTCAGCATGCTTGACCAGCCTGCTTTAGTGGTGACCAGAATGTGTCACCGTGTGAGCGTGGGCTCCCCCTGCACAAGCGTGGGCTATGCACATGTACCATCCCACAGCTCTTGCTGAGAACAGGCTGACTATGTGCCCTCCTCACTAAAAGGTGGAATACATTCCCCTTCTAACCGAGAACCACAAGTATGACTGGATACGAAAAAGCTGATGAAGAAAAGCTTTGTCATTATCTATTTTTTTAAAATTGAATCATTTTGCAGAGCTCACTGCAGTCCTCAGTGGAACTGGTTCACCATGTGGGTGTCAAGACCTGTTCTACTCTGATCTCCAGCTTGCTTGTCTCTCTCTGGCATGGGAAGGACAACACTATCTGACTGGCCTCTCCTCTCCAGCCAGGGAAGACACAGAGGGCTGCAATTGGCTGTGACCCTCCTCCCTGACTGGTAGCAGCTTCCCCCTTCCCAGCCAGGCCCAGAAAGCGAGGCCGTACACATGGAGACCAGAGAGTCACAAGTAGGTGAGAGAGGGGCTGCAGTGAAAGCAGGTGTTGCGTGCTGCGGAACAGAGAAGAAGAGAGTTCCAGAGTCCYCACAATAATTTTGCGGTTTTGGGTCCTCTATGGATGGGGTCATATCTGCCAGGGCCATATGTAAGACCCCAGAGAGAGTAAATCATCTGGGGAGCCGGCTCTTGGTGTGGCGATAAAGCCCTTCCAGTCTGTGGCTCCCAAGTGGGCTTAGTGAGTCCTTGCCCAGAAGGCTGAGCAGTAAAGTGGCAGTTGACAGTATTGTGTTACATTTATTTTGGTACTTATATCATCACTGGTTCAAATCATGTTGACCATTGCTTTTGGCTGGCCTATTGCTGTAATTGTTGTCCTGCGCTGGACAAGGATCCACTGCCCCAGCTTCCTCCTGCCCTGAGACAGCATGATGGAAGAAACATCATGTTTGTGGTCTTTACTCCATAACTCATAGTGATCATAAAGGTGATCACAACTGTGTTTTCCTCCTGGGTCCCTGATTTGTGGGCTAGTGTGCTCTCAGGCCTGCAACTAAATTCAACAGGAGCTGTGCTTTTAACATCTGGAGTGCTGCTATCCCATGCTAAACCTGCTGGGAAAAAAACTCACGTCCTCATCATCTCTGGATGCCAAAATTAATGTAAACCTTGTGCTCCAATCTCTACGACTTGCTTCCTCACTCTGTAAAATGAGACTAATAATAGCATTCTTTACTGCACAACTCGACAGCTATCATGGCATACTCAGATCGTATAGGGTAGCAATAACTTTGCACTTTTGGAAACCCTGGAAGAAAACGAGGAAGGCCTAAATTCAGGGCTGGAGAACATGCAACAGTATGATATTGAGTCATTGCACACTGAAGGATGAGACAGTAAGATCAATAACATATCGATAACATATTGATAAAAGATTCTATAGAATTTGACAAAAAATTATATGACTTTTTGGAAATGTTGATGAAATGACCCCAGTTATTCTTACAGGTAAAAAATTACTCTTTGAAACAGAACACGCAATGAAAAGGCATCAAGGCAGCTAAGGACAGGTTGAAGGACCAAGTATTCATGTGCAGGCAGTGGGGGAGCAGGCGGTGGGGCTGAGAAACAGCCCTCACAGCTGCTCTCCCAGGCTGGATGCCAGCGTAGCAGACCCCCGGCCCCTGTGCGGAGGCAGCTCTTGGCACCTGAACTGCTTCAAATGGCTCCTCCAGCTGTGGCCACACACTGCGCCAGTCTATTTGGAGTTAACACATGGTTATTCCTCATAATACGGTGAGGGAATGGAGGGGCCATCTGTCTGCAGGCGGCTGACAGCGAACTGGCCTTCTGCAAAGGGGTTTGTGGTGGCCTCCATTTCCATATGCACAAAACCAACCTGTGCGCAGCAGACCCATGTCTACTGCTTAGAGGTAGCAAAAAATATTAATAAAGGGGGGGACCGAATTTGGAAAAGACAGTACTGAAAAATGTTGTCTTCCTGAACTATCACGTCTTAAAAATGAATAATGACGGAAAACCATCCCAAATGCAGATGGTAGTTTGGTCAAATTAGATGTCAGGCTATGATTGCTTTGATTTCTGAAGCCTATGATGTGCTGAATTTCTACATGCAAACCACCAGACTGAATCAAACCAGTTCAATGTCTTACTCAGAGTCCTTCCACCAATCCAGGCCATTTCCTTCTGTTTCAGATATGTGTGTTTAAAAAAAAAAAAAAATCAATTAAGAGATTCTGTGAGAAGCTGCTACCAGGGTCGGGATCTCCAATATCTCTTATTGGATATTACTTACCCTTTGAAGCTTAGGAGATTAAATATTTTCCAGAATTAGTAGATTTTAAATAGCATTTACTGTAACAGTCAATGATGATAAACAAACAACCGACACAATACTTTTAGTCTTAGATAAGCATATCTAAGATTTTTAAAATGACAGTTGTAAAACAGTATTTATGCCATTGGATAAGCTGACATCCATGAATAACCTGTGCCGTAGACAAAGCTCTAAAATATTCTTGTCAATTTTTGTAAATGTACCTCTATAATTTAGAATTCTGCTCAACTTAATTGTTATAGCTATGAGAAGCTCAGATGTTGCTACACAATAATTTACAGTGATGTTTGGAAAGATCACAATAAAGCATAGCATTACTATGATTATCTAAGCAATTAAGAAAGATGATGTTTTGAAACCACCTCGTAAATAGTGTACATATATCATCTAAGTACCCACATCTCACAGTCATTTTTCCGTTAATGTGATTAACAAGATGCGCTGGACTCTGCAGTGAGGATTCATCTCTCCATGTGTAGACATTTACTGGGTAAACATTTACATCTTAACTATTCACCCTTGGCCACTTCTGAGGCAATGGAAAGGAATTAAAGAATGACTGACCTCGTCCTTAAGCATGTATCTACAGTAGACCAAATTAATTGGTCCCTCAAAATACTTATTTTTCTTCCATGAATTTAGAGGGAGCCTAGGAAATATAGCTCAGATGTCGATATGTACATTGCATGTGTACATCAGACAGTGACCATCTGAAAATAGTCAATACCTATCCCACCTCAGTTTCTCATATACTTCCACAGCGATGAGGTTCATAGTGGTAAGCTGTGTGAAAGTTCACAGTTGTTCGTGGGACTGGGTCTGCGAGATAACTATAAAAACATGCTTTACAATGTGCAAATGAATGCAAAATGCAATGTTTACTTAGTGAATCTCACAAAAGCAGTACTTGGCAGACATTGAACCTGCAGCAATGATCGCACTAGCTGAAAGTAGAAACCTTCTCCAAACCAGGAGAGGTTCTAATCAAAATGAAACATGTCAGAGCTCAACACTACCTGGTGAACTAAGGTGTGCATGGTGGCTTGAGGCTGCTTGAGAATAGAGACTATGTGATTTCACCAGTTTTGTAATGTCTTACCTTTCATAACATAAAATAAGCCAGTGGGTTTTCCTACTTAGGTGAACCTACAATGTCAGCTAAGCAATTACTGAAAACATCTATGGATCTAGGAAATTCCTGTTGCAGGAAGTGGACAGCAATCTCTGAAGCTTTTGGCCACAGGAAGACCCCTGAACCCCTGATTTACACCCTGGGAAGCTTGTCTTCAATATAAAAGGGGAAAACGTCTTCCAACGCTCTGTGGTAGCTGCAGTGCTTGGTAACCTCATGATGAAACACATGATGACCGTGCAGAGCAAGCCCCCTGTGACTGCCAGATATGTTTTATTCACTAACAGATTCTCTTTCAATTCAGTTAAAATGGAATTTAGATAAAGCAGTTACAGGTTTTTAACACTTTTACTTATATGCTTCTGTCTAAATAGTGATCCAAGAGGAACAATGAGGACAGTGAAACACAGTGGACACAGCATATTGCCTTCAGGATAAAAAGCATTTCTCCATCAAATAAACTATAAAGATTTTTTTTTTTAATTTCTTCTATGCTTTTTATCCAAAATTCTCAAAGCTTTAAAGGGAGAAAGGAATTTCTCATTTACAGCAGGGAAAATGAGTCACAGATTTAATGACGAGGTCAACAGCGGTACCTGAGTCTTCACAACTGTTGATCCATATCGTTTACTTCCACACTGTTGTGCTGTCTTGATCCTCTGCTCATTTAGGCTGGTGGACTTGCCGGAGTGCCTCCTGGCTCCTGAGTGGGAATGGGAATGGCTGGGCCTCATCCTGCTGCAGAGCCGCAGTGCAGACCCAGCCAAGTCCCAGCTCCAGTGTACAAGTGAATAACTGCACCCTCTACAAACCAAGGTGATCCCAAGACTCAAGCCTGGCAGAGTGCAAGAGATCCTAATTTAATATTCTCTGCTGTTCTTGTGTGGAAGAAAATTCTTCTACTCAGATATATTTTTAAAATATCAGTCAAATTGACAGATTAATCACCACCAGTTATCTTCAGACTTCCACTGAACCCTCGATTAGAGGAGGTTTTACAAATATATGAGAACAAATTCTGGTGTAACTAAATTCAATGGCATTTCTGTCCTTTTTGGTGAGGACAAGTTTTCAGCTGTGATCCAGAGAGGCATTAAAACACCACAGGTAGTTGTGGTATTTGTAGAGCACAGAGAACTTGCATACATAAGAGATGTCAGAAGAGATGCCACCGATCTGTTTTATAGCTGCTTAGATACTACAAATGACTGTAACAGAATTTAGAAAGATGCATGTTCAAAATGTCAAAGTCATGCTTTTATCCCTGTTAATAATTATCTCTTGTAAGATTCTTTCACACAGTGTAGATAGAGTTTGAGTTTAAGCAGAAGCAAGCTCACTTTATAGAAGTTATTCCATGTAACATATTTGTAAGGCTTAACATGTACAGAAGCTATAACAATCCATGCATGAATTTAACCACTTCCCTAATTTTCCATCACTCATTGCAAGTATTGATTGTCCCTACTTTAAGTTGTGCACTTTATTTTCAAATAGAAAGATATTTATATGCAGCATGGCATTTCATTTCTTAAACAGACAATCAATGTGTGATTCTAAATTGTATATTCTGGATGTGGTAACAAAGCTACAAAGCTTAATAAATCTGGGGCACAGAACTCTGAAAGCAAACTGGAGAAAGGAAAACCTTATATAGACAAACCTGGAGGAAGAAGATGTGAGAGAAGAAAACTTTCTAAGGATTATCTCCTCAACACATATTTCTGGAAAACTGGGGACTGCAACCCAGGAGGAAAAAATGTTGAACCATCTACAGAACCAGGAGGTTTCTAATGCCACCTATGATGTTCCTGAGCTATGGCGTTGTTGTGATTTAACCCCGGTAGGCAGCTCAGCCCCACACAGCCACTCGCTGACTCCCCCCACAGTGGGATGAGGGAGAGAATCAAAAGGGCAAAAGTACAGAAACTTGTGGGTTGAGATAAAGACAGTTTAATAGGGAAAGCAAAAGCTGTGTGCACAAGCAAAGCAAAACAAGGAACTCATTCACTGCTTCCCACCAGCAGGCAGGTGTTCAGCCATCTCCAGGAAAGCAGGGCTCCATTACACGTAACTGTGACTTGGGAAGACAAACACCATCACTCCGAATGTCTCCCCCTTCCTTCTTCTTCCCCCAACTTTATATGCTGAGCATGACATCATATGGTGTGGGATATCCCTTTGGTCAGTTGGGGTCAGCTGTCCTGGCTGTGTTCCCTCCCAACTTCTTGTGTACCCCCAGCCTACTCGCTTGCAGGGCAGTGTGAGGAGCAGAAAAGGTCTTGATGCTCGGCAATRACTAAAACATCCCTGCATTATCAACACCGTTTTCAGCACCAATCCAAAATATCGCACCATACCAGCTACTATGAAGAAAATTAACTCCATCCCAGCCAAAATCAGTACAGGCATAAAGACCCTGTGACTTACCAGCCATATTTCCTAGCTCTCATGAGACAGTCATTGAGGACAAATAATACTGATCATGCTTTTTGTAAAGCCAGATGGGAGATGATGTGATCCTGCCCAGTCCCCACATGCCTCAAGCTCTCTTTACCTAAGATGTAGACACAAGGTATATCTACAGTACAGTACAACTGGAAGTTTGCAATAAGATAGTGTGGATACCATTCAAATTAGTACCCTTCACCAGACAATTTCACTTAACTAAGAACAGGGTTTATCAGCCTGGCAGGAGGGCTCTGCTTTGGAAATCACTCTCTCTGGAGGACTAGAGTGAACTCTTGCAGCCTGTAGAGCTGAGCTGTGGAGGTCCACCTTTCTAACACTCCTCAGGGGAGAGCACACCTCTCACCTCACTATCCAAGAGTAAAAGAAAGTAAAAAAAGTTTTTTTTAATGTTGTAATCTGTAAAGAGTATTCTGGCTTTTTGATGGCAATTTCTCTCCCTCCAACAAGAGACACATTTTGCCTCAGAAGTCAATATCATTACTCTACTGATAGTGGATGGTTTAAGTTTCTCCTTAAGATATTGATAGGGAAAATCCCTGCTTTGTTCCTTTGTGAATGAAAGTGCTAGAGGATTTCAGGATATTTGTGTCCAAGCCAAGACACTTGCCGAGATACCTTCAATGCTTTTTAAATGGTTGATTTGAAAAGAAAATTGTGTGACAAACTGGTATGTGTGCGTGTGAGTGTGTGTGCACTTTTGTGTGGGGATTTTTTTATGTACACCACAGCATATAACACAATGTGTTTAAGAGAACAACATTGTACAAAGCAAGAACAGTGTAAGATATTCATTATCAAGATAATATTAAAAAATGAGAATATGTAGTTCTGTTACTTTAGAAAACATTAAAAAACTGCTAATACCTTGTAAATGACCTTGTACTTTCTTATATATACCCTTTTTAATGCTTGACCTATCGTTGCATTCCTGGGTCAGTCAGCACAATTGCTGCAGATTGGCACACAAATGTACAAGACGTCTGTAGAGCATTCAGTTAAACCTCAGTGGGGAAAAAAACCCCAACTGTTGGAACTCATTATGGGTTCTTACATGTTACCTTCCAGTTACATGCCACCTTCTAGTAACCCTATAGGTTACCTCTCTAGTGTTATACCATTACTGTATGTCACTGTTAAAACAGACAGCAAAGAAAGATTTTAGCAAGTTTTGTGACGTTCTGGTAGGGACAGACTCCACTAATCCCAGAGTAAGGGCTGCCCCTGCTTATGTGGAGCCATGTTGGTAATATATTTACTCTCTTTTTTCTGCTTATAGAAGTGTTCAAGGAGGAAAAAAGGAGACTTCTAAGTTATTCAGCCAACACTAGCTGTGTCAGTTTTGATTAGCTCCAACTTTTGTACATTTTCCTCACCAGTAAATATCTTGGTACATGAGGTCTTCATGACGGTGTTCCTGGTGTTTCCACAGCCTGATCTCTCCTACCCTTTTATTGATGACCCAGACTGACATTATGCCAGAACAGATGGCAAAGAGGACAAATATTTTGCTGAGGATCTCATCTGAAACACCCCAAATACAGCTGAGACTGAAGTACATTTAATTTGCAGGCTCTGTAGGAAGGGATTGGAAAACTGTCCATAGCGATGCCAGAAGGAGAGGCTGGGGCCATTGCTGCCTTCTCAGCAGCTGCATGAAAATTCTGTCAAGCAGGGATGAAGTACTGGCACTCTTCCTTGCTCCTCCCACTGCACCTACATGAGAAGTTGGTACCAATGACAGAGAACAGGACAGTGGGGCAAAGCTTTGGAGAGGCAGAGTCCCACAGCTTATCCAGCACTAGACTTCTGCAAGAGAGTCTCCTACACACAACAGCCCCACACGTGGAGGAGGAAATACTGGAGCTGCCTCATTTCTGTTCTTACAGCTTTCACTATACACATACTGACTGGCCAGCACATCTATAGTTTCTTCTTTCCCAGCACTGGGAACATGTGAAGCACAAGCTTATTTGGGGAAAGCATGAGGCAGGACCATCTTCGCAGTCCCTATGGGAGATTTAACAAATTTTCTGGTCTTCTCTATCAAATAGTGACACATACAAGCCATCTCCTGCCTGTAGTCTGCCTGTTTCAGTAATGAAGTTGTCTGAAAGGGCCTAGGAGATAATACATTAGTACTTGGAATGGAAACAATGTCAAAAAGACACAAGTTTTAAGTGGGTGAACTGATACCCTGCTCATAATGCCTGCCAGTGTCACTCAGACCATGTGATTTTTGCTCCTAAAATCCATAAGCATACCAATTCTTGCAAAAAAAATAGGTAAAAGCAGTAACCATTTATTAATTTTATAAAGCTGGAGTTGTTTAATTGTATCAGTGAATCCTTACTATTCTGTGATGATTTTATTGCAGATTATATAGAGCAGCTGAAGTATTCCCACTCTCCCTCACCAACTCTAAAACATGCTTCTGTCCAAAAGATGGCAAGAGAATCAATTTAGGTGCCTTTCTTAGAAATGCTCCAGGAGATGGAGTTATTTTAATAAGATTGCTATTTTCTTTTAAAATAACACTTCTTATTTTTGAAACTCCTCAGAGTGCTAGGCATGTCTATCACTTGTCTGTCCCTGCTCAGAGCTTAATGCAAAAGTCTAGAAATTCTTTGTATGAAAATTTCATGCCTCCAGGTGCTCCACTGATTATTCATGAAGCTTTTGGAGCTGTCACCATGGGAGCCAATTGGCTACAACTTATTTAGCATATTAATGACCTATATGAGTTAGTGCACGAGCAGACATATCACGCCACCTGGAATGCAAGTGGCAAGCTGCTGCTGACTCAATCAGCGTTGCAATGGGAAATAAGAAATTGGAAACATTTTACACAGAAACAGAAAAGCTCTTACATGTCCAAATGCGTTCGCTCAAATTAGCATGCATGCCTTCAATAGCTTGTTTTCATAATATGTTCCTTTTATCCTCTGTGAGTTTGGCCTCATTACAAGCTCTCTCCTACTGCCAGAGCACAAGCCCCTGAAAAGGTTTCATAGGTGAGTCATGTGGTTTGTTAGACATTACATCAGAATGATTTAATACATCAAGGGCAAGGCTGTATGTCAGGTCCAGCTGCTGTTACTGCCACTACAGTTTGTGTAGCAGGTAAGTTGATGGTCTCCAGAAAGCAGCTAGATAATGATAACAATTAATTTTATGGCGGCAAGAGAGAGTTCAGCTGAGCTAAGCACCTTTTTTATTTTTCCCCATTCACTGCAGTGCTGTTACACCCGGTCAGCAGGTGAAGCGCTGCCTTAATGTTTTGGAAAAATTAAAATGTTAAAACCAAACAAGGAAATCACTGAGAGGGGAGCTGGGAAGCAACAGCGTAAAGAACAGAGGCAGCTCCATTAAATCCAGAGACAACTGGTGCTAGCAGTGTGCTCGGGCAGGGCTGTGCTGGAGCCTGGGGGCAAGGTGCCTCCTCTCCCCTGGGCACTGCGAACCAAGCGTGGCTGGGGAGGCAGCAACCATTGCCTGGCACCAGCAGAAGGACCACCTGGTCTGCAACGGCCAGGCTGTGCCTCTCCTGGTCACAACTGCTGTATTTTACTCCCCGAGCAGTCCTGCTGCAGTCACGGAGGGAACAGCTACAGGTCAGGGTCAGTCAGAATAGCACCGTCTGACCTTTACGTATTTGAGATACAGAAGATACATTGCTAAAGATTTATTAAAATTGTTTGAGGCCACCTTTGGGGACGTAAGAAATTTGTTATATGGTGCACGGCTTCAGCTGTCTGACAGGGATTTAGGGCTCTTATTCTTATTCTGGAGGACTCTGAATCCCTGGGCGAGGGCAGGGTGATGAATGAGAGTGATATACACGCGTAGCTGTGAAAAATCAGTCTCAGCAAAAGTGGCAAAACACTTAAGCACATGCTCAACTTATTTCACTTCCTTCATACTTTCTGAATATTTTCTCTGATCTGGTACATTGATTGCTTGAAGATATGGCTTTATATTCACAGTTAATTTATTTAGTAATTAAAACAAGTAAGAAGCAAGGCTGCCGCTCATGGGGATGTGTTACATGCCCACATAACATGTATAACTTGCTAAGAAAATGCATGACCTAATACCCACGTAGGTTCTTCCTCATGACTCCGGCACAGTTATAATAATCATTTTACCATGAAAGACCAGTATAGAGAACCACACGTTAAAGTACATCTACAGCTGGGAGACAAACAGGAGGAGGCAAATACGGAGCTGTTCAGACTGATAAAAATACATGTGGGGGAAAAATCCACCACCCATTGGAGCTCTGGGCTGCCCCAGCCGTGCTATTGCCGGCCAGACTAACGATGCAGAGCACCATGTCTCTTGTGCACTAAAGTGTGCTTTCAGGGGATGGGGAGGAACCTGTTGCACAGCACCCCCAAAGGGGAAAAGGGGCATAACTTCTTCCTCCCTCTATGAACTAGTAACCAAAGGCTTTGCTTATAGGCACTGGGGAGAGAAGCTTACTTCCAGAGACTTGCCAGATTTAGTTGGACACCTGTTTCCTAACCTTGAGGAATATCAGTTTTTCTACAATGACTTAAGCAAGCTTTGTGTGATTAGTTCACACTTTGATATCTAATTTTTAGATGCCTACATTTGTCATAGGCATAGGTCCCTTTTAGAGACCAAATACAAATTGAGATTTTGGATTTCAAATTTTGCTTATCCAAAACCAGGCAGCTATATACCTTTGCAGACAAAGTCACTGATTTATTAAGCACAGATGACAGGAAGGAAGGAATGCACTCAAGACATCATAAAGGCTCTTGGGCTTTCATGCATCTAAATTTTCCCACACGCATCTTTGTGAAACAAGAGAAAGATTATAATTAAAAGCTCCCTTCTGGATTTTGAAGGTTTTACACCATTGTCCAGGATTCTGGATACCTGCTATCCCAGCAGATGGGATGCGTGCAGCCAGGCTGCCCACAGGTATGGCAGACCTGCTGTCCCTGCTGCCCACGTGCACTGTGCTCTGCAGTCACACACATTTTGTCTAAAACCACTGTGAAGACTTCAGTCACCAGAAACCAATTGCCCATCTAATCTGCCACCATTTCTTCAAAACAGTAGGGTCAGTTGCACAGAGAAAGAAGTTCAGGGGCAAAGAAGAGGCACAGCGACAAGAACCCACAATCCATCACCCTCAGCCCTTTGTTTTACCAGCTAACATCACCAGTACCCTGCCAGATGGGAAAAATTTGCTGGGAATACTGGAAAAACATCACTGCAATGAGCTATTGGTGGCCCACCTAAAGATTAGCTGACGAAATTGAAGTGCAAAATCATTTGGGTGTTAGAAGGCATATGGATTAGGAATTTGAACGGATGTAGCTATACACACTTTGTAGTTATTTTAAATGAACCAATGTTGGATTATTTGGTGTTCTTAATTGCTATTGTTTGAACTTATGTAAAGCCTGCATGTAATCATATTGCTGAATCTCCAGAACTGACTTTGTTCCAAGAGAATAAAAGCTTCCATTTTAATGCTTATTCAGACCCGAGGGGAAATGAGTTAATTTTATATATTATCTGAAGAAGAACCATTTTGTTTTTTTCTGGTGGTCTTTCATGCAGGAGTTAGTAATAGCTACAGGTAGAGTGTAGAATCAAACAGAGGCAATGTAATGACATAAGAACTTAAAATAACTGCATGAAATGGTTTACGATGGTGCTGATAGCAGTATGCAGTTCAATATTGAAATATTAGCCTGGCAAATAACCCTTTACATCCAAATAAATTCTGATTGCCTATTCACAGCTTAGATGTACGTGAGGCCTTCTTCATTATAAAATGAATAGCTGCTAATTTATTGCATCTCTAAGTAAAGTTCCAGTAAATTATATTTAAAAAGGAGGGGAAAAAAAGGCCTTGTTATGAAACAGTCACCAGCTGGCCATACCACTGCAAGTGCTATTTTCTTCTCCTTTTTGAAATTCTAATTTTTTGTAAGTAAGAATTCAACTCTGAGCTTGTAATGATGCATGTAAAGAAATATGGATGCTGCACTCCCATATACGTAGATTTGCATACTCAGAGCTTTGGGCTGAGGCTCTCTACAGCAGCAAAAGTCTTCCTGAATTTGTACAATATATTGCATAACAGGATCCTTATTGTGAATATTGTTGCAATATCACCATAAAAGTAATAATTAAGATGAAAATGTTTAGAAACAAAACACTTTGACACCAAATATTGCCCTGTAGTGAGGCCTTGTTGACTTTGAATGGTTTTCTCTTTAAATTTCTCTATCTAAATTTCCACATTATGAGAGCGTACCTTGGTGCCTGATTCAACAGTAGAGAGAGCTGCTGAAAGGGACTGCCTGCTCCCCATCACCCTGTGCCTGCAGCCCTCCTTGTCCTGCTCTTAAGCTTGAAAGGTGGGGTCCCATCCCTCCTTTGTGCCAGTTCTGCTATCTGTAAGACCTTTTACTGAGTCGATTCAATTCACTAATTTAGAAGAAAAGAGCTCAATGCACAGAACCAGGAGAAAATTTTTCTGTGACATTGAGCCACTCAGCTACCACTGAACTATCCCTCAGAAAACTCACCATGGCACTGAAATAAAATCATCATGATCTTACCTCCTTAATCCTGTTCGAATAGACTTCTGTCATGTTACCAAGTGATGGAGTTGCCATGTGGTGTATGTTTCTTATCAAATATGTTTGTTTATTTACTTGTCTAAGTATCTTCTGTTATCTCTGTTAGAGACACAAAGCCATAATGCATGCTTCAGCCTGTAGCTGCTAAAAAGGCTTGGATCTCAGTTGACACCTTCACTGAAAGGGTTGTCAAGCACTGGAACAGGTTGCCCAGGGAAGTGGTTGAGTCACCATCACTGGAGGCATTCAAAAAATGTGTAGATGTGGCGCTTTGGGAGTTGTTTTAGTGGGCATGGTGGTGTTGGGCCGACGGTTGGACTTGATGATCTTAGAGGTCTTTTCCAACCTTAATGATTCTATTCTATTCTATGATTCTATCTGGACGTCTGTAAGGCCTTTGACGCGGTCTCCCACAACATCCTTCTCTCTAAATTGGAGAGGTATGGATTTGATGGGTGGACTGTTTGGTGGATGAGAAATTGGTTGGATGGTCGCATCCAGAGGGTAGTGGTCAATGGCTCAATGTCCAGATGGAGGTCGGTGATGAGTGGTGTCCCACAGAGGTCCGTATTGGGACTGTACTGTATCTTCATCAAAGACATAGACAGCGGGCTCAATGGGAGCAACTTGAGGCCATTTCTTCTCGTCCTATCGCTAGTTACTTGGGAGAAGAGACCAACACCCACCTCTCTACAGCCTCCTTTCAGGTAGTTGTAGAGAGCAATAAGGTCTCCCCTCAGCCTCCTCTTCTCCAGGCTACACAACCCCAGCTTCCTGAGCCTCTCCTCATAAGACTTGTGCTCCAGACCCTTCACCAGCTTCATTGCCCTTCTCTGGACACACTCCAGCACCTCAGTGTCCTTCTTGTAGTGAGGGGCCCAAAACTGAACACAGGATTCGAGGTGCGGCCTCACCAGTGCCGAGTACAGGGGCACGATCACMTCCCTCYKCCTGCTGGCCACACTATTYCTGATACAGGCCAGGATGCYGTTGGCCTTCTTGGCCACCTGGGCACAYTGCYGGCTCATGTTCAGYCGGCYGTCRACCARCACCCCCAGGTCCTTTTCCAYYGGGCARCTTTCCAGCCACTCTTCCCTAAGCCTGTAGCGTTGCCCAGGGTTGTTGTGACCGAAGTGCAGGACCCGGCACTTGGCCTTGTTGAACCTCATGCAATTGGCCTCGGCCCATCGATCCAGCCTGTCCAGATCCCTCTGCAAACAATACCTGTAGCAATTCCCATGTCCATTGATGTAGTCACTCCATCAAATACAGTTTTTCTAGATTCAGATTTATGATGTCATGACTTTTACTCCTTCACTTGACTTCCCTGCATTATGACATGTCCTTCTCATGTCGTCCTACAGGTGCTGGAGAGATGGAAGGAAAGATCTTCATCACTAGGAGGTGAGAAATTTTTGAAACCTCTATAGCAAAAGCTGTGTTGCAAGAAATTCTTTTTAACATTCAGCTGCGTCACTGTAGATGGCAATTCCTTGCCAGGCTAGTGGAAAAATGCATCTTGAGTAAAGGATCTCAAGAGGGTGTGTAGTTATTTTCTGGGCAAAGGTTAATATGGTAGACTGTAGGAGAAACAGGAGAAGCCTGAAGAAAGTGGGCATGGTGGTGGGGCCAAACAGCTCTTTCATAAGCAAGGTCGGAGGAAGGAAAGCTCTCCCCCATACTGTGCACCTAAGGAGGGCTGGTAGGAACATCTGTGGGAAGGGCAGGGAGGGAAGACAGGAATTCCTGCTCTGCCTCTGGAATTTAGGTGATAATGAGGAAATGTCAGAAACCAGCTGAGAACCTGAACTGGTTAACAAGAATAGGTAGGGATTTGTGAGTTGTGGGACTGAAGATAATAGTTGAAACTATGCGACTGTCTAAGCTCACCCTTTGAAAGGGGGAGATGGAAGAGAAGAGTGTGCCAAGATCATCATTTATGTGAGCGGAAGTTTTATAGTTTGCAATTTTGCTGACAGTGATAGAAAGCCTTGTGTCAGCCTCACCATACTAGGCCTCTTCTGTAATGAGTTTATCACCCATACCAGGTTTATCACTATAATGAGTTTATCACCCATAATGAATTTATCACCCGCACTTTGGTCAAAGCATTCATAAAACCTGGTAAAGATACATCAAAGGGTATCAATTTAATCCTTTTAAAACAATCACACACATTCATCTTTAGAGGAAAATGCGAACACGCTCAAAACATTTTTTTCCCTGAGGAATGTCTCTTGGCAATTATGGGAGGTGTCCTATCAACCTGTACTCCCCACCGATAACACCCAACACCTTAAGCAAGAGAAATAAAATGTCCTTCAAGATAAATAATAATACCAGACATTATCAGACATTTCTGACAAAAAAGGGCAGAAACCTTAACTGCCAGTTCCTGCCTCTCTGCTCCTGGTCTGTGCCAGCCCCATTTCATTCAACTGCCTCACAGGTGCTGTCAAATAGCTTAACTGATCATTGTCCACCTTTGAGACAATATCTTGAGTGCAGCCAGGCCGCTGATGGTAAGCTCTGATGCCCTCATGCTAGAAGCATGACATCATGTCGTCTGAGACAGCAGATGATATTTGTTTGATGTACCCTGGCTGAGGCACATGTCCTGTTTCATGGCATTCGCCTCTGCTCACCTGGGCATCGTGGATACCTTTGCACAGCCAAAGCAGCATGGAGAGTTAATACAGGTGGCAATGTTGCCTGCTACAACACGTCTCGAGAGCTGCTCTTGAGGCCGTTACAACTTGCAATAGTCAATCTTTGTTTTATTACCTACTTGTATTTGTTAGGGTTTGGAAGCTTTATGAAAGCAGGTGGCCAAATTCATCTGTTGTGTAACTCCCTGGATCCCAGTTTGGCCCACAAACTTGTGTACATTAAAATTTCTCAGCTGAACTTCTTTTGCTGAGGCTATTTTTACCTATAAATACTCAGCATAAAAATAAAGCTAGTTCATCATATCATCTACTATATCCTCCCCAGTGCCATTTTTCTGGAAACAGAGGGTTTCAGCAATGCACTCCCTTTATTAGATAAAGAACAGTTAAAAGGCAACACAATGTTCTTTTATGATTTTTTTGCTTAGTTAAAATCTAAACTGCACTGGTAACTGATTTTTCTGTTTCAAAGAACTACATACTCATAAATAATTCTATAAAAAATGATCCATTCATAATATGAAATATAACTATATGATTATACATGCCAGCCTTCTTGGTCTGGTTTGCGGATTAGGTGTTAAAAACTATAATGGATCTGTCTTYGGTTATTCCAGGGCTGTATCTGACTCAGGAACCAACTATAATTCCTCAGTTGTAAGCTTTAATTATAAGGTCTGAGGTGCCACCCAAAATTGCTTGCTAGCTTTACCAAGGATGGTACATTTTTTCACATTTTTACATTCTACCACTTTTAATAAAGAACAGTGTTCTATAGGTGTAATTTCATAGAGGGAATTTGAACAAAAACTTTAACATACTTGGGAATTGCCCAGCATGCAAGAATTCAGAGTAAATAAGTTACCCAAATAGCTATTTTGTAATTTGGGGCCCCCAATATGTAATCATTCACATCTCACCAATCTATCACCAATTTTCAGCTGGCATTTTCTCTGCAAGTAATAACCTGCAAGTGATGTTTGCAGCAGACAAAACAGCTGAAAAAAGTGAAAGAAAGAGCAAAAATGAAAATAATAGTTAGTAGAAATGAGAGAAAATAGTATAATTACTTGTATTTCCACAGCATCATGTCTTCCCAGAATTCAAGCTGTGCATAATAGCTTTAGTGCAAGGGCAAAACAGAGAAGCCCCTAGGAAAAGGGCTGCAGATAGTTTTTTTTAAACCTTCCTGGGGAGCCTTACTCCACGAAGATTTAAAGCTTTATAATCTTCAGCAGGACGTGTTGGCTGGAAAGTAGTGCATTTCAAAATGAAAATGCATTAATTAATGTCTCTTGGAAGAGGACAATCTGAAATATCTTTCTCTGTGGGAGTAACTTGCAAGCTGATTATGTGGGCTGATAGATATTCTATCAGAGAACATTCAGGGAATGTTAAGGTTGTACAGTTAAGCACACAGAATTTAGGAAATGCCACATTACAGGATTCATGCGCATCCTTAACTCTGCCTCTGGTGTGTATGTGGTATAATATATTCATTACATATAATCTCCCAGACACTGCTATAAATATACATTGTGTTCCCTGATCTTAGATTTTACACACATCATAGCATGCATTAAGTACTGTGTACAACTCTCCGCCATAACCTATTAAAACCTTGTATAAGAAAAGTACATGATAAAATTTGTCTTGAGCAACTAGTGCAGATTAAATATTATATTTATGATATAGAAAATGGCAGACATTTGTTTCAGTAAATTATCCTGTAAGCTTGAAAGACCGCACGCTGGATGGGTGCATGCAAATTGGCCATGTAGTTAGCTCCTTCATTTCCTGCAAAGCTCAGGAGGGCTGGCTATGTTTCTGCTTGGAAAGACACAGCACGGGTACTGCAGCAGGCTGAAGCTTTGGCCATCCCCATGTCAAGCAGGAAAAATAATGGGAAGGGGTCCCTATGTCCCTTCATGGAAAGTCAGCCCACCATGGTTTTCTTCCTGATCCAACAGGGCTTCATTTATCTAATAAGTGCAAGAGAAAGTTACTGGTTTAATGTGACCAAAGTCGGAGCAAGGGATGCTTTGAAGAACTCCTAACAGTGGGACGTTTACACACATATGCTACATGACATTGGAAATGATGGAGTAAAGGGAGTTTGTGAAGTTTAAATGGTATTCGTAATGAACACAAAGCCCATAATTAGTAAGGTTAAGGATCAGAGAATCCAGAGAGAGTTGAGGTTTTACAAAGCCCTCAAAATTTATAAAAACCATGTTTTTTTCCATTTAATTGACTCAGAATGCAATGAAAGCATGTTTCTCTAATTAAATAAATGTCTTGTGGTATGCAGAAATAAATACCAATGATTCTTAAATCGTGGCCTTTGAGTCTGGACAGAATAGTTTTTCTATTTGGATTTTAAGGGATTTTTTTAACATTGTTTTTATTTTAGTGAGTATTTCACTTTGCTCTTCATCTCTCTCTCCGTTCAAGTTAAGGTCTAGGTGATTTTATTCCAAAATTAATCCTGTTTTGCCCTTTTTCTTGCTGGTACAATGAAGGATCAGTTCTTTTCTCCATATCTGCTTGTTCTCCTCTCTCTCAGAACGCACACCTCCTCCACAGGTCCCTCCAGTTGAAAGACCAGTTGCCTGTTTGGCACACCCCTCTTCTGTGTGGATCTGCTGTTATTTCATCTTCTGGACAGTGCAGGGAAGCTTAACAGATTCTCCTATGTTTAAGGAAAGATGGTTGTACTCAACAAATTCAATAAGTTTTATCCCAAGATGCAATAGTATTTTTCTCTGCAGAACTTGCCAGCTCTGTGATCAGTGCAGGAGTACAATGGAAGTCACTGCCTTTACATCACTTTTCCCCTCCTTCACCATTTCCTACAGACGAGCCAGAAACAATTTTAATTTGTTCTGAAGAATATCTTTTTATTCAGAGGAGTATGTAAGTGCAATACTGGAAGGGTCTGCTTTCATCATTGAATGGGGTTCCCAATAAACACAGGCTGCCATGTAATGCACATTAAGTCCAGAAAGGTGCTCTAAAGTTGCTCCATTTTGCACATCACTATCCGCAAACACTGTAAACGCTCGCTGCACCTTCACTTCAAAAGAATAAGGTTTAGATTCATTTGACTGACAGTGAAAGTCTGAAAGATTTTAGTAACCTTCCTACTACTCCCTTTGAGTACCACAATGTGGGGTGTCATTCATTTCAGCATCTGCAGGGGAGATGCCTGAATCTACGCTGGTCACTCTATCTCTCTCTGCAGTCAGTGGAGGGAGGTAATGGCTTTCAGGGTGTGATTCATCTCAGTCCGAGCAACTGTAAAGTAGAAAGGTTCACACCTGACTGATCATCTCACACAGTTACACAGTTAACATAGAAAAATTGGGTCAGGTACAAGTCACTAGTTTTCACAGAATCTGAACAACTGCTACAGTAATAGCTAAATTAGAAATAGTGATATGCAAGCTGCAAGTTACCAGAATGTCACTTTAACCTCTGGTTTAGAATCTAATTGAGTTCGACTCAGACTTTTTTCCGTGTTTGTACACTCATGTTCTTGGAGATTTTAATTGTTCACTGGTTGATATTGTTCCAGTTTACATAAAAAACATGCTTGAGGACTAGATATATTGCAATGTAGGACAGAGAGAATTTTTTTTTATCTTTACTGCAGGATATCAGAACCAAAGATCTGCATAATTTTCAGTACATGCACTGAGAATACACATTTTAACACAGATAAAAAAAAATCCAATTTATCAAATGAATTTTAAGGAAGGCTAATGAAACATAGGAAAGAAAGAAATTTTCTTTGAGGTAAACCTTTGCTGACTTAATAGTGTTCACAGACATCATTTGGATTTTCTTTGCCCTTGCAGTTCTCATACATATGTTAGGTATCCATTAAAAGGCTTACTGCCAGTAATGATCTTAGATCCCAATGGTGGTCTTCTTTATAGATTCATCTTCCATACATATTATAAAAGCTCTGTTTGTAGTAACTCACTCTATAGCCTCTTGTTGCATTTATTTCAGACAAGTTCTCCCAGCCTATGCTCATATGGATACTCTTTTAGGTCGACAGAAGTCCAAGTAAAATGCAGTAGAGAAAAAAAATATAATTAGCTACAATACTTTCAATTTATCAATTTAATATTTAAATGCTAACCTTAATGGATTACTGTTTGTCAGTGCCTTTTCCCCTGTAATGGGGAAAGTTCTTTAGCTTAAAATAAAACACTATCCTATTGACCTCTCTTCTCCAGCCACCTTCAATGTCCAGAAAGCATTCTTTATTTATGATTAAATGTAGGTTTTTCTCAGGATCTAGAAAACCAAGCATTATTTCCATCCCAACTACAGAATGTACAAGTCATTGTATTTTCTATTATTAATTTAAAAAATAGAGATACTGCTCTTCAAACATGCCTGAAAAGCAGTTGTGACAGAGAGACTCCATTCTTTTAATAGCAAGATGGAAAAATGCTAGAGTTGATATCTAATGGAAGCTAGAAAAAAACAACCTAGAAAGACCTAGTAGAGAAAGTTAATTCATAAAATATGACAATGAAACAGTAATATGACAGTTGCAGAATTTGTGTCAAAAGTGTAGCATATTTGTTTAATATTTTAATTATACTTTATGATAGTAGAAGGAAAGGCTAAAGAAAAGGCTCTGCAATGGTTACTATTGCAAACCTCCCAAGTTTCCACCCCAAGCTGCTATGTTAAACTCAAATTGAAATTCCTTTGGTGCCTTTGGCTTTGCTGGGCTCTGATAGATTTTAGATACTGTCTGGGAGGATCCGGACCTGTTAGCATAGCAAACCCCATACTTGGCATGCTTGTTGCCAAAGAAAAAAGCAATATGGTAGACTTTTTAAATGTCTAATTGACATCAGAGATGCTGACCTTTGTTGCTGTTTCTCTGTTGTTTCTTGATGACGTGTGGTGTGTGCGCACAGACAAGCACAGAGCGGACTTAAATAGCTCAAGATATATTTAGACCTGCTGGGGTGGGGTAGGGGGGAGCCAAAACCAGCACTAAAACTCTTGCCTGAGTTTCTACACTGTTCAGATAAGCATTTATGAGTTTTAAGTGTCTTTTCAGCAATTCCAAGATATTTCTGTTTCTCAGCATGCTTCGTCTCAGTCTCAATCCCATATTCTCCAAATGTTCATAAAGAAATCCTCCTTCTGATACAATTTCCATAGATGGTCTTTCTCAGACGATTCTCCATTATGATTTCAGCCTCATTGTCAAGTGTTCCACACCTAAGTTAAAAGCTTACCTTTGTTAAATGGTTCCTCACACTGGACGTGGCAGCTCGTACAGGCCTCCTGGCACCTTGTGGGAGAAAATCCACCTCTTGCTCCTGGGCTTTCACTATATGGACTGGTGATTTTTTTTTTATTTTTTTTTTTCCCCAGTATATGACAATTTCTGGAAGATTGAGCAAAAAGACAAATGTGTAAGGGCCCTCCAGTATTACAATACAATCAAAATGGTGTAGCTAAGGAAAACAGAGGTTATGGTTTGATACAGATACATATAGAAATAGATCAATTTTCAATTTTAGATTGTTTTACAAAAAGTTCAAGCAGAAACTCTGAAATGTAGCATCTTCTAAAGTGGACATTCTGTGGCTTTTTAGGCTTAAGTAGTTCATAATATAAAAACAAAAAAAACCCTTGTTTACTTTGAAAAAAGAAAGCCTTTAGGGATTTTTATGATCAATTCTAGCACAGAAATAATGAGGGATGAAGAGGTGATATTTGACAGTTTAATAGCCTGCATTGTGACAACTGTGGGGCAAGGCGGGGATGGAACAAGGCAGTATATGCACTCAATTTCTGATCTGGTTTGGATTTGTCTTTTTCATTAGTCTCCCCATGATACTTTTGGCACTGGGTGCTTTGCAGACTGGAGATGGTAAACATACCTTGCAACTGGTTAATATCTACCCTTCGGGCCCTTTGGGCCCATTTACCTGGCAGGAGGATGGATCAGGTCCTATATGTCACTCAATGCCTTTTGATATTTCAGTACTTATAAATTGCTCTAGTTTCCACCTTTAGGAAATGATATGATTTTGGTATTCACTTAGTGTCACACTCTAAATAGGCTGTTTACAATCAGTATAAGTTTGTTACACATAACACAATTTGAACTTTAGAGTCTCAGTGGAAAAACAATGAAGAACTGATTTGATTTTTCTTTCAGTCTTTTGTTCTCAATATACATGTTGATCTGTCACTAACAGTATAAATGGCTGGATCTGAAAACCATTACTTGTGCATTATCTTTTGGTTCAGCTTGTAACTTCCAAGAGTTATATCTTTTATATGTTATGATCTTGATTCTCACTCGAGATTTACTTGCTGCTGAAGGATGTGGAGACTGCCAGGCAACGAGGCAAATCTCTGTAATTCTCATGGTGCCATGTTCTGCCCATTGTCAACACTATAAATTACTAAAGTGATTTAGGGATTGTCCTAGATTTTGCTGTTTTATTTCTATGGGATCTGCTCTGTCATATTGTACCCCACCACATTGCCTCATCTTCTGGTGAAAGACAAAGACAGCTGATGTAGAGTCTGGTTGACTAGCTTCATCCCACAGATATTTTCTTATTTTCTATGAATTTTTAGTTGAAAGTTTTGCAGTGGTTTGTGCCAGACAATTGAAAGGGAATCTAAATCTACATTCCTTTTTTGTTTCCTTCTAATATATTGTTCATTATGTCACTAAGGAGAAAATTTTCTGAAGTTAGGAGCACAGCACAACTTGTGAACATTAATTTGTGCTAGCTTAAAGTAGTTGGCATGGGTACTGGGGCAGCCTTGATATGTGCCTGGTGGACAGGTACCTCCTGAGCTCGGCACTGGAGTCACTGCACCAATGGAAAAATTCAGACMCTCAAATTTGTATCCAACTTGAGTCCATTTCCATGAGCTGCAGTCATACCACTGATATTACCTCAGATGTACATTTCCAGCTCTTTTCCCTCTCCCTGTATATAAAACTATGTCTTCCTGAAAATTAATATCTAACAAAGAAGTATGAAATAACAAAGAAGTACAAACAAGGCTCTGTATGTCTGCAGTTCCTCACAGAATAACTTATTGGAAAAGGATGTGTGTGTCAAAAACATCCGTATAAACATTTTTATCTCTCATTAAAAACATAAGTCTCAGAAGGCAGTGAGAACTAGAAAGAAATAATGCATCTATTTTCTTTTCATCTTTTTGTCTCCTCATTTTCCCAATGCAGGTTTTTTTCTAACTGGTTTTATCTCTAATGATAATATCCTTTTTTCAAGGCTTTTAGCACATCTCCTGCTTAAGCACCTCAGTGGCTGATGAAGTCAGTCAGAACTGATTTGTTTAAAGTCAGAGATACTGTTTTTGATCTAGTTTATAGATCTACCATCTATTTATAAAGTGATGTGGAAAATGTCACAATAACCTTAAAGACATTTTTTCCCTCTCAAATGTTTGTAGGATGATTAAATAGGACTTACTTTGTGAAAGTGGTCAGAAGGTAATGTTTCCTCTCAAAATTAACTTTTCAAGGCCTCCCTCTGTTTTCTCACAGAAACAGATACATAGGAAGTCCCTTCATCTGGGCTGCAGATATATACATTTTCTCTTTTGAATAGGAAAACTGCAGAGAATCAATGCAAGTATTAAATTCCTCAGGGATCTCCCTCTGTAAATTGAAAGGTGCCCACTGTCCCTGAAATTGTTTGAATAGGGAGAATTTTGCCTCAGTGGACCATGTCTGAGGCCAGTGGTATATGCCTATAGACTTCTGCTTATGTCCATAGATTTCTGCTTAAGGATTATACATACGTTTCATGTTGATTTCACAGGGTCAGGCCATGGAGGAGAATTCATTCTCTCCGGCTCTGTAAGGGTGCTAAAGAGGAGTGCAGGGAGAGAGTTGTATGGAGTGTTCCTTTCTTAGAGTCCTGCTCTTCTCTAAAGCTGGCATTCTGCCTTTTAAAGGAAGAGAAACAATAATGAACTTCTGGACTAGTTAGACTTCTGTGCCAGGTAAATTATTACACTTAATCTTACTTAAAACAACTGTGGCAAGGACTATCGGGAGCTTATAGTTCAATTTTCAAAGGGAGAAGATGACTGATGGAAGACACCATGTATAAGCCAAGTATGAACTTGGTGATGTGATCTCACCATGTGTATGTAAGAGGAAATTGCCTTATATATCTATAAGCATCACCCCAACAACAAAACAAAAGGTCACAAAGACCATTGAGGTCTATCGTATTTCCCCTAGGACTCATGAGATCAGGGAGCAATCCTGCTGTGAGGACTGATTCTAATCAAAAAGCAAAAGAAAAAAAAAGTTTTCATCAAATAACTCCTCCTGCCAAGGACTGCTCCAAACACAAACAACAGTACCAGCTGACACTTCCTAGTGCTCAACAGTTTATCACAATGTAGGAAGAAGAAAGAAATAAAAAAAAAAGACAGAAGACCTTGATGACATCTGCCAAACAAACTTTTTCATAATTGTTATTGTGTTTTATTTGTTATTTATGATTATATTTTACTGGAATAGCTGTAAGAGTCCCAGCTGAGCTCAGGCCTCAGTGTGCTTCAGGCTAACCCAACGCATAAAATAGTCGAGGACTGCTTGAAGATCTCCCCTGTCTGAATGAGTTGTTGCCAGACTCTGACTCAGACGGTAATGTTTTATGTGCTCTTGATCTTCCACCAGTTCAATGTACAAACATTTTGCATGTGGCAAGAAAAGAAATAATAAAGATAGGAAAACATATTCTAAACAAATAGGGAAAGTCAGAAAAAAAGTCAGAAGAGAAAGGAAAACAGAGAAGTAAAGTGAGTTGCCCAATATCACAGTGACAGTCGGAGCTAGAAGTAAAAATCCCTTTCCCTTCTCTGTGAATCGATTCAGAGCATTGCCAGAGTCCTGGGCAGATAAAGCAGAAAGCTCCACATAGTACACATTTCTTTCTCTTTTTATATAGGCTTTGTTAAAGGCACCTAGGCCTAGGTGCATTGGTTTGTAAAGGCTCATCTCTCATTGATACATAAAGCTAGTACAGTAGCTCAAGAAAGAATACACACAGAAAGATAAACGAAGCTGGTTGACCTCAGGCTTGAGTCAGGTGTCATACAGTGTTCAGCATTACGTCTTTCCTGTTTGAGAAGTACAGAGGCCCATTAAGCTCCAAGTAAAAGCTGTAAAGCAGTAAAAATTTATTTTAATTAAAAGCTTGAAATTCAGGTCAATAGAAGAATACGTGTAGAAACTGAAAACAACAAGGATACGTTCATCTATGGTGCAACTTCACTGAAGCCCAAAGAGGTATACTGAAGGTAAATTGGACCCAAAACATTTGCATATGGAAATGTTGCATTTGGCTTATTTTATTTTTGCAAGAAAAAAGCATTCAGTGAAATGAAAACAATTTTTATTTTAACAAGACTGAGGTAAACGGTAGGAGTAGCTTTCCCTTGCTAGTCTGCAGCTCTTTATTGGGAGTTTCTCAAAATCTTCAAAGAGATATATTAGTTGCTTTTACAACCTCTTTGTTCTCTTATGGGAAAATAATTATGGTACATTTTCTTCTCCTTCAGATTTTAAATCCTGATTAGAGTCATGCAATCTGGCCTTCAAATAAAATATATAATTTTGTGCATCACATTCATCTTTCTAAATTGCAGCAAATTGTCCAATTTCTATTTTGTGGACTATGTAGTTTCAGCAATCAGCTTACCTTAGCATTCTCTTCACCTTAGCATATGCTATAGCAACCTAAGTCATGAATGTCACTTTAATCAAAAGGCTTGGATAAATCTTCTGATCTAATAGAACACTTCATCTTAGAAAACATGTTGCCTCAAGAAAGCAGTAAGAATTCAGACTTTCTTTTAGGAATTTTCCAAATCAGGCTCTAGTTGCAGGGGGAGGGGAAAAGAGAAAAAAAAAAAGTTTGACATTTTTTGGACCGAGACAAAGTGAGAAAACCTCAAACTAGGTTAAAGTTGAGATCATAACTTTGATTATTTTTTTCTTCATGAGTACATGAGCCCATCCAAAAAAGAAGTTAAGATCCATGTATGATCATTCATTTCTGACCCCACAGAAGGAGGTTTGGATACAAACCAATGCTACTAAAAAAAAATAATAATAAATTAGTTAATAATTAGTACATTTTTGGTAATATGGGCTTTCTCAGACCTCAGTTTTGAAGCAGGAGAAGGAAAAGGGGAGTGCAGTGGAACAGCCTCCAGCCCTTACTGTCTGAACATCTGGGGATGGCTAAATGGGGCTGTGCCATACTGAATGAAGACTATATACTTTATTTATATAGAAAGGTCAAATCTAAGAAAGTAAAAAACAAAGAGCAAAGAGTTTTGAGAGTATACTGACAGATAAAGAGTTTTGAGATTATGTTGTAGCAATGGAGGTAAACCCAATTAAATGAGTGATTAAAGTCATGATGTGGCAAAGCTGACCCAGTATACAGAAGACAGTGAACCACTGGCATGGTAAGCTCCTCTGAAAACTTTGGAAAATCCAGGTTATCAGTAGAAGTCACAAACTCTTTCAGCCATGCAGTGTTGATGTGTTTTCCTTCCTTTCTTGCTTTTAAAATGCCTAACAAATATATCACCAAATTTTGGCTCTGCAAGTCAGGAAATGCCAAAGTTAGGTTGAATGTAGGGCAACATGACAATATTTTTGCAATACAGAAAGCACACTTGTTTTCATTCTCAAACAGCTTGAGTAAGCTGTTGAGGAATTTGAAAGGGTTCACTCAGCAGTACTTCCAGCTCCCAAGATAGCCAGGGAATATCTCATGATAATGCAAAAGTCACCAGTGTGCATGTACTTAAGTGAGTACAACATTAAAGGATGAAAATAGATTTATACTATCTAAGAAGAATGCACTGAGAAAATAATCTCTGGGTTTTCTACAGGCGTATACATATCTACTCATCAATATCTGCCTGCAGCTAATTCATATCTCCATTTCATGAACTGGTGTCATTGCCTTTAAGTCAGTAACCTTAAGCTCAGGGGCTTCAGCTCCTTGGAAATCAACATGTTGTAGCTATGTAAAAGATGTATTTATAATAACAGCTTTTTAGAAATGGGAAACTGCTAGAAATATAAAAATAATTAAAAAAGATCTGTAGGAGTTTAGGCAGTGTCCACTGGTATCTGCGAAAACCAGTACAAGCATTACTTCCTCCTGTTGTTTCCTGTTCCTTTCTTTGTTTTTGATATTTCATAGAATCATAGAATCATAGAATCATTAAGGTTGGAAAAGACCTCTAAGATCATCGAGTCCAACCATCAACCCAGTACCCATGCCCACTAAACCATGTCCCGAAGCACCTCATCCACACGTTTTTTGAACACCTCCAGGGATGGTGACTCCACCACTTCCCTGGGCAGCCTGTTCCAATGCCTGACTACCCTTTCAGTGAAGAAATTTTTCCTAATATCCAATCTAAACCTCCCCTGGCGCAACTTGAGGCCATTTCCTCTCGTCCTATCACTTGTTACTTGGGAGAAGAGACCAGCACCTGCCTCTCTACAGCCTCCTTTCAGATAGTTGTAGAGAGCGATAAGGTCTCCCCTCAGCCTCCTCTTCTCCAGGCTAAACAACCCCAGCTCCCTCAGCCGCTCCTCATAAGACCTGTTCTCTAGACCCTTCACCAGCCTCGTCGTCCTTCTCTGGACACGCTCCAGCACCTCAATGTCCTTCTTCTAGGGAGGGGCCCAAAACTGAACGCAGTAGATTCTTTTTTTTTTTTCCCCCCACATGATCATCCCTGAGACAAAATATCGATAAAAGCTACTGAGGCCTTCTAAAGCAACAAGGTTTTTACTGTTGATGCATTCAGTTATTACTGTATATAATAGTTTGTCTTGAAGTGTGTCCACCCTGCTATCCAAAACCATGCCTGTACTCCTGGCTGAGGTGGCCGTAAACAAAAAAACTTTCAATAGCAGAACAATATAGCTGTGATGTTTCAGGCAGCACAAGCCTCTAGAACTTGCTCTGTCAAAGGGATCATGAAAACAAAATCTGAAGCAGAAACGCGCATTTGCAGACCCAGGCTCCTGATGTGCTCTTGCACTTTGCCTACACCCAGGAGAAGATGCTCCCTGCACCAAAGAGCATACAAATGACACGGGCAGGAGAAAACCTGGATTCTAGCACAAAAGCGCTCCACTGAGGTACTGAAAAGCAAGGAATTAGAATTTCTTCCTCACCATAATATGTGTGAAGGAGAAAGCACAAATGCATGTTTCCGAAAAGACTAAATGGTGGTTAAGGCCTTATTGTTTGACTGGAGACGAAAGTCATCGTCTTACTGCTGAGGATGGAAAGTAGGATGGAAACTGACTGTGAAGGACACCGAAAGCTCAGACTGTTGCCCATGATTTATGTGACAAAGTTGATGTGACAGGAGGCTTTACCTCTAGGATTTGTCCAGAAATACCTCTCTGTTCCATTTTAAGATGAGCTCTGCTTTGTGCCTATGGGGAAAAAAAATCCAAGTCTCAGATATCATGTTTATATTGCCCTTCCTGGCTGTTTTTATTCATTTCTTATGCTATCTGCAATATTTTTCATAAAGCCTATCACAAAGAAGATTAAAATTTGCCTGGAAAACCCAATCTCAAGAATTTCCATTGTTAATTAAAATGTCATCCTTCTAGCAATTAATTAAGCAATTTCTATTGAGAATGTAGAGGGACAGCAGATCTCATGTCAGTGAGGAGACATTGTTTTACAACAGCAGTTTAAACTACCTAGGGCAAAATCAGATGAGCTGCTCGGTGAAGAACCCTTGATTTTTTTTAGTATTGCAGGTAAAACTCTTGTCTTTTATAAGGATGTGTCAAGACCTTCTTTAGACCTTCAATTCCTTCTCAGAATTTTTCCCCAGTCTAGTGTGAAATCAGTTTTCTTCATTCACTATCATCCCTGCTGTTACTCTTTCATCTATGTGAGCCTGAACATAATTAGAATAATAGATTCATTCATGTCATTTAATAATATACGTAATTTAATTGTATTCCCACTTGAATTTCTTTTTATTTAGAATCTATATTTACAGCAGCTAGCTAGCAATATCTGTTTCTTATCTTTGTTTTATTGATACACAGGAACCTACTGCCGACAGATACCATTATATCACTATAAAATAGCCCGTGGAAGCAAGCAGTAGCTAGTTGTAGTAATAAAAGTATAGGTCTTTTCAAGAGCACAATAATGTGGATCATTATTGTCAGATGTGTGTTAGATGGCCAGGAAAAATCTTCCATTTCTTTCTAATCTCTACCTCTAACAATCTGTGTAATTAAGGGAATCAGTATCAGTATTTAGTAATTAGCATTCTGAAATTCACAAAATTCATACATCTGAATCTAAACGCAAAACGTATTCCTTGACAACTGGGAGTTTTCAGCTCCAACTAATAGTTTGGTTGTCTCTGAAGACTGGAACCAGTTTTGTTCTTTCTTCCAGATGAGCTGTGACTCATAACCCCACTTGGCATTTGGCAGGATAGGGGCCCCAGGCTCTCCTGTTACCAATGTATACAGGTCCTTTCCTTGGTAGCCTACTTAGTCTGATGGGATTTTTGGGAGTTGGGAACCTGGGCAATTACTTTGGGTGCTCATCCCTAGACTATCTTTGCTCATAGTTTCTTGCTCTTCCTGACAGTTGGTTTAGCATTTTGTAACTATTTCTAATTTTCATTCATTGTTCGTATCCAATTTTCTGAAATGAGTTTAATATTGCCAAAGGAAAGTGAGATAGCAGTAACAGAATGAAGGGGAAAATGTATTTCTCTCAAGTTTTAATAGTCATGTATTTTTCTGTACAATCAAAACTTCAATTGGCAGTTTAAGCCAGCAATCTAAGAATCTGGCTTTGCTACAAAATTCCTTGGGTTCAGGCCCTTGCAAAAAAAAAACCACAAAAACCAAACCAGGACTTCTATTCCCGCAAGTTCCTCCCATGGGAAGGCTAGTAGGAGTTCTGCCTGTGGAGCACCAAATAAAAGCTGGTAATTTGCAAGTCACTACTTGAAAGACTCGTGGAAGTCTTGGGGAGTACTTACAGCAGCAGATTCTTGACATTTAATATTTTAAAGTCTATTCTACCTCAGCTTCCCATAAAGGCAAAAGAGAGAAACAGAGGGGTCCACATTAAGTTTAACAAGGTGAATATCCTTTGGTTTCCTCCATAGTCTCTCTCCATAGGGAGAGAGAAGCCACTGTTGAGGTGCTTCTGGGCAGAAACTTACCTTAAATACTTGGAATCACTCTTTGGAGGAGTTTTTCCCATTCACAACATAGAAAATCTTGGACAAACAGCCTTGTTTTTAAAGTACCTTTTTATAATTAAACTTATGTGGTGAGAATGCCCACAGTTTGATTCTCCTTATTCTTTTTTGTGGCTTGAATTTTTATAAAAACATACTTTTTGCTCAGATGCTCTGAATTATGATTTAAAGGGCAGGGGAAGACACCCAGGAATTCTTCTGGTTTGAATTTCATTACACATTGGAATCTGTATGTATAAATATTTTTATTCTATTCTGCATTTTTAACCAATGACAGAAAATCCCAGTATAACAACTGTAGGCCCTGATTCTTAACTGGTTTTCAGCATCTTAAGCCAGAAGAATTTTTTCCCCTAAATTTAATAAAGCTTCACTGGTGCTGAGCCAATATTAATTATATCAAAAACAAATTAGCGGTCTGTCAAAGTAATAGAGATAAAATTATGTCCTATTTTTTTTCCAATGGTCAAACCAGATAGCCAAAAAAAATCTTCTGTCAGGGTCTCCACTAGTCACTGAGAATAACCATATTACTGATATTTTGTCAAAACATCCAGCTTAACATGTTTCTTAGGAATAGCTGATGAATTGTGACTGACCTGTTTGTTTCACTCATGAAGGACAGCATTTATAACTGCTTTTTAACATCACTTTATCATAGTTGTATCATATTATCACATTCGTCACATTTTATCATAATTTTTCAGTCACTGTTTTGCATGTGCAGTTAATGCCCTCAGCCCAAGTCTCAGCTCACATAGGTCCCAATGGTCTCTGAGGGGCTTCAGTGTGGAAGCCTGGAACATGCCAAGGTCCTTTCTGAACTGAGGCGAGAATCAGGTCAGAGCAGCAGATGGACATCCACAGCACGGGCCTCACTTTTTTCTGGGAGAAATTAGAGCACTGGGAGATGAGGAAGATATCCTCTTGGGTTTCATCCTGAGGTGGATTTGGACTTGGGAAGAGTCCATACCTAGAGGAGAGGGCTTGGAAAACTCTTTAATATCCTATCTTATTTAATAGAGCTGGCCAAAATATGTTCCCAGCTATGGCATTGTCTAAAGTATCTCAAAATTAGAGAAAAAAGATCTAAAAAAGGTATGTGAATAATTGTTTGCAAATAAAAATAAACCAGATCAAATGGAAAGTTTTGTCACCCTTCATCATTAATTCAAAAAAAAAATCTAATTTTATCTTTTTGATAGTTCTATTCTTTTAGAACAACAATAAAACTAGACACAGTAAGTTATTTTGAATTGAGAATAAGAAACTTTTCACTTTAATGTGTAGTACTTAGACAATTTACAAGCTTTGTTTACAAAATTTGGATTTGCAAGTTTATTAAAACTGCCAAATTTTGCTTTCAATATTGGTTCACTAAAGTTACTTTCTCCAGCAGAAAAACATGCAAACAGAAGTGCCAGAAGGAGCAATCAGCTAGGAAAAGGTACCAGACAAGAAAGTGCCCACCTCTTGATGCCTTTCCAGCTTCCTAGAAAACACCAGTGACTCTGTAGCGAGACTTCCCCTGCCTTCAGGGGATTGTTCTGGCAAGGGAAACTGGGAGGCACTAAGGGAAGAACAGTTCCCCAGGACATCGGGGAACGATGTTACACCACCCCTTAAGGTTTCAGTATATGGCTCGTAGCCCAGCTGAGGACAAGAGAGACAATGGAGAAGAGCTCTGTCCTCCCTCCCTCCCCTGTGGTCACCAGGCACACCGGGGCATTGCGGCTCGGGAAGCACCAACAGCAGGATGCTGACAGACTCTTTTGCAAGCGTCCAGGCTTGGAGGGAGATAGGAGGCTCCCCACTTCCCTACTGTCCCTTTGCCCCCTCAGCAGAGGCCAGGATTTGCCTGTTATAATGCTGCATGTTGGACAATAAGCCCCGTGCCTGTAAACGTGACTTTTCCCATAATCTTTACATTCTCTCTGCGCTCACGCTTGCTCTGCTGAGAATCACCTCCATTTGCTGTAGCAAGCACAGAGTAAATACATCCATAATTTCAATTCTGTGAAAGAAATAGAGCATTGCAGAAAGTGAGTTTCCATGAGATAACTGCATTTCTCCACTAGATTAAATTGTTCTGACTTCAGATTTAAACCTTATATGCTGGCATAACCTAAAATCCAAAGATAAAAGTTGCTCTGTAAGAGGTAAGTGTTATTCTTATTTTTAATCTTATTCCTATTCTTACTGATTATATAATTATCCAGAAATGCACTACCACAAAGTCCGAAAGGTTTAATCTATGCCACATCGGAGCTTTATTACTATTGCAATCACTCTGTGGTACAGTCAGACTGAGTAAGCACTTAATCAGAAAATGATATCTAGTTTCACAGCGGGGTGGGTTTGTGAGTGTGCATGTAAGCGTGAAAGTTTTTTCATTTGGCTTAAGGAGGCCAAATGTTGCTCTTGGATATGTACATGCTGCTTCTACTAATATCTGCATTTTTGCATGTATCGAACATTTCTCTGAAGGGCTCTAAAGAGATTGATTTTCAAGACCTAAATGCTTAAATTATTATGTTACCTCATAAATAGTTTTTTAAAAATACTAGCTTTCTAAGCTTCAAAGCCACCCACTGCATGAGCTGTTGAAATAATAAGCTTCTGAAAAAAACACCAAAAAAACAGAAGTGTAACTGAGAAGTTTAGCTTGATCAAGGCAAACAGTGATAGGCAGAGACATAGAAACAGGATATTTAGTTTTTTGGGGGGGGGTTGTTTTGTTTTGCTTTTTGTTGTTGTGTGTAGGAGCTAATTGCAAGTCCTTTTTCCTCCCATGTTTATTATTTTCAGCCAATCAGTAGTTACAACCTTTCTTTTAAGCCCTCATACCGATTTGTAGAGAAATGTGGAGCCAAAACAGCAGTTCAAGGAATCAAAATAGTCTCTACCAGTTCTAGTTTTTGGGTTTGGACAACACAACCTTTTTGGTTTTCTAGACATAAGCAGCCATGGGTGTAGATGATCCCTTCCCACAGGACTCAGTCCTGCGACTCATTCTGCTGTTACCGGATCAAGTTGGGCAGCCAGCAGCCAGCTCTTTGCTTGCTTGATTAGGGACTAGTGGTAGGCAGGTAAATAACTCTAAGGCAACTGGAAGAGTTGGCTGGGACTGTCACAGCAAATGCCTCAAAGGCAGTGAAGGGTCTGACTGAAGGGGAACTACCCAGAGATGCCATTCAACTCCAGAATAGACAACGGGACTATGCAGGAGAGTGAGAGCAACCTAGCTCGACACATCAACGTGAAGATGTGAGCTGAGTAGTGCAATGCAAGAGAAAGTGGACTGATTCTGGTTCTGTGATGGAAAAAGGTTTGCAGAGAATAAGTGGGTTCATAAAAGCACCTCCTCATTTTAACTCTTGGCTTGAGAAAAGGAAGAAATGTGGATTAGAGCTGAAGCTTGTAGAGTAGAGGCGCTTATATCAATTAAGAGAGCTTGTTTTGCTTTATTATTATTTTCTACCCAAATGTGCAAATAGAATTTGGTTGGAGAAGTGTTTGAAGAAGTCAGTCTGGGAGTTCACTGTTGCTGTAGTGTCCTTCTGATGTGTGTTGTCAAAAAAAGAATCGGTTTTCTTTATAAGGAAGCATTTTTTTTATGTTATGCCCAGTGTGAAACTCAGGAAATTCAGTGCTGTACTTAGTGAAGCTGTCAGTAAGGGAAATAGTATCATTGATACAAGAGCAGCACTAAGAACCGGAGTAAACAAGCATTAGCAACACTCTCCAATCACCAAAAATGAACATGAAGAAATCAAATTTGTACAGGCAGGAGAAAAAGAAAAAGAGAAATACTGAGTCCACATACAGAGGTAACCCTGGGGACAAACAAGAGAAAACAATARCAAAAATTTCTAATGGAAGTAAAAAGGGAAAGAGGTAAAAGACATGCCCCCCGCTATAAGCACTGGAACAGAGGAGACGAGTACTTAATGCTGTTATGTTGTTTGCCAACTTTTGCCAGAAATGAAGAAATACAAGAGGAAAAATCTTTCAGGTATGGGGTGAATAAGGGTGCCATACATATGTCATGTCATAGACCAAGATTTCACATTTAGGAAAAAGAACATTTGTGCAATTCTGATCTGCAGCTGGAGCAAAAATGGGCTGAGCAGAAATGGGCAGATAAAGATCATGATGCGGCATCATAATTTTAGCCTGCACAGAGGCTGCTTTGAAACCACTGAATCAGCAGCCAGGCATTGGTAAGAAAACATCTGGACAAACTGAGCATTTGAGCTGGGTCCAAACAATCAAAAAAGACACTGAGAAAACACTCATTACAAGAGACTCCTGCTTTATATCTTAACTTTATCTTTCAACATTCATCTGCTTTAAGGTCTACCTGCTATACCCATGGCAAAAGTATTCTTTTGTTCATGATGTCAGGGTGAACAGGATCGACCATTTAACCCCAGTAACATTTGTCATACCTTTGGTCAGGTACCATTTGACTTGGATGCTTATCCCAAAAAAAGATCTATAATGACCTGAATAAGGCACTAAAAGGATTCCCAAACATCAAGGTGGTAATGCTGAGGAGACAAGTTTTTATTAGAAAGCAAAGACTCATCAAAAGTTAGTGTGTCCTGGGAATTAACTGCTGTCGTTGGGTTCCTAATCAGTCAGCAGCCGAATTTCATCATGAGCCTCTCCTGGTGTTGCCTGCCCGGTGCCTGGACTCCCCACAGTGTGGTTCACCTCCGGGTGCCTGCAGCGTGGGTGGTTCATGCAAATCATGGGCACTCCTCTCTCGGCTCTCACAGGCTGCCTGCCCCAGAGCAAAGGTAAAAGCTGTGCTCTGTGACACGAAGCAGCTGGGCCAAATTGTCCACTGCAAAATGACCCAGGCATCTAGAAGCATCGGTGACTAGTGCAGAAATAAAGAACAGCATTCATTTCATATGTAACCTTTAGGAGCCAAATATGCTGTATTTCTCCATGATTCCCTTTCTGAAAGTAATCTTAAAAAAATGTACTACTATCTGAAAAAAATATTTACCCTACATTTTCCCCAGAATAAAACCACCAGGTTTCTTCATCTCTTAAATGACTTCCTTCATATCCTGTGCCCACCTACCAGTATCATAAGAGCATGCAGTGATATAGCCTGAAAGGTTCAGAGACTCCAGAACATAAGTTTGAAATAACAGAAAAGCAAACTATAAGCAAGGCACCACCCTCAAGCTTCAACTGTCCGGACACTAAGGCCTGAGGGCTGGAGGAAGCCTCAGAGCAGCACTGATGTGAAACCATCAGCCCACAGCACTTGCTAGTGCAAGCGTGACCAGGGAAAATTTTAGGCAGAAAGGAGTTGCCGAGCGTGCTCTTCGGGATGGAGCAACTCCATCAGTTCCCCTTCAGGGGAGAGGCGCAGCACGGGAGCCACCGTAGACAGCATTAGGGAGAAGCCATCGCTGGCTGCACCTGAGTGACTTCAATTCCAGCCCGTGAGGCTCCAGTGCTGTGAGATGAGGATGAGAAAGCACCTGAGAAAGTCACTGCCAGTGATAAATACACAGGGCAGGAAACATGCCGAAGCACAGTATAGGTGGCTCAGTGGAACAGAAAACAAACTTTATCAACATGGCACCATCCCATTGCATTGCTCATGGAAGGCTTGAGGTGGTACAACAAGGGAAAGAGCTGGGTTGCGCCGAGATTTCCAAGAATGTGTATTGAAAGAGATTACCCCCTGCATTATTGTGTGTGACATATGTTTTCCTTTCTAGTTAACCCAACAGATGAAAAAAAATAAAAAATATGCCATGTCATAGAAGGATGAGTCAAAGAAGATAGGAAATGCATTATTTTGTATTTGTATTATAAATTACCCAGTGCTGAATATCTAACCAAAAACGTACTTGGTACAGTGAGAATATGCAAAGAGTATGGGACTAGATAGCAAGGACACTGAATATATTGTCAATCCATGAAGCAGGGATTTTTCATTTATTTAACACATGTATGATGAGTTCTGTTGAGAACACAGTCTATTTCATTGTTTGGATGTGTGTAAGCTTAGCAGTGAAATGCAGAAAGTTTCATATATAAGTAGTTTGCATATTTTGGGTAGAAATTTGTGCTTTCCCCCCATGTCTCAGGGATACCGGAGTGAAGAGAGCTGTTCTCTTCAAAATCCACCTGAGTCTTATTAATGACATGGTAGGATGCCTTATTTTCCACACTTTCTACTCCAGTATATTAATCTCTGAATTTAAGGCTGCATTTCACTTTGAGAAAGTCTGCTGCATTCAAGATGTAAAATTAATTACCTCATAAAAATATAGTCACGGTACTACCCTCCATTCCAGGTTTGGGACAGTAGTTACATGATATTCACCCCTCCCCATTGCATTTATGGCTACCTCACTTTGAAAGAAGTACTACAAGAATGTGCTTCAGGCAATTCTGAAAAAAATATATATTGCAGAGTGTTTGAAGAAACTTAAAATTGGGGAAAAATAAGAGATTTTGTGGTCCATCTCTTCACCTTCCCACACAGAACAGAGGATATTATATTTTATTATAAAATAAAAGAATTCTTTACAATAAAATTTTAATATACTATTGAAAATGTGGCTAAATAAAAACAAGAGGTATATAAATAAATGTTCTATAAAAGAATAAAGTGGGTGTGCACATTCTGTAGCAGGCTTCAGCCACATGGTAGCATTGCCTTAAGCCATCCCTGCTGTTGTATAAGGAGAGAAGATTTTCCAGGTAATCCTATAAAATATAGCTACTATACTTAGTCAAAAAATGCTATATATTTTCTCTGAAATGTTGGAATAGACTAAAAAGTAGGTATGATTCCATCTTGTAAGCATTCTTGTATCTTTTAGCATTTTATTAAAAAACAAAAATATTTTCTGGGGCAAAAATACATTTTTTTCTATTATTCCTCTATGTACTTTATTCGCACTTCAACAAGGCAATACAAAAACAACTACAGAAGATGTTTTATATTTCCAATTACTTTTTGTTTAAAAATAACTGTTCAACTAGGTCAAAATATTTTTTCCCATTTTAGTCAATCTTTTTTTCAAAAACTAACTCCAGACATTTCAGTTTTCTACAAAACAAGCCATTTTATATAAAAACATTGCATATAAATACCCTTCAGTGAAAAAAATCTCAATCAGCCCCAAAGTACATTGTTTGTACTACATCTTTACAGCACAAATGGAAGCTGTTTAAACCTCGGACACAGAAAATCATGAGGACGTGTGATCCCATTGCAAAATAATGTCATGTCAGCTGTCATTCTGAAACAAGCAGAAAGATCACCTCATAGAAAGAAAAATCTGATAGTCTTTCCTTGGTCACAAATGAGCATATTATGAGAAAAATCCTTAAGAACATGAGGTATTATAGAACAAAATCTTTATAACTTGACATTAATAATATCAGCCAAGCTTTATGCAATCTGTCTACTCAGAATATATAGAGAATCAGAATTTGGAAATGAGTTGAAATAAGCACAGGAGTAGCTTTCGGTTTGTTAGAGAAGTAGCTATGAAGATTTATATTATGTACATTGTTATGATGCTGTCTAACCAGAGTTCACTGTTCTAGCATACGATAATCAGGACATACTATAATCAAGGCACTTTTCCTCACTGCAGCAAAAATCAAATTTTCAATGGATCATCATGAAGGACTGACAGTGAGGATTCTCTGTCACCAGTGGTGGCATCTGCAAGCTTTACTTCTCAGCAATCTCCATTTTTCTTTCTGTGCATTTCCCTTCTAAGTCTGTGTGACGTTTCATATTCAGTGGTACATCAGCATGTGGAAAGATTTCAAAATATATTTTTTTTTCTCACATGATTGTTTTTCTTTCTAAATAGTATTTAATTCTGTGCCTTACAGTCCAGCTTTTAACTTTACCCCCATCTGCCTAGCAATGTTTAAGTTTCTTCTCCAAGGGATGGCTGACAATTTCCCATAATTACTTTCATGGTGGCCAGAACATGGAAAATATATTAATATCAATATTGTATTTCCATTCACAGGTAATATGGGTAGTGGAAAGATGGTTTCCATGTTTACCAACTGCTGGCTCACACATTAGATGTTTATCCTTGCCCTGTCTATATTAGCAAGGGAATAATGTCTGTTTTATTCTACTGCTCTATTCCTCTTTCCGAATGTTAGATAATTGGTTGTTATCTTCTGGCAGGAATGATAGAGGTTGATAAGATGTTATCTGGCCTTTTAGGCCTTTTCTCAATTTTTGCATAATTAAATTAACCTTTTGCCTTGGAATTTGTCATTACCCTTTTCTGTAAAATATAGCATTTATGCAATGCGTTATGCATTTTACCAGCTCTCACCTGAATGTGCTTATTATCAGCCTCGCCTGTGTCTGCTTAGGGAGACTTCAGCAGTTCTTGCTCTGAGCAGCTGATCTCGATCCTACAGCAAGTCCTTTGACTCCTTTGGCTGCCCAGGGATGTAACTCCCCAGCACCAGCTGCCTAATCCCATCCCGGCCGTACGTTCCCTTGGGCAGTGATCCACTACCTAAAGCTCAGCCGCACCTATGCTGCTGCCTCAGTAAGATGTAAAGATCCGATCTGAGAGGTCACTTTGTGCAAATGACCTTCAAGCATTCAAAACCTTACAGCCAACCTTGCAGGGCAGCACAAGGAAATAAAATGAAGTTACCCAGAGGTCATTTGGTGGTGCTTTTGACAATGTGGCAGGGTTGAATTTTCAGTGCCCATCCACCCACTATAATTCTGACTTCATTCAAACAGCACAGGACAAGAAAGTACAAGCTTTCTCGAATGCCGGTCTCAGAGTGTAATTATCCCTTGAGCCACTGAAGAAAAATACAGGGAAAACATTTTTCTTTTAAACTGCAGCTTTAAAGATGGAAAGCATTTTCAGTGTATGGAAATGTCTTTTAACCTAGCTCTGCTGGGTATAAAATGAACTTTATTTTGAGTGACAGTCTGCTATTTTCTTCTCAGAATCTTCAGTCTAACTCTATTTCATGGTGTGTCGACTCTCTATATGATTACTCCAATATTCAGGTGCAGAGAAGTAAATGTTTCATGAAAGTGATGTCCCTGTCAGTAGTGTGCATATCATCTGGCCCCCTGAGCTGTCAGTGAACAGATTGTAGAATTACCATTAGAATACAGGAGCCCATAGCTGCAGGCAGTAAATGGAGAGCCGGTAAGCATATGTCACCAGCGTGATATTTTAGCTTCGTATGAATTTGTAAAGTGGAAATAAGCCAGCAGTACCACAGCAACTGCTAACTGTTCTGACTATCCATGTTTTCACATTACACCATATGTTCACAAAATTTGCAGCAAAAAGGAATAAAAACTGCTTTCCACTTTTGTGAAATATAACTTTATGGGATGGGGTTTAAATTTTCATTAGTCTAATGCTTTAGATCTGTGTTTAGCCTCATGAAATTTACTTTTTAAGATATCACAGGATTTCTATGGATGTCTACCTAGGAAATTACGTTTAGCTGCCAGCAGGATAAAAACAAGGCACATCTGGCTTGGTCCTCAAGGGAGGAAGGTGCTAGATACATTTGGATTTCAAAGTCAAATTACATTTTTAATTGTATTCAAGATGCGGTTGGATAGCAGTCCATCCATGCAGGCAGACACAGAGTTCGGTGTTGGCTATCATTTTCTGTTACTAACCTTGGTGAATTTTGACTCTCAAATTTGCTACGATTGCTTTGAATCAAAGAGAAAGGCCCCGGGTCAGTGAAGAGGTACTTTTACCTTAAATGTCAAACCTTTATTTTTAAATGTTCATTTTACAAATTATAGGAAGACACAGTAATGCCACCAGGTCTTAACCCACCATAAAAAATTATAAACTGGTTACATTGCTTTCTGTGCCACGTATTATACTTTTTCTTATTAGTGGTATGTTGAAGAAAACCAAGACTTCTTTCTGTAACTGTCAGCACCTGGTGTAAAACAGTAAATGAACAAAATCCTGGTATTTGGACACATATTAAGCCTGAATTACATTCTGCACATATCTGTGCCGCACCATCTACTCTGGGGTAGAGAGAGTGAAATGGGAGGGATGCCACATCCGGAGGACATTATGCTTTCAAGAGCTGCAGGACAGTTAGACCCTAAAACAAGATGGGGTAAGTTTGGGATCTAGAGGCCAGCCAGATCAGGGCCCTGTTTCTTAGGTGAATAAAACGAATGATGGTCCCTTCACCCAAGAGCTTATCTGGGACTATAACAAGACCCAGAGAGTGAGAAAAAAAATTTTGCACTGTGCTTTGGCACAGAACGTTAGCCTTTGGTCACTCATTCCCAGTTGCAATATGCAATTACTCATCACCCATTGTCTTGTAGAGGCTAACAGGTAACATTAACACAACTGTAATTTTTAATAACAACTCAACCAATTAATAAATATATGGCTATTTTCATAGCTGGAACATGATAAACAGAAGTAGTGACATCAGAGAACTTTCAGTCTTGATAGCTGACAATGTCATACCCACTGGGATACATAACACACAAAAAAATAGATACATGTTTAATTATTCTCTTTATGGCAAAAAACCCCACCAAACAAACAAACAAAAAAACCCAACAAAACCCACCCAGTCAAACGTCATGACCTTCTGAGCATCCTAGAAGAGTCATTTATCTGATAAAGCATTTGGGCAAGTTCAGATTCTCTTTCTTGGAGGTGAAAAACAAAACACAGTTCTCTGTTGTTCTGATTTATTGGCTAGCTGAGTTAATCTGTCCTCTCTATGGGATTATTGCTATGCTGTTTGGTGGCCATCATTTGGAATTGTAAATCTAATTAATTTTATGGGCACCTAGAGCTTTTCTATGGGTGTTTTTATATTGCCTAAGTATAGATAAATACATGTATAATAATAAAGCAAGGCTAGGGTGAGGTTACAAAATAAGAGACACTGAAAGACTAAAAAGATGAAATGGCAAACAGAACAAAATCCTCAATCATTGACTGCCCTGTGAGGGAATATTCTCCTTGAAATCTGGATTTTCTTTTTTTTTTTTTTTTTAATTTTGTGCGTGTGTGTGTGTGTGTGTGTGCGTGCGCACTCAGGTCCATGATCTATGACTGCACCAAATTTCAAGGTTCTACTCAATGGCATTGTGAAAAATCACCAATGTGCCTGCAGCATACTTGCTTGCTTTCAGCAATTTTCTTGGCTACAATCAAATAAAGAGATCTGGTGACCTTTATTCACCTTAATTTTTCCAAACTGAAGGCTTGCTGCACCATAGTATAGATAGAAGCACATACCATGGCTGACAAATTGATAGTTCAAATTTGATGAAAATAACTGAAAGGTCAGCTTTCAATGTCAGGATAGTTTACCCCTTCTCAGCTCATAAGGATTGCATAAATTAATATAACAGATCTCAAGATTCAAACTTGGAATATGGAAACTAATCATCATGAATCATCCCCTACAAACATCTATATTGTATAGATGATAAATAATGTGTGTTTGTTTGCGGTTACGTTCCTGGCTACAGTTTCAAAGTAAGCACTAGCAACTTTGATTATAATCTCAAGAACATAGCTGTGCTTTGTTTGTTCTTCTTGAGCCAATCAGAACAAATTTGTGGTGTTGGTTTTAGTTAAAGGGCATTAGATTTCTCATGGTATATGACAAGAAAACCATTCATTCAAAAAATCTTGTAATGGCTGATTTTTTTATTTTTTCTTTTTTTAATCTTTTTAAGTGTGTATATATATATTTATGTAAAGAATCACAAGGTTTTTGTGTTACCCTCATGTTTTAAGTATTCATCATATAGACGTTCCACAAAACCCTGGCTGCTGTTAGACTATTGGTTTAGCACTTGGTAAACCATCAGTTGTCATCAGTACCAGAAGTGACAATAACATGCCAGTCTCGAAGGCCCTTGTTTACATACAACTCCAGTTTAAAATACGACCTCGCTGATATGATGCTTCTCTCTGTATAGATAATCGTATGTAAAGAGGATAGAAATCTTGACAATACTTTTAGATCAGCCTGACAATAGCCACTTGTAGCTTTGCATTATCTTTTTTGACACATTTGTATTGCCTTTTTCTTTTTTAGACCTTTTTATCCACATTGAGAATAAAATTTATACTTGGTTAAAGCCCATTGGGTTCAAACTTCAATTCTTCTAAGTATGAACATAATGTAATTTATTTCATGAGAATGTTTTAGGTGGAACTTTTTTTCCTTGCTGAAACAAACATATTTGAGGAATTTAATATGATTCTTCATATATATTGAGTTTAACAATTTTTTTTTCACTAGGAGATTCAACTAGCAAAACCTTTCATTTTCACCATTTCAAAAAGAAAATTGTGATTTTCTTCATTTTGGAGTCATATAATAGTTTGGGCTGCAAGGGACCTTTGAAGATCATCTAGTCCAACCCCTCTGGCATGGAAACAGACATCTTTTGCTAGATTAGGTTTCTCAAAGTCCTATCCAACTTAACTTTGAACAGTTCCAGGGATGGGACATCTGCAACTTCTCTGGGCAACCTGCCGCAGTGTCTCACCACCCTCATCATAAAGAATTGCTTCCTTATGTCCAATCCAAATCTACCCTCTTTCAGYCTAAAACCGTTGCCCCTAGTCCTGTCACTACAAGCCATAGTAAAAAGTCTCTCTCCATCTTTCTTAAAGGCCCCCTTTAAGTACTGAAAGGCTGCAATATGATGTCCCCCAAGCCTTCTCTTCTCCAGGCTGAACAACTCCAACTCTCTCAGCCCTTCCTCATAGGAGAAGTATTCCAGCCCTCTAACCATTTTTGTAGCCCTCCTCTGGATCCTCTCTAACAGGTCCATGTCTTTCTTTTAGAATAAACTTGATTCATCTACCTTTATTTTAGGTGAAATAAATAGAAATTTCCCCCCTAATATTTTTAGAAGAGATGGGTCATTTTGGTGTATCTATAACTTAATTGCAACTGAATTATTTTTTTTTAATCTAGTAAATAATCCCTAAAATCAACTATCTATCTAACTCTGCAAGTGAGAAAAATAGATGAGAATAAAACCATGATCAAGACTTACAGCCTCGTACAGGAGCAACGGGTGGTGGCAGTGGGGTGTCTGAGAGGAGGATAGAAAGAGCTGAAGGGAGGTTTGCTGTGAATGACACCAGAAGAAGGAAGCAGAACTTGTTTATTTGGACTTCCCATTGTGGCTGTGCAATGTTTCTCTCTGTCCCTAAAGCAATTGCATAATCGAATGGCTTGGATAATCTCCTTCAGTGGCTCTTCAATTGGACAAGCTCTTTGTGTGCAACATGACATCAAGAGCTTCTGGTTCTGCCTAACCTCCCAAACCATGCCTGAAAAGCCTGAGAGCGTCTGGATACCTCTTTCCTCTCCAAATGTATACACAACTCCTTATGTTGAACTAAGCAATGAGTTCAGAGATGTCTTTCTGAGTAGGTTAAATCTTCCTCTCCCTCAGGAAACCATGAAGAACTGGGTGTCCACCAACAGGTCCTTGTCTTTGCATGTCTGCCAAACCAGGATTAAAAGCAACACTATGGAGCTCATCTGCCCTGCAGTGAGAACAGGTTTCAGCTAGCTCATCTCAGTGGAAAGCAGGGCTGAACCATCCCGCCATGGCATAGCTAGTACTCAGAAAGCTATTCCCTATATTTTTCCACTTGCTCTGAGCTGAAAGTGCAGCAACTGTCAAAATGGGAAGACACACCTTCATCTAAATTTCATCAGAGAAGAGTTCTCCTACTGGGCAAAACTCTTCCACGGGCCATCTCCAGTTGAATAAGGGTCTTTCCACAAGCTATGGGAACACGAGAGTAAAACAGAATCTGAGCATATAAACACAAGTTCCAACAGCACAAGTCATGTTCCCTGCAATGTCTGCAAAGTGTTGAGATGTTCATGAAACCAGATTGCTCATGCAACTTCAGCATCACTGAGGCTTGCAGTGCTTCAGCCAGTGTGCGGTTCTCTGTTCCCTGGAAGCCTGGAACAGGGTCCCATGCTCGAGTCAACTGAAGGAGAGAACGGTAGACATGATATTTCCTCACTATCACCAGAAAAACATCTGAAACACTGAAAAGAAGCAGACTATGCTGGGCAAGATGAGCTGCTGCTTTTTTTTTTTTTTTACTTTGGGGTTTTTTTCTTTTTTTAACTTCAGCACTTCTCTGAGGTGAACTTCAGCTTAAACCTGTGCTTGTTTTTAATTACACCAGCACAAACAAAAACTTTGCAAAACATCTGTTTCTGTTTGTGTTTGTATACATTATGAAGCAATTCTTTGAAAAAAAAATCTGTAGAAGAATTTGCTACCCAGGCTGAGGCCTCATTTGCCAAATTCTATCTGGGATCTAATCCTATAGCTGTGTAATAAATCCTGAAATGATGTTTATACTGAAAATGCTGACAGAACTTTCGYCATAATTACAGCATGTTACTATAAATACACGTCTCTGCAGCATATACATGTAACGTATCCACATACATATGCTGTATGCAGTGTTTTGATTAGTCATGAGGCATTTCATGTTTGACATTTTTTTAGAAGTAGAGATGTTGCAGCCCTGAACACATTCTAACAACAGAGACAATACTAAAATTATAGCTATATTTATTGTGACGGCTTCACATAGCTGTCACCTTTGATGATGATGTAGTGATACAATATATTGCAAGAATAAGCAACTGACCAATGTATATTGCAAAAGACAAACCTGCAAGTAGGAATTTTGCTTTAATTAAGAAAAAAGGTTAAAGGAGAAAAAAAGAAATGTGCAGGTGACAGAACTATCTCAATTACACTTTTTCTAGCATCTCACAGCAATCTTTCCAATGCAGGTTTTAACATCCTTTGTGCTTTCTAGAAATTTGGAGGAACAGAAGAAAAAAACCACAAAAGTTATTTGGAAAGAAAGGAGCATCCACCCAGGTGCCTCAACACAAACTACTCCTGTTCTGTGTGAAAAGAAAGCAATAGCTTCCTTACGGTATGATGCACAATCCCTTAGGGGTATTGTCACTGTTGTCAATCAAAACAAGTTTTTCCCAAACACATTCACTAAGAAAACCTTGTCTTTTTATAAAGGGACACCGTCAAAACTTGTTAAGAGTAAAGAAGGCAAGACTGCACCCATTTACATTTGACATCAGAAGGATGCACATTTAGCTGTTTCTCAGGCTCAGCTTCTCCAGTGGGCAGAATACTGGAATATGCTGAAACAGAAAAGCCTGATATGTAAGGACAGGCTTGGAGCGAGTCAGTGAAACATAAAGAGACTATACAAGAGAAGGAAACCACAATTAGTGGGTGTAGGCAAGCAAGGGGGCTTATCTGTGAAGTTTTCTGAAATACTAATTGCAGTTTCTTTCATGAAGATGAAGACATTTCAAAAGATATGCTAAATAATTCTATACATGCAAAACCATAATAATTCCTACTAGCTAATATTCAGCTTACTGGGCTTATTTTTGTAGCTCTAGAAGGGCAGGGTTGATTCCAAATCAGCAAGACTGTTTTTATCTTGAGTTCTAGTAATAATCAGTGCTTAGTCTTAAAGACTAAATCCTCAGAGTCACGAGTTTCTAAGATAATCTCAGGCCTTATTACAGTAAAAAGCAGGATTTCCATTGTCATGGTCAAAATTAGCCTTAGAGTTTCCCCAGGGCTCCATAATAAGAAGGCAAGTAAAAAGTGCCAGAAAGCCTCTTGCAGTTTTAAGCAAAATAACAACTTTTCTCATCTTTTTGAATAGGCAAACAAAACCATAACTCAGACAGCAAAAACAGAAGAGAAAACCAGCAGAAAGCCATGGGAAAAATGTGAAATTGAAGTAATTTTTTTAACTATCCTACCTGTAGAAAAACAAGAGATATGAGAATGACATTGCTGTCATAAGTAATGCCTGAAGCATGGAACAGCTGAGCAAGATTTTTGATAACTCCAGACAGAATGAGACTACAGGAATATTGACTAATCAATTTCTTACTGAATCAACTTGCTGCCTTAGATCACAGCATGGTTATTTACAAGGTCTGACCTCTTGATCTCATTCTTATTACCTATGTAGATATCTACAGATTTTCCCCTCTTAACAGCACTATTTCATGGAAGAATACAGGAAAAATTATCATCATAGATGTAGGAAACATAAATGCAGAACAGAAAAAATTCAATGCTACAAACCTAATCTTATATGTATGTAATTCTTCCAAATTAATACTCCTGATTTTATAAAAGAGGACATATCATCAATAACTACCATACTTCCCCTTCAGAGAAACMATCCCTCATAAATGTTTTCCATACTCTTTTTTTAAACATACCTACGCTGGAAGTACTTCCAATACTTTATTTAATTGTGTAGATCATTATATCTTTTTGTACAAAGGTGGCAAACTGTATTTACTTTATCCTGCATTGTTCTTATATCAGTAGATAGCCAAGGCACTATTGCACTATTGTGGTTGTAACAATTATTATCAATTCTGCATTTCTTGCAAAATTACTTCAGATGCTTGTATCTCATCATTAGAATTAGTAAATGGAAATTGTATTTGCTGGTTATAGTAAACCTAGTACCTTTCTAAACCAGCTATCCTTATGAAGACCCTTACACTAAAAGATACAAGCAGTCTGAGGTCTGGTTATCTTCTAGTTGTATTACAAAAAGTTTTACCACAAGTAGATAAGAATAGAGAGCTAATGGGATATTTTTGATTTCCTTTGTTGGGCTTTTTTCATTTTACCCAGAAATTTGAAAATCAGATTAAAGACTGAACACATATTCAGAACTGAAAACAATATGTGTAACTTTATAGACTTTAAAGATTCCATAATTGAACTTAGGATTGTCTCTGGGACAAAAGAGTCCAGTTTGCAGGAGGCATCCTTGAGGGAGACAGATCTGGAGAAATGCCTCCAAACAGCAAGGACAGTTGAATTGTTCAAGGAAAAAAAGGCAAACATAATAATAGCCATTAGCACAGAGCAAGTACACTACTGACATGGTCCTGTGTGGTAGAAAACTACAAAAATTAGAAAGCTTCATGCATAGTCTATGGGGGACGGGGAAGAGAATTCTTTACAGCCTGATCCCATAATATTTCTGAAAGAAATTCTTTAAAACACAGGTTCTATATCTATGCTGTTAAATAAAAAAGTGCCAGGCAATGAATTTGAGCACTGGACGGGACCGCTAGTCTTCTGTAGTGCATAATTGTTAGCATACTCCCTGGCAGGGTTTTTGCCTGTCCCAGTTAGAGTACTCCAAGACAATGCCTGGGCATGGTTCAGGGGATAACATGTGCCAGGACCATTCCCAAAAGGCCACTTGGAGAAGAATGCAGCGGTTTGGGTGTCCCCCACCCTACACACTCTTAACTTTGCAGCAGTCAGCACTGTACCCTCAAACACTCCTCATGCCACAAGACACTCTATGCGACACATGCCAGCAGCTTCATGCTATGAAGACATCATTCTGGTAGATAACAGTCTTCATGCCGTCTCAGACCCTACAAGCAAAAAAAAAAAGAAAAACAAAAATAATAATTAAAAAAAAAAGCCCAGAAAAGTTACAGGGACCAGAGGATACCCCTAGGACCCTCGAGCCCTAGGACTATGTAGTGCGAATGCAGTCAATTTATCCTATTTGGCCTTTGGGACGGACAGTGGTCTCTGGCCTTGTTCTATTTATCAGTATAGACATACCAAAGAAACTTTCACTGATATCTATGACACCAGATATCAGATACCAGAGCTCTCAATACACACGCAGTACTGAAGATACCGCCAGACATTTTATTTTCGTATTTGCAACTGTGCAATTGCATCAGTAGCCAATTTAATAAGACAAATCAGCAATATTTGAGGGGAGAAATTTGACAAAATGTCAATTAAATGCAAAAAGACATTCTGAGTGCCACAGGCTTTTAGTAAGAATCCCACAAAGTTCAAGCCATTATCACCCAAGGTCCCTGGCAGCTGACAGATATAAGGTCATCTCTTCAAGACAGCATGGTAATAATATCAATACGCTGACTCATAGTGGTGGCTGTATGTTCACCTGAGGCTACATGGCCTGCTGTGTTATTGTGCATAAGACTTCCAATTTCAGTAGCCACTGGCACATAAAAGAACAATGTGACTAGCAAAGAATACAGTCAGTCCTCTTTGATTCCCCAACTCAGATGAAGAAGAAAGCTTTTCCCTGCTGGTTCAGTTAGGGAAAAGGAAGCAAAAACTCCTAACAAGAACTCATAGAGAGCAAGGCCCAGGCTGAGATTGCTGAATCTATTGCAAATTTCCTTAACCACTTATCTACATCATCTCATTTCACTGCAACATGGTACCAAGCTATTTTCAGCATAAGAAATGCAGAAGAATTAGCACCATGGGTCGTCTTCTGCCTTGTAACAAAGCACACTGATGTGTAAACAGAAAATAGTTGCTGTTGAGGAAATATTCACACTGCCTAAATTTAAGTGTACATTTCCTGACTTTTGTACTCTGGAATTTAATATAAACTATCTGGAATATCCACGCTCCTGAGACAGCTCTCTACAATAAGGCAAAATACTTCCCTTCGGCATCACCTGAGATTAGAAAACAACTTCACCTGCAGCCTGCAAAACGGTAGGAACATAACTCTATTATCTTTGACAGAATATGTTGTGGCAATGTTTAATACTGCAGCAGAATTAACACATTTTTTCAGCTATTTCCTGAACATCAAAATAATAGGGAGTTATCTAATAAGAGTTAGCGATTTTTATGTCCATTTGTATTGGGTTTGTGTGGCAAGATTTTGGTAGCAGGGGGGCTGCAGGGGTGGCTTCTGTCAGAAGCTGCTAGAAGCTTCCCCCATGCCTGATAGAGCCAATGCCAGCAGGCTTCAATACGGACCCGCTGCTGGCCAAGGCCGAGCCAGTCAGCAATGGTGGTAGCGCCTCTGTTAAGAAAGTTAAGAAAGGGGAAAAAACCCCTGCAGCTGCAGCCGAAGAGATGAGTGAGAATATGTGAGAGAAACAACCCTGCAGACACCAAGGTCAGTGAGGAAGGAGGGGGAGGAGGTGCTCCAGGCACCGGAGCAAAGATTCCCCTGTAGCCCATGGTGAAGACCATGGTGGGGTAGGCTGTCCCCTTGCAGCCCATGGAGGTTAACTGTGGAGCAGATGTCCACCTGCAGCTCGTAGAGGACCCCATGCCAGAGAAGGTGGGTACCCAAAGGAGGCTGTGACCCCATGGAGAGCCCATGCTGGAGCAGGGTCCCAGCAGGACTTGTGACCCCGCGGGGGACCCACACTGGAGCAGTCTGTTCCTGAAGGACTGCACCCCGTGGAAGGGACCCATGCTAGGGCAGTTTGTGAAGAACTGCAGCCCGTGGGAAGGACTCACGTTGGAGAAGTTCTTGAAGGACCATCTCCCGTGGGAGGGACCCCACACTGGAGCAGGGGGAGAGTGTGAGGAGGAAGGAGCGGCAGAGAAAATGTGTGATGAACTGACCATAACCCCCATTCCCCGTCCCCCTGAGCCTCTCAGGGGGAGGAGGTAGAGAAATCGGGAATGGAGTTGAGCTCAGGAAGAAGGGAGGGGTGGTGGGAAGGTGTTTTAAGATTTAGTTTTTATTTCTCATTACCTTACTATGACTTGATTGGTAATAAATTAAATTAATTTCCCCAAGTTGTGTCTGTTTTGCCCATGATGGTAACTGGTGAGTGATCTCTCCCTGTCCTTATCTTGACCCATGAGCCTTTCATTTATATTTTCTCTCCTCTGTCCAGCTGAGGAGGGGAGTAATAGAGCAGCTTTGGTGGGCACCTGGTGTCCAGCCAGGGCCAACCCACCACACCATTGCAGGATCTGGACAAGAGTGTCTACTGCTTATAAACTTTCCTGTCACYGTTACTTGGGGCTTTTGGCATTACCTCCCTGAATTTCTGTAGCTCTCACCTCTGTTGTGTTGCTTGCCTCTTTCTGCCCTTGCTTCTGCCTTTGGGCAACTGCTGCTCCTGCATCACTGCATGCATCCTTCTTCCAAGCTCTGGATCCTAATTTTGCTCCTTGCCTTATTCTCTTACTACTTTCCTTTCCTTTTCTTCCCTTTCCCATCCCTGTCTCTGCAACACCTCTTGTCCCCGAGGGCATTGTGGGCCCTGCTTTCGAGAAAGTCTTATTCAGGCTCAGAAATGCTGAGTGGCTGCAGGGCAGGGATGATCCAGGGACAATCCCAACACACACGAGGAGTAGGTGCATGCTCAGGGGAGACAGAAACCTCAGGAGACATAGCTGCCAGCTTCAGGATATCTTTAAAGATCATGAACAAGCCAAAGTATTTTAGTGGCTTATGATTTGGGCATACTTCAGCAGAGAGCACACAGAGGCAGCATAAGGCATAGTTCTGCTGCTGTGACCAGCTTTCAGTCAACAGCGAAGGCAGTGTTTTCCAGCACCGAGGATTTCTCAGTGAAAACACTGTGAGAACTGCTTTAACGTGGGTGTTGGAGTGAGGAACAGAGCCAGTCTCACTGCGAAAGCGGGGGATGTACCCTCTCTCCTTGACATGAGTCACGTGGTGGGAGTGCAGCAGGTTCCTCGGAGCTGAAATTCAGGATGGGCAGGATCACCCAAAACCATGCTCCAACCCCTCCCACCACACACTACCTCCAGCTCCTACCTGTTGGGGTGCCTGATTCCCTGCTGCTGTTTAGGGAATCAAGCCTCTGCCCTACCTACTATCTCCCTCCATCCCAATGAACCGCTCCTCCACAGGCTGTGCTAACATTGCTGCCACAGCCTGGTAAGAGAGCACAAAATGGAAGTTAATGAAGGTGAAAAAGACTGTTAAAATTTTCCTAACGTTACTTTCTCCATCTTCCCCCTCTCATAAAAAGCCACTGCACTCCAGTAACATGTTTGCATAATAATGGGTTCACAAATAACTCAAATATTTTAAAAAACATTTTCCATCTTAAGGCAAAGCATGGAAATTTTTAGTGTAAACTGTTGAAAGTTTGAGGAAATTATATAGGGATGCATAATGGAAAGTTTCTGGTTGCTTTAATCTATAATATACATATATATCACAGAATCACAGCATGGCTGAGATTGAAAGGGACCTCTGGAGGGCACCTGGTCCAACGCCCCTGCTCAAGCAGGGCCACCTAGAGCCAGTTGCCCTGAACTGCATCTAGAAGGCTTTTGAGTGTCTCCAAGGAGGGAGACTCCACAACCTCCCTGGGCAACCTGTGCCAGTGCTGGGTCACCCTCACAGTAATGAAGTGTTTCCTGATGTTCAGGAGGCACCTCCTGTGTTTCAGTTTGTGCCAGTTGCCTCTGATCCTGTCAATTAAAGAGGATATCATGGTCTGCGGTGAACCAAGCAGATGGAAGCTAATTTATGGATTTTGTTATCATAGAATCATAGAATCATAGAATCATTAAGGTTGGAAAGGACGTCTAAGATCATCAAGTCCAACCGTCAACCCAACACCACCATGCCCACTAAACCATGTCCCAAAGTGCCACATACACACGTCTTTTAAATACCTCCAGGGATGGTGACTCCACCACTTCCCTGGGCAGCCTGTTCCAATGCCTGACTACCCTTTCAGTGAAGAAATTTTTCCTAATATCCAATCTAAACCTCCCCTGGTGCAACTTGAGGCCATTTCCTCTCGTCCTATCGCTTCTTACTTGGGAGAAGAGACCAGCACCCATCTCTCTACAGCCTCCTTTCAGATAGTTGTGGAGAGCTATAAGGTCTCCCCTCAGCCTCCTCTTCTCCAGGCTAAACAACCCCAGCTCCTTCAGCCGCTCCTCATAAGACTTGTTCTCCAGATCCTTCACCAGCTTCATTGCCCTTCTCTGGACACGCTCCAGCACCTCAATGTCCTTCTTGTAGTGAGGGGCCCAAAGCTGAACACAGTATTTGAGGTGCGGCCTCACCAGTGCCAAGTACAGGGGCACGATCACCTCCCTACTCCTGCTGGCCACACTATTTCTGACACAGGCCAGGATGCTGTTGGCCTTCTTGGCCACCTGGGCACACTGCCAGCTCATGTTCAGCCGGCTGTCGACCAGCACCCCAGGTACTTTTCTGCCGGGCAGCTTTCCAGCCACTCTTCCCCAAGCCTGTAGCGTTGCCTGGGGTTGTTGTGACCCAAGTGCAGGACCCGGCACTTGGCCTTGTTGAACCTCATGCAGTTGGCCTTGGCCTATCGATCCAGCCTGTCCAGATCCCTCTGCAGAGCCTTCCTACCCTCAGGCAGATCAACACTCCCGCCCAACTTAGTGTCATCTGCAAACTTACTGAGGGTGCACTCGATCCCCTCATCCAGATCATTGATAAGGATATTAAACAAGACCTGCCCCAAAACTGAGCCCTGGGGAACACCGCTCGTGTCCGGCCGCCAGCTGGATTTAACTCCATYCACCACAACTCTCTGGGCTTGGTCGTCCAGCCAGATTTTTACCCAGTGAAGAGTATACCTGTCTAAGCTATGAGCCGCCAGCTTCTCTAGGAGAATGCTGTGGGAGAAAGTGTCAAAGGCCTTCCTAAAGTCCAGGTAGACCACATCCACAGCCTTCCCCTCATCCATTAGGCAGGTCACCTGGTCATAGAAGATCAGGTTGGTCAAGCAGGACCTGCCCTTCATGAACCCGTCCTGGCTGGGCCCAATCCCCTGGCTGTCCTGCACCTGTCTAGTGAGCGCCCTCAAGATGAACCACTCCATAATCTTCCCCAGTACCGAGGTCAGGCTGACGGGCCTGTAATTACCCGGATCCTTCTTCCGGCCCTTCTTGTAGATGGGCATCACATTGGCAAGTYTCCAGTCGTCCRGGACCTCCCCTGTTAACCAGGACTGCTGATAAATGATGGAGAGTGGTTTGGCAAGCTCCTCCGCCAGCTCCCTCAGTACTCTCGGGGGGATCCCATCCGGCCCCATAGATTTGTGAGTGTCCAGGTGGCATAGCAGGTCGTTAACCGCTTCCTCTTGGATTATGGGGGGTGTATTCTGCTCTCTGTCCCTGTCTTCCAGCTCAGGGGGCTGAATATCCTGAGGATAACCGGTCTGACTATGAAAGACTGAGGCAAAGAATGCATTAAGTACCTCTGCCTTTTCCTCATCCTTGGTGGCAATGTTTCCCCCGGCATCCAATAAAGGATGGAGATTCTCCCTGGCTCTCTTTTTGTCAATATATTTGTAAAAACATYTTTTGTTGTCTCTTATGACAGTGGCCAGATTGAGTTCTAGCTGGGCTTTTGCCGTTCTAATTTTCTCTCTGCATGACCTAATGAGATCCCTGTATTCTTCCTGAGTCGCCCGCCCCTTCTTCCAACAGCAGTAGACTCTCCTTTTTTCCCTGAGTCCCAGCAAAAGCTCCTTGTTCAGCCAGGCCGGTCATCTTCCTCGCCGGCTCTTCTTGCGGCACATGGGGACAGCCCGCTCCTGCGCCTTTAAGACTTCCTCCTTGAAGAACGTCCAGCCTTCCTGGACCCCTTTGCACTTCAGGACCGCTTCCCAAGGGACTCTCTCAACCAGTGTCCTGAACAGGCCAAAGTCCGCCCTCCGGAAGTCCATGGTTGTGGTTTTGCTGACCACCCTCCTTACTTCATCAAGAATCGAGAATTCTATCATTTCATGGTCGCTAAGCCCAAGACAGCCTCCGACCACCACATCTCCCACCAGTCCTTCTCTGTTGGTAAACAGCAGGTCAAGCAAGGCACCTCCCCTGGTAGGCTCACTTGCCAGCTGCGTCAGGAAGTTATATTCCACACACTCCAGGAACTTCCTAGACTGTTTCCTCTCTGCTGTGTAGTATTTCCAGCAGACGTCGGGTAAGTTGAAGTTCCCCACGAGGACAAGGGCTAGCGATCGCGAGACTTCTGCCAGCCGCTTGTAGAATGCTTCATCTGCCTCTTCATTCTGGTTGGGTGGTCTATAACAGACTCCCAGCAGGATATCTGCCTTGTTGGCCTTCCCCCTCATCCTTACCGATAAGCACTCGACCTGATCATCACAGTCGTCGAGCTCTGTACAATTAAAACACTCCCTAACATACAGAGCCACCCCACCGCCTCTCCCTCCTCGCCTGTCCCTTCTGAAGAGCTTATAGCCATCCATCGCAGCACTCCAGTCATGAGAGTTATCCCACCATGTTTCTGTGATGGCGGCTAAGTCATAGCTATCCTGCCGCACAATGGCTTCCAGCTCCTCCTGTTTGCTGCCCATGCCGCGCTCATTGGTGTAGATGCACTGGAGCTGTGCTATCGATCTCACCCCCGACATTGGCATGCCACCCCTAGGCTCATCTCTAGCAAGCCTGGTTTTATCCCCTTCCCCCTTCAAACCTAGTTTAAAGCCCTCTCGATGAGTCCCGCCAACTCATGGGCGAGAATCCTTTTCCCCCTTTGAGACAGCTGAACTCCATCCTTTGCCAGCAGGCCCAGTGCTGTGTAAACCTCCCCATGATCAAAAAAGCCAAAATTCCACCGATGGCACCAGCCTCTGAGCCACGTGTTAATCAGCCACGTGTTCTGGTGCCCAACCGAACTGTGTAGCACAGGACAGTCCCTGGCAAGATCTTCAGCTCATTTTGGGGAAAGAAAGTCTTGCAGTTCACGCTGAAACATCCTGAAACATGTCAGCCACTCACGGGCTCAGGGTTTGGCATTGGACATCTTTAATTCCACAGGTGTGAAATATTACCTCTAGTCAATTCAACAAGCATTTTTCTTCCAGAATTAACCTTCATACTCACACATCTCAGCATGAATTACCACAAAAAACTTTAAAATTGGGTAGCGGGTAAGACCTGCGGCTTTTAATTCTCTTTAACCTTTGCTGAGCTGCTGTTATTTAAGTTGCTGTTACAGATATCTAGTTTCCCTCCCCAGTATTACCAGTTGTTGTCTTTGTTTTGTTTTTATTATTATTTTTTTATTATTTTTTCTTGCTTGAACAGTGGAAGATAATAGCCGAGTCACAGTGCTGTAGCACTGACTCTGGTCACCAGCCCTGGTGCTGTCAAGGCCGTGGTGGTGGGCAGCCACCAGCTCCTGCAACCAGCCCTTGGGATGTCATGGATGTGTCACAGTGGGCAGAATGTTGGTGGTGCCCAGGATGGGTACAAAAAGGCCTGTGCCAGCCCAGTCTGGCAGTGGAGGAAGCAGGTGAACAAGGGGTGAGAGGAGAGGGCAGGGAGGGAAGGGCAGGGAGGCAGGGGCTGCCCATGGTAATGGAGGATGGCTGCTCCTCCATTGCTTCTCCTGTGTATTCCAGATGGACGTGCAAACAGGGATGAGACCAGACCATGGCACGCCCCTTTCTTCTTCCTCCTCTGCCACTCAGCTGGAGGGTTGTCAGCGCTCTACAGGACAGATAAGATAGCACCCCGTCATGGTCTTACAGGGAACTGGAAGCTCTCCACAGCCATGGGCAAAGGCAGCTCCACAGTCTTTTTCCTTGGGTGGCCGAGGGCTGGCCCCATATGAGCTCCTGTCACCAGCCCTAGCAATGTAGTGGCCATGTCACAGTGGGCAGAATGCTTGTGGTGGCCCCGTTACCTTGGGGTCGGTGACATGATTGGCCCAGGATGGGTGTCTCCTGGCTGTCAGGGAGACATAGGATGGACAGTTGGCGTGAAGCTGGGAGAGCCCCGGGCAGGGAGGAAGGGGCTGCTCATGGCGACAGAGCATGGCTGCTCTGTTTGTTGATTCTCCTGTCTTTGACAGCTGCAGCCCCCGACAGAGGCACAACCAGATCATGGCACAATCCGGTCCTCTCCTTACTCCACCACTCAGCTGGAGAGTGTTGCAACTTGTACAAGGACATCAACCTAAGCTTAAGGAAACACACATAGCTCCGTTCTGTACCACATCACGGTCGTACAGGCGGCTGGAAGGTCCCCACAGCCGTGAATGAAGGGAGCTCTGCACCACCCACCATCTCTGTACCCTGTTGTGGTCCTAGAGGCAGCTGGAAGATTACCAGAGCCATGGACAAAGGGAGCTCCACACTACCTCCCTTTTCCGTGTGAAACTTCTCTGTGTCTAGCCTCCTTACAAGCATGCAAGGGAAAACTGGAATTCACTTCCTGAAAAAGACAAGTCCTGAACTTCATCAGCATTATTTGCCTTAATAAAAATTTGTAATGAGACCCTCTATGAACTACATGCTAGCACTAAAATATCTGTCTTAGCTATTTCCTGCTGATTTCCTAGATGTTTGTTCTCCCAGAGAGAGCAATGGCAATTTATTAATATCCATTGTTCAGCCCTGAGTACATATTTACACTTCCCAGGAGGGAATGTATATATATGTATATGTACGTATGTGTATATACATTTGCATATATATGTTAGGTGCATATTGCATAAAGGGAAAGTCACTATATGGAAATAATGTCAGATTTTGGAAGCAACTCACCTAACAGTTACAAAATGATTGTCCCCGCAGCCTTAACGTTCCCCGCTGTGTATATGGATTGGTCAGCTGAAAGCATGCACAGAATGAGAAAGACTCCATGGTCTGTGGCAGTGGAGATCAGTTGTGTCTGCTTATTGAAAGAGAAGATTTCTTTTTCTTTTACTCTTTAATTTTTACCTTATTGATTTTTTGCTTTTTCTATTTGATGAATATTGATTGTACTCATGCAGTGTTGCACTCATACTGGCTGCTTTATTTCTCCCTTTCTTGTTTATTCATTGTGGTAATTTACTTGGGGATACGGAAACTGCTGAGTGTCACAGAATCACAGGATCACTGAAGTTGGAAGGGACGTCTGGAGATCATCTAGTCCCTGCCCACAGGAGGGTCAAATACAGCAGATTGCTAAGGGCCATATCCAGACATGGTTTGAGTATCTCCAAGGGTGGAGACTCCATAGCATCCCCGGGCAACCTGTTTGAGTATTTGACCACCCTCAAACAAAAAAAAAAAAGAAAAAAAAAAAAGTATATTTAAACAGAATTTACTGTATTTCAATTTGTGCTCACTGCTTCTTGCCCTGCCACTGGATACCACCGAGAAGAGTCTGACTCTGTCTTCTTTACTCCCCACATTAGATATTTATACACACTGATAATATATGCCTAAGGCTTCTCTTTTCCAGGATGAACAGTCACAGCTCTCAGCATCTCCTCATATAGTTAGATGCTCTAAGCATTTAATCATCTTTATGCCAGGCACACTCCAGTATGTCCATGTTTCTCTTGTACTGAGGATCCCAGCACTGGACACAGCACACAGATGTGTCTCACCAGTGCTGAGCAGAAGTCAGCACTCAATCTCCTTGTAATGTTCTTACTAATACTGCCCAGAGCACCATTGACCTTCTTTGCTGTGAGGGTGCATTGTTGGCTCATGGTCAACCGTTTGTGCACCAGGACCCCCAGGACCTTCTCTGCAAAGCTGTTTTCCAGCTGGTTGGCACCCAGCGTGTACTGGTGTCTGCAGTTATTTCTCAAAATGGCTTTGCATTTCCCTTTGTTGAACTTCATGAGGTTCCTATTGGCTCATTTCTCCAATCTTTTGAGGTTCCTCTGAATGGCAGCACAATCAGAACCCTAAAAAGTCAAGATAAACAACAACATCCCCTGCTCTCCCCTTGTCCTCTAAGCTAGACATTTTGTTGTAGAAAGCTATCAGGTTGGTCAGGCATGATTTCCCCATTATAAATATATGTTGAGTACTCCTAATCACCTTCTTGTCCTTCATGCTTCTGGAAATGTTTCCCAGGATTAGTTGCTCCATGAGTTTCCCAGAAATCGAGCTGAGGCCTTGAGTTTCCTAGATCCCTCTTCTTGCCCTTCTTGAAGGTTGGAGTGACATCTGCTTTCTTCCAATTCTCAGGAATCTCCCCAAATTGCCATGAGCTTTCAAATAAAATGGAGAGTGACCTTGCAATGACATGAGCCAGCACCAGCTACCTCTGCACTCATAGGTGCATCCCATCAGGGCACATGGACTTGTATATGTCCAGTTAGTTTAAATGTTCCCTAACCTGTTCCTCTTTCACCAAGGGCATCTTCCTTGTGCCAGACTTTCCCACATCTCAGGGACCTGAGATTCATGTAGTCCACAGTGAAGACCGAGGTGAAGGAGGCATTGAGTACCTTGGCCTTTTGGTGTCCTTTGTCACCAGGTCCCTAGCCCTACTCAGCAGTGGGCCCACATTTTCCCTAGTCTTTCCTTTGCTGTTGATACACTTGTAGAAGCCTTTCTTGTCACCCTTCACTTCCCTTGCCAGATTTGACCTCAGATAGGCTTTGTCTTTCCTAACCTCACCCCTGTATGCTCAGACAGTGTCTCTTTACTCCTCCTGGGTCATATTCCTCCTAGGGAAGCACTGTCCCTGCTTCCACACTCTGTTCACTTCCTTTTTATGTTTAAATTTAGTGAGGAGTTCCTTGCTCATCCATGCAGGTCTCCTGCCACCTTTGCTTGAACAGTTATCAGGATGCATGAATCTTGAGCAAGTAAAAAGTGATCCTTGAAAAACAACTGGCTTGTCTGTACCCCTCTTTGCTCCAGGGCTGTGCCGCATGGGACTGAGAATCTGTTGATGTATGGGCTGGATGACCAGACAGTGAGGTGGATTGAAAACTGTCTGAAAGGCTGGGCCCAAAGGGTGGTGATCAGTGGCGCAAGTTCTATTTGGAAACCAGTGACTAGAGGTCTACCCCAGGGATTAATAATGGGTCCAGTCTTGTTCAACATCTTCATTAATGATCTGGATGATAGGGCAGAGTGTACCCTCAGCCATTCTGCAGACACTAAACTGGGAGTGGCTAACACTCCAGAGGGTTGTGCTGCCATCCAGAGGGGCCTCCGCAGGCTGGAGAAATGGGCTGACAGGAACCTCATGAAGCTCAACAAGGAGAAGTGCAAAGTCCTGCACCTGGGGTAAAACAACCCCATGCACCAGTATGTGCTGGGGGCCCCCCAGCTGGAAAGCAGCATGGCATAAAAGGACCTGGGAGTCCTGGTGAACACCAAGTTGAACATGAGCCAGGGATGTGCCCCTGCAGCAAAGGCAGCTAAAGGTATCCTGGGCTGCATTAGGCAAAGCATTACCAGCAGGTCTAAGGAGGTGATCATTCCCCTTTATTCAGCGCTGGTGAGGCCACACCTGAGGTATTGTGTCCAGTTCTGTGCTCCTTAGTACAAAGGAAACATGGACCTACTGGATGCAGTCCAGTAAAGGGCCACAAAGATGATGAAGAGCCTGGAGTCTCTCTCCTATGAGGAAAGGCTGACAGAGGTGGGGCTGTTCAGCCTGGAGAAGGCTCAGCAGGGATCTCATCAATGTATACAAATACCTGAAAGACGGGTGTAAAAAACATGGAGCCAGCTCTTTTCAGTGGTGTCCAGTGACAGGACCATAGGCAATGGGCACAAGCTGAAACACAGAAGGCTCTGTCTGAACATCAGGAAACACTTTGTTACAGTGAGGGTGACCAAGCACTGGCACAGGTTGCCCAGGGACACTATGGAGTCTCCATCCTTGGAGATACTCAAAAGCCATCTAGTCATGGTCCTGGGCAACTAGGTGGCCCTGCTTGAGCAGGGGAGGTTGGACCTGAAGACTTCCAGAGGTCTCTTCCAACCTCAACCAGTCTGTGATTCTATGATTCTTCCAAACATATCCCTGAACAGGCTAAAGTCTGCTCTCTTGAAGGCCAGGCTTGCGATCCTGTTTTCTGCCCTGTTTCCTCCTTGTAGGGTCTTGAACTCAACCTTCTCATGGTCACTGCTGCCAAGGCTGCAACTTACCTTTGCACCCCTGAACAGTTCTTCCTTGTTTGTAAATAGGAGATCCAGCAGAGCATCTTCCTTCATCAGCTCCTCAATCAACCATGTCAGGAATTCATCATCAAAGCACTCCAGAAACTTCCTGGATTGCCCTACTGTATTGTCCCTTTAGCAGATAACAGGGTGGTTAACATCTTCCATGAGGACTAGGGCCTGCAAACTTGAGGCTTCTTCCAGTTGTCTGAAGAAGGTTCTGAGCTGGGTCATCACCCATCCCCAGGCAGACCTCCATGCATCCCTACTGCTCTCTCATATAAAGGGCAACTCTTCCTCCTCTCCATCCCAGCCTGTCCTTCCTAAGAGCCTGTATGCCTCCATCGTAGCACTCCAGTTGTGTGAGCTATCCCACCACCTCTCTGTGATCACAGCAAGACCGTAGCCCTGCAACTGCAGAGAGACCTCCAGCTCCTCCTGCTTGCTCGCCATGCTGCAGGTGTTGCTGCGTAGGCATGCCAGAGGGGCCCCCACTTGTGCTGATTCCCCATAAAGGCTACGAGAGTTTCCCCCATGTGCCGTCCTCTCAACACGTATGTGTACAYGCTGCAGGTGGGGTCCTTTCTGCCCTGTTTCGTTGTTTCCAAGTTCTTTCCTGCCCACGTCACCCTGCACCCTTTGCTTACAAAGCCGGTCCACAACCTCTGCACTTAATCATTGGTCTTCTCTTCCCCCTCCTCACCTTCCCCATCATTCCTAGCTGAAAGCCCTCCACACCAGCTTGGCCAGCCTGTGGGCAAAGGCAGTTTTGCTGCCCCGTCCAGGTGGGTCCCGCCTCTTCCTGGCAGTCCTCCATCCCCAGGGATCACCCCACCGCCTCAGCAGCCTCATCCCCCTCGTCGACACCGGCTGCGCGTCGGGCTGTTGAACCGCAGGCTCCCTCCACTGCCCCCGAGCCCTTCCCCCTCGCCGGCGGGACCGAGGGGCCCCCGCCGGAACCCGCCGCCCCCGGGCCCTGCACCCCTTGGCGCCGGGCGGGGCGGCAGCGGGCCGCGGGGACGGGCGCGCCCGGGCCGGGGCTGCGG
>JASVER010000047.1:7762911-7908502 GCA_030449065.1 Oceanodroma leucorhoa
AAAAAAAAAAAGATTTTTTTTTTACGAAAAATTCGTGTTTCCCATTAATCCTCGGCTTCCCTTCGGTTTGTCTCACCAAAAGAGAGCACATTTTCTTCGCATGTATTAATTCACCATAGAGGTACTTGGTGTTGAATATCTGCTAATACTTGAAGGGAAAAAAAAGAATCTGCTGAGTTGGGCACTCTGAGCAAGTAGCAAAACTGGGTTCAAAACCTCTCGTGAGGAAGAAACAAATGATTCCTCGTCCTATGTTTTCTTGATATGCGCGCTAAATGCTAAGCTCCAATGGGAATGTGAACAGCTCCTGCATGTAAAACAGCTGAACCCTGTTTCATCATGACTGGCCTCAGATTCAGCTCCTGCTTCTAGATCATGAGTGGGGAGAAGCAATATTCAATCTTAAGGAATTGTTGGAGATACAGGGAAGGCTGGCAATTCAGAAAAAAAAAAGAAGCATGTAAATAAAATATATAGCTTGCTTTTTTTTTTAATCAAACTACTGAAAAGATACAGAGAATCAAATTGTGACGGAAGTTTGCAAACTGTCAAAAAAATGTCAGCAATGTTCTCACCCAGCTCTAGTGTAACTGAGTGTAACTAAGCAGCAGATAGCAGACATTATTTGGTGCACTGAACCCATGAGCTTTATAAAATTTATGCAAACAAGAAGAGTAATAGTGAATTTATGACAAAAGATTAGGGGTGTGTCCACAGGGAAAACTCAAGAAAGATTCTCTTCTTTAAGTGGATTAGCAAAACCTCATTAAGCTCCTTTGAGGATCCCCTTATTCAGTATTAAATTGTCTTTACTTTTACACTAAAAGTGAATTTTAACACTTTAAATTTACACCTTTAGTTAATTTGGATTGATTTTCCTCAGTGTCTCTGTTTAGGAATGTCCCAAGCAATTGGATTTTAGGCAATTTGCAGCAGCACAAAAGAGATGTTAAACACATTAAGATTCATCCTCTCAATCCAGGACCAAGGTCATCACTGCCACTGTGGTGAGGAACTTTCCCTGCACTACCTGCATGGTAATATCAGGTCCTGTCTAGAGACGCAGACTCGAAAGCAGGCTTTCTCTTGGCTGTACGAGTCCTTATACCGCCACATGAGAGGTAAGTGCCATACTTGTTGGAGTCACTGTCCTGAGCTTCTTCGGAAATATAGGAGAATGCAGTTCAAAATTAAGACACCTAAGTATAGAAGTCTATAGGGACTCACACTATTTGTGGTTGTACTGACTGCCTGAGCCTTCATTGTAGTTGCTGGAGCCTCCGTAGAGATTCAGACTCTGGGGACTCAGTCCAGCTGCCTGAATGTGGGGTGTCTCACAAGACAGTTGATTTTGAGACTTATTCAAGACATCCACATGAGAACAGCAGGTATGACTGACACATGCTGTATGAACAAAAAACATGAGGGCACCCCAGATGGAACTAGATACCTATGTTTAGGTAAGTAAAATGTACCGTAACTCTTCTATGCTAGAAATAGCTGATCATTGTTTTGCCTTTATTGACCATGAGGGGAGGTTAGACACATTCTGTGCCTTCAAACAAATACGTTTACAGGCCTTAATTTTGAACTTAGTCATAAACCTAAAATTAGTGTTGTTTTCTTTTTTTTATTCCTGATCTGAGTCAGATATTTGATATGCATTCAGCTGAACTTCATGTATAGCAGAGTTTTAGGTAAGACACAGGCACCCATGTCCCCTGAACTTGTGTGACCAAGTATGGCAGTCTGTCGTGAGGAAGAATCTTACGAATTTTGTGTCTGCAGAGCTAAGCAATTTGTAACCCTATTCTGAACATGAACTAATTTTAGGCACTAACATCCCAGTATAGATGGGATTGCAGTGGGCTGGATCCTCTCCAGTATATCTGTCTTTAGACTGGCACACAGGACATAGGACTGCTCATAACAGTCCCTGCTCCAACGCTCATATTGCCATTGCTAGGATTTTGGGGACGAATAGAGGCTTCTAAGCACTTCTAAGCACAAAAAGAAATTTTTGAGTGATTTTTTACTGGCCTGTTGCTCGGTTACACTCTTATATCCTACATAAGCAAATTCCTACATGGACAATAACTGTGAGACAAAAGCCAAAATAGACTTTCTGAAAGGACCTTCTCTTCCTGTGAGTTCTTATTGGCTTTTCAAATAACGCAACCTTTTCTTCAGAGACAAAACCAAATATGCTGCATGTCCCTGAATGGTTTTGGGAACAACTTACGACAGTGGAAAACTAGTGGGAGTGGGGGGGGGACGACACTATCTCGTCTTGTAACTTCCAACAATGCCTTGATTTTGTGACAAGCTACAAAACACGAAAGTGCTGTTATTTTTCTGGTCTGGGGGGCGGGGAGGAACTGAATAAAAACAAGAAAACCGCCCTTTTTCTGGGTTGTCCTGGCTCCTGTGAGCTCGCAGGAGCAGCCGCCGCTCCCGGCGGGGCGGGCGGGGGGGTGCCGGCCGCGGGCGGGGCGGGCAGGCGGGGCGCGGCCCCGGCGGCGGGGGCGGTAGGTGGCGCACGGCCCCGGAGCATCGCTCGGGGGGCTCCCGCTCCGCTCCCAGCGCCTGGGGGCTCCACCGAGGATGCAATCCTAGAAAGCTGGATGCTGGACAAATCTGCGAACGTCCTAGCCCCAAACAGTTGCAATCGTTGGCTGCCATCCCGCACGGTTTTCCTTGCAGGCAGACTTTCACTTGAGCCCCTGGAGCTGCCGAACGGCGCTCACGTAGATCAGGTTTCAAAATTAGGGTCTAATTTTAAATGAGATGTCAAAAACCGGGACTGACAAACAGTGGGAAAGACTGGAAGGAGGCAAACCACAGGTAATCTATGTGAACAGCTCGACAGCCATGCTGACAGCTGGGAACGGGAACCCCCGAGTGCTAACGTGAGCTTTCAGACTGGCTCCCCTGACCTCGGACAAGCTGCTCATGGCTTGTTCCTTCAGGTGTTGAGCTCCTCCTGCAACGCTGCTGAATAGTTTGACAAGGATCAGTGGAAGCTGGGAATGTTATTCTGTTTTCGTGAAGCACTCAGTTGCTTATGGGACCCATTTCCCTGCCTCAGTTTCTCTGTGTATGAAAGAAACTACCTCCTGGAATAAAAACAGGACTAAAGAGCAAAGTATTGCAGTACTCCCTCACATAATAAGGCACTTCAGTAGTATCACTGCACTTGACTGGGGCTCTTGTGTTTTCTTTTCCTTGCTCTCTTTGGAACATTACAGACCCTTGGGAAAGTCTCCAAGCCAGAAGCAGAGAAGTCTGGCGACGCAGAAAGGAAAAAAGTGGCTAAAAACAGCCAGGCAGCCACTGTCTTGGAAATACAAAAAGCATTTATAAAAGCATTGAATTAAAATAAGCAGTGTCCAGTATATTTTATGGGATTAAATAATTTGGACAAATGCAACCACTGGACAGATGTAATTGCACAAGCTCAGACGAAGCCAAATCATCTGCTGGTTAGAAACTCAGCTAGCAACCTTCAGCTGGGCAGCTGGGCAGCAAGGAGAGAAAAGCTCATTCATCAAGGATGAACCAAGGACTTCTCTTTACTCACCTTTTTTCTTCTTTTTTTTCTTTTTTTTTCTTTTTTTAGAAATGGAGTTAGGAAAAAGTATGACAGCAGGCACAGTCTGCTTTACCTGACTACCTGGAGAATGGTTGCCTGAATGCTTCTACTTGAGTCCTAGAGCAGGGAAGGTGAGAGCAGAGTGCTATGGGGAGTAGTTTTTTTGACAGGGAAGTACCTCTTCTTGGACATTGCCTCATCCATGATTTTTTTCCATAGGCAGTGCTTTCAAAAATAAAAAACCCTGGATGTTTCCTTTTCTGTCTTACTGAAGAAGATACAGATGTCTTAGAAGATACTAAGACGACCCAGTTAAGAACCAGTTTCCTCTGTATCCTCAGCTCCTTTCAAATTGCCAGTGTCAGTGTGTCCTTCCTCACCTCACCCTCTCCAAGACATGAGACCGAAAACCAGATTTCCTTCACACATAATTTCCCACTGTACATTCAACTCCATTTTGGTCCACTTTCTACCACCAGATTATTGGGTTATGTCTGATCCATCTTGGTTGGTTGTTCTTGTTTCTTTGTCTTTGTGTAGGGTAAGCGTTTCTACCACACTGGGTGCCTGAAATGGAAGCTGACTTCCAGACTGTTCCACAAACCAGGGAATAGAAATCTGGGCTCAGACTGCAATCTGAGAAGGACTCTAAACATACAGGTTTTCCCATTGTCTTCATCTGTAACACTATACAGCACCAACACACCACCAGCGCAACCAGCTCCCAGATTTTAAGATCACACATGTTAGGGTGACTTGCTGAATTAGAGATCAAAGTATTTGACATTTTATAGGTTATTAGAGTATCTAGAGGTAGAAGCTGTTAGCAAATAGTTAAAAAGAAAAGATAATTGACGATGCTTTCATTAGAGAGAGAAAAAAACAGAGAGAAGCTGTTATCAGTGCCAATCAACATTGGAGACTGAAATCTTGGGCAATTCTGAAGAGAGGAATTTGTTTTCAATCCTTTCCTTCTAGCAGTATTATAGAGACAGAAATCCAGGTCCCTGATTAACCCCTGAGTAAAGAATAACCTTCACCTAGAGAGCTCTGCTTTCAAAAGAATTGGCCCCTGTAACTAGAGCCTGTTCAATTATTCTTCTTCAAAGAGAGCAGGCAACCAAGAATGTCAGCTTCATAGAAGGAGCTATAATTTCGAAGCAACTTCCTGTTTGTCGATTTATTTTTTTGATCTCATGGTGTTGTAAATGGGAGGAAATGGCACGAAGGAGATTTTTCCCTTTTTTTTTTTGGTTCCATGTTAACTTTTGCAATTGCATAGGTTTACAAATGAAGGTTGTTTTCTCTCTTTGTTTATAGGTTAAAAGTGAGCAGACTCTCCATACATGTGTAGCTACCAAATACCAGATGAATTTAAATGTGCCAGGTAACATATTACAGTCTTCCTGTCCAAAATCAAATAATGACCTTCACTTTAAGAAAAAAACAAAACAAAGCCAAAACCAAAAAACCAACCCAAAATCACATGCTAGCTACTATTCAGAAGGAAAAGACACATAACTGAAGCTGGGTTTAGACATGAAGTATCTCCCTGGAAGAAGTCAGCCTGTCAAAATCTCTCTTTCTTGGCGAGGTCCCAGAAGGGGAGTATTTTCACAAAGATGAAAAGAGTGTTAAATGCTAACATTCTTCCAGATTGGATACGCATTCCTCCTTATACATATTTTTCTTATGAAACAAATGCATTTTGGTAAATTTAGGGAAGTGTTTCTGTGTTTCCTCCTCTACCGTGTATTTTGTGTGATAATATGGCACTGATTTCCTATCTAATTTAAAACAGTTTAAAATAACTGGTAACATCTAGTAGCTTTCTGTTCTTCCAATCTTTATTTTCTCTTCTGCACATTTTAATGTGGAGTGAGGAGTTGGCTGGGGTTATTTGCTTTTTGTTACTTTTCTGCTTTAGAATAAGAAGACACAGGCTTTGACCTTCTCCCTTCTGTTCCTGACTGCCTCACCATCACTAAGCTTTTCTGTTCAGTGCCCCAAATTACATGGCGGAAAGAAATGTTTGGATTTAAGCTCTGATGGTTTAGAGTCTGAGATTCAGTTCTTGAAGGACAATAAAAATCTTTATTAAATGATATGCTGGTTCCGTCCAAACATTCCTCCAGTATTTGGAAGCCAGAAGATACATGTGCTCTGTTCTCTTTGTCACAGTCCCTTGTAATTCACAGTGTTATATGTCTGACTTGGGGGGGCAAAGTTAGTGTTTGCCCACGATCTCGAAAACAAAACAAAAGCGACAACAATTTAAAAAAGAAAGGAAAAAAAGAAAAACAAATCTATAATCTTCCCCCAAAATACATGTTCTGTGTAACCTCAGGCCAAATGAGTAGGTGAATGGTATCTACATGGACAGACACTTTCACAAATATCCCTATAAACCTAATGCCCGCTGTTTGGGGTGTACGGGAGCTGTGCAGTATAGGCAGGCTTAATCTCAGAGGCTGAAAAGCTGCAGCCTGATAACCTTCAACATACTCAGACGGTACTGGATACATGTAATATACAGATATCAGATGCTACTCTTTTCTCATTAGGCGATTGGACTTTTGCCTCATCTTTCAAACTACATTTTTTCTTTCTAGCAGAATACCCTTTGTCAAATGCTTATGCTTCCCAAGGAAATAGGTTGTTTTATTCAACTTGTATCTTCATGTGTGTTTTCCTAATCCCTTTTTTCCTACATGGTTATTGCCATTTTAAATAAAGTAATCTTCACAAAATAGTGTCAATGAGACACATCAAGCTTTCACAGATCACAAATATTAGGCTACAGAAATAGGTAGGTGGAACACGGTTTGGAAAAAAATACACTAAGGAAATGAAATTATTGTGAAGTCTTACCTTCCAGTCTCTGTCTAGAAAACAAGATATGTGCTTTGTTGTAAAAAAATTCTAACATTCAATTCCTAATCTGGGAAGGGAAAGCCAGCCTGTACTGTGAGTAAGCTTCCACTCCAAGCAAAGCTTCCACCAAGGCAATCGTAGCTGACATCCCCTCAGGATCACATCTAGCATGTGCAGCCTGTGAGTTTCCTTGGAAACTGCCATGCAGCAAGCATGAGATTATGGCACATGACTGCTAAGCTGTATAGCTTTACCCAGGAAAATAAAGGAATCCAAGAATGGGGACCAGAACTGCAATCCACCTTCCAAGGATTGTAACTGCTGATTTTCAACCTGAGGCTTCTAATGGCCAATGGATTACTACTATGCGGTCACAAAAGATAATGAACTAAAGCAAATCTGTTGTTTATAAGCTCATGTTCATTCCATAACAGCCTGTTTTTCTGCTGGGAGGGGGGCAAAACTGAAAAACAAGTCTGAAAATCACCATACCTCCAAAGAGCTTTTGCAACAAATCAGCTATGAGGCCTTATGACATCTTCCTTAGACTGAACTAATCTGGGTAAGTTACCACATAGGGACCCTTTTTAAAAAAAGGTGTTCCCTCTCCAGATTTCTGGGGTTATGCAATGCTGAAGGTGAGAACTTGAGAATGGCGGTAATGGCCCAGCCAAGTATCTACCAAGCTCACCAGCCGGCACCTGACAGAGCCTACAGTAAGCTGGAGAAGAATATAAGTACAAAGGAAGCACACGATTCTTTGTGCTCAGGCACCCTTGACAGATTTGCCTGCCATGGAATTACCCATTTCTGAATGCTCATAAACTTCCAGTCCCATCCCCATCCTGTGGCAAGCAGTCCCGTGGGTTACCTCTGCGCCGGGTGAGGGAGTTTTCCTTTTGTTTATTATGAATCTGGGTCCTGCTGGTTTCCTTTGATGACTCAGCTCTTGTGTCGAAAAGACAGTGACCAATTGTTCCCTGTTCAGCTTCTCCTTCCTACTAATGATTTTATAGCTCCTCTATCACATCCCCCTCCAGTCATCCCAGTCTGAGGCTGGAGACCACTAGACTCATTGTTTTACAGTGCACTTTTACATGCAGTTTGTCTGTGGTGATGTCAGCTTGGAGCATGCATTTTCTTGGAGTTTTATTAGGCGAAACTGATTAGCTGTGTCCTCAAATATATAATTTAGCCTGTGGGCTTTGTAGTCTCCATATGAATTTGACCCAGGATATACAGGTCACAGGAAAGCTTAATGATTTGGGTATTCAGATGTTCTGCGGGAACCTAACTTTGCTGCTGCCGTCCCCTTGCAGCAGTAATTATTATACTCGGCCTCAAATTCATTCATATTAACTTGTATTGACTTCAAAGGTTCTGATTTAGATCCCACCTCCTCTGGCCGATAACTTTCTGGGAATCTGCTGCATCCCCCCAGACCCTGCCAGGAGCTCGTGGCCCTGGGGCAGCCGGAGCACCCACCCGCAGCCATCTGGCGTCTGCCCGCCGTCCTCGGGGGCACCGGCTCGCTGAAGGACAGCTGCCCAAAACAAATGGCGACCTCTGTCATCTGGGCCATCAATTGTTCCAACATCTGGCAACTGGTTTTCTTATGAGAGCTGACATTTGGCTGCTTTGGATCCAGGATTTTAGGATCCATGGGCCAGAGCAGAAAATGGGACAGATCCCAATTTTTTTATGTCACCAGAATCCAAATTAGCTTTTTTTTTTTTTTTGGTATGTACTTCAAATGGCTTGCAGTGACTTGGAATAACAACATAAAGAACTCGAAACAAATAATCAAATTATCACAGTGAGAGAATCCCTTTGACAAATTTTTGCTGGTCTTATCTCATTCCTGCATTGAGTTAATGCCTTACTGCAGCTGCAACAACTACTTTAAATTCTGTTACAAAGACTTTCCTACACTTTAGTGGTGCATTTAACCAAATATAGTTACTAGCATTACTGCAGTTGTTTCCACTGAACTTAGGTTCTTGGCCATGTGAGTTTCTATCCAGCCTTATATATGCACCCAGGTGTACAATAACAGCTAGATGGTCTAACTCCCTGTGTTCACTCTCTCTTTTCGTAACTTTTGTCCACAAACTACATGCACCAAAGATAGATGTCAGGGTGCCTCTAAGTCTGAAACACTTCAATGTGCTAAAAGTGCATTTGGTCTTTAACTGCATTCATAAAACAATTTGAAAAAAAATGAAGAGTGAAAACCTTGAAATCTTGGCAAAGCTAATAGTGAACTCTTGAAACTGCAGACAGGTATTGTATACATTTTTATTGTGTTACCTCAGTCTCACAGATGGCTACAAATAAAATAAATGTTTAACATACAATATTAATTTAAGCTACAAAAACTGTATTTAAAAGATTTCGTCCTTAAACTCCAGACAGATTTGACATAAAACAGAAGCGGAAAAAAAGCAAATAACTAACAAATAAGCAACTAAAATAAACTTTCAAAATGAAGAAATAAATGTTGTCAACCAGTAAAAAACAGAAATCCAAATAGAATAGAAACGTGACAAACATGTTGGTATAACGATACACAGTTATTAAAATGCATAGGACCAAATGTATTATTTAAAATCTACTAACTACGATATCTAATGCAGACTTTTAGATCTAATTGAACTAATCAGCAGTAGCAGATACTAAGGTACAGTGGCTGCACTGATTTATCAGAACACCAAACCTTCAAATAGTTGACTCCAGAGGAAGAAAAAAAAAATCTAAGTGGAAATACTTATTTTTCTCTGTGTTGAGGTTTCATCTGAGCTCCCTGTGAAAAATGGAGACGGAAAACAATACTGTCGAGCTACACAGCCCCATTTCAAGCACCTCACTGCAGCAGTCAATGACGGATTCTGAAATGGAGTTAGGCTTGTTTAGCATGCCTGCAGGGTCACGCGGAGTGACCCATTCCCCTCTGGTTTCACTTAAAACTCAGATTTTCTCCATGAAGATAACATGTTCCTCTGATATTTAGTTACCTGGTCTCCAGAAAGATCTCATTTTTCATAGTGTAATTTTTAACCTTTGCTTAAGATATCTTTTTTTAACATAAACTCTTTTAACCTGATATATTTCCTCAAAGAACATGTGCTTGGAATGAAAATGTTTGGTTATTGAAATATCTTAACAAATCAAAGTTCACTGTGGTTTTAGCTTGCTAGGTTATAAAGGGGTGGTAAGGCAATCATTAAGTATTCTTGCTTTTATTTCTTTTGATATTGTGTGCTATAAACATATGAATATTCATATAGATTAACTGATTCTGTATACACTTATACTGAGAGCTTTTGTACTGAAATAAATCATGAGCTAGTACTTCCATGGCTTTATTTTTAATTCAGAAACACATGCAATTCATGATATACATCAAATACAAAAAAAAAAAAAGGTTTAAAAATAGATAAAATCATGACAGAAATTTTCATGAAAAATGCCAACAAACAGCTCAACCATCTTCTGAGTGTGAAATGCTCCAAAGTATTGCTTTTGTACTGAAGGCTTTCTGAGGGAACTGGAAAAATATCTGGCCAGATCCTCCCTGGTGTAAACTGGTATCATGTGAGGCACTGGGAGAAGACCTGACCGAACATATTCAGTAGAGAACATGCTGCTGTTTATCTGGCAGCCATAAAGGCATATCCGATACAATATCTGTGCAAGTACTTTCTGCTTATCACACAGGGGAATGGCAAGTCACAGACCACCTCCCTCCCCAAGTGCCCCCTTAAGAGGCCTGATTGGCATGTGAGGAATGTGAGGATTAGTGATGTAAACTGCAGCAAATCCGGAGGGCAGAACCTATTTAAATATGTCACTGAGAGCTTGGAATTGCACTTTCCTATTTTGCTTTCTCCAGTCTTTGCTTCTTAAACTTCCTGACTAGTACTTTGAAAACTCTGCTTGCTGTCCCAGTTGCAGGAACAACCTCCCCCTGCACTGCTCGTTAGCGTCCCCTCTTTGTCCATCCTTCTATGCTCTATTTTGCAATCTGTTAATTTATTTTTATTTTTAAGAAGGGTAGAGTATGGTGTGTTGTTTACGTGGCAAAGCAGATGTTTCAGGCAGTGGACCTATCCCTGAGAAATCACAAACAATTCAGAGCATCATTGCTTGCACAAACATAAAGCCTTTCAACCCAGGAACCTAGCCCACCCCACCCCCACCCCAAATCCCTCCCACCTGCAGAATCCCTCCCTGAGAAAAGCACAACTGATGAAATCAGTGCAGCTACTCATCAATTCTGAGACCATGGTTTCACATGAGGATTCTTGCTGGTGGAAAGCCAATTTAAGAAGTTTCATCCTCTTTTTGCTCTCACCTGCTCATTCCTTTCTCTGCTTCCCCACCTCTCGTGGGGGAAGCTTATCAGTCCTTCAGCAAGGCTAACTCATTCATTGGTATTGCTGTTGACAGCTGGAGTGATGCAGGTTAATAAACAAAGAAAAGCAACACTTGAGGAAGGGTGGGAGAGAGTGTCTGTTAGCTTAGATCATTTCACTGAACCAGTTTTGAGTATGGTCACCCAGACGGTTGAATTGCCACATCTGAGTACCAACATAGGAGGGGAAGACTGCTCTTAAACTAGCTTTGCAACTTGAAAAATTACAATGTGGAATCTCAGCCTGGTTTCTTGGGTGTGTGGAGTAATATACATTCAGGAATCACGTTACACCTGACTGAAAGGCAACCAAATCTGTTGCATAACTACTGCTTTTGGGAACATAAGATAACAAATTCTGATAGAACCTGTATGAAGATGTTGGGACTTGTGGAAGGGCTGATTCCTTGCTTTCTGTTCTCAGGAACATTGAGACATGGCAGATGTTATATCCTCCTTACACAGGTAGTTCTGATCCCCCCCATCTCAAAACAGGTGTCAGAAAACTAGAAAAAGTTTAGAGAGGAGCAACAAGGACAACCAAAGGATTGCGAAGGCTTCCACAGAGGCAAGAACTAAATAAACCAGGTGACATCGCTGTGGAAAGGGAACAATTCTAGGGCGGCAGGAGAAATGCCTATGAAATTATGAGTGGTGTTGAGATGGTACATAAGGATGGTTTGCTCACCATTTCTTCCCAGTATAAAAGTGGTGGCTCACTAAAATGAGAAAGATGTAAGCTGAATACAAACAAAAGGAAGTATTTTTTCACACTGTGTGTAACTAAGGTGGGGAACTTGCTTCTACAGGAGGTTATGGGTGCTCAAAGCTCACTTAGATTCAAGGGGACAATGAACAAGGAAGATAAATCCATGAATGGAAACACCTAGAAAGCAAACTTGGCACAGGAGGCCCCTGAGGTTCAACTAGTGGAGGCTATTTGAGGAAATATCGGTGTATGCCTCTACCTTCCTCTATACTTCCCCAGGTCCTCACCTTGCCACTGCCAGAGATGGGATATCAGGCTGGATGGGCTTGAACCTGATCCAGAGCATCTGTTCTGATGTTCTGCAACAGTGTAAGACTGTATAAATCTGGAGATGGCCTTGTGTTCCTACATGTTTTTATATTCATAAATCACAGAATCATAGAATGGTTTGGGTTGGAATGGACATTAAAGATCATCTAGTTCCAACCTCCCTGCCATGGGCAGGGACACCTTCCACTAGACCAGGTTGCTCAAAGCCCCATCCAACCTGGCCTTGAACACTTCCAGGGATGGGGCATCCACAGCTTCTCTGGGCAACCTGTTCCAGTGCCTCACCACCCTCATCATGAAGAATTTCTTCCTTATATCTAATTTAAATCTACTCTCTTTCCATTTAAAACCATTACCCCTTGTCCTATCACTACACGCCCTTGTAAAAAGTCCCTCTCCAGCTTTTTTGTAGGCCCCCTTCAGGCACTGGAAGGCCGCTATAAGGTCTCCCCAGAGCCTTTTCTTCTCCAGGCTGAACAACCCCAACTCTCTCAGCCTGTCTTCATAGGAGAGGTGCTCCAGCCCTCTGGTCACCTTTGTGGCCATCCTCTGGACTTGCTCCAACAGGTCCATGTCCTTCTTATGTTGGGGGCCCCAGAGCTGGACGCAGTACTCCAGGTGGGGTCTCATGAGAGTGGAGTAGAGGGGCAGAATCACCTCCCTCAACCTGCTGGTCACATTTCTTTTGATGCAGCTCAGGATACGGTTGGCTTTCTGGGCTGCAAGTGCACATTACCAGGTCGTATTGAGCTTCTCATCCACCAGGACCCCCAAGTCCTTCTCCTCAGGGCTGCTCTCAATCCATTCTCCACCCAGCCTGTATTTGTGCTTGGGATTGCCCTGACCCATGTTCAGGACCTTGCACTTGGCCTTGTTGAACTTCATGAGGTTTGCATGGGCCCACCTCTCAAGCCTGTCAAGGTCCCTCTGGATGGCATCCTGTCCCTCAGGCGTGTCGACCGCACCACACAGCTTGGTGGCATCTGCAAACTTGCTGAGGGTGCACTCAATCCCATTGTCCATGTCACTGACAAAGATGTTCCTACACAGGCAAGGCTGCAAATTGTCCCTCCGTTGTATCCACAAAAGAGTGGTGCGGACCTGTGTCCACATCCCAAATTGGGGAGCAGAGAGGGGTATTCCCTTGTCCCCAGAGCCAGGATAGATAGTAACCAGTGCATCTGGCAGTCTGATCCTCATCCTGCCCCATGCAGGATTTTTAGGGCTTAAGATAACAATCCAGGGCTCAGTTCTGTGACTGGGAGCTAAGGGCATTTGGTGCTTATTAGGACATACCACACACACCAGTTAATACATCCAAATAGCTGATAGTTCTGATATGGTTGGTTCCAGCTATAAACCCTCCAGTGCTTGAGCACTTGTGTTTACAAAATACAGATCCTTTAGAGTTTATTTGAAAAGACAATTTCTCATGAAGAACATTTTGTGACCTAAAAATCAATGTATTTAATAAATGTACAGAGACACTAATTGTCTTAGTCTACTGAGATTGGTAAAGTAATGAAGAAATGGATATATGCAGGTATTTGACTACAGCTTCGGTTCAAACTCCTTTAAAAGGAAGTATTAGAAGAAAAGGCTTATGTTCATCTGTATTTTCCTTTTAATAATCTCATCATGTTTAATGTTGCACTATTACATAGTTCTTATTTTGCATAAATACATGATGATTATAGCTGTATAACCTTGGCAACACAGTGTCCTCTTGAGGCAGCCTGAAACAGATGAGAAATGCAGATTATACTATACAACTGCCCTTTTGGGAACAATATTTTATTATGTTTTATTTCCCTTCCATAAAATTCAAAGAAAATGAAGGTAATTTGGGTTCTACAAAAACCAATGATAAGCTGGTGGAGGGAATTCCTAAATCACTCTCAGTCACAGCCAAACACACAAGTGTAGGCAAAGATGGGCGAGAAGACCAGGCTGTACTCATGAACACCTTGAACCCCACCTTCTGAACCTAGAGGTTTAAGATTTCAAGCAGGAACTTGTATAAAAATGATTAATTGTATTAAAATTGTGAGGCCAGAAGTCAGACACAGGAAACAACTCTGTGCTGTAGCCTACTACTGCGTGGAAAATGACACATGGGGGAAAGGAAGTACTAAAAATGGAGGGTCCGGTTGTTCATTAGTTTACACAGCCTGAGAATGTGGCCCAGGGAGTCTCTCAGGCTGGCCATTAGGGCCATTGTAAAAGCCATTAGGACTAGTCTGTGATGTCAGTGATAAGCTCAGCTTTCATTTAATAACACAAAATGAAGGCCTTTTTCATGGTGGAGATAGAATCTCAGTCAGCTTGCCTACCATTGAAAGAAAACAAAACCAAAACCCTTTCATGTATACAGGCAATTTGCTATTTTTTGACACTAAATTGACTCTTGGTCTATTATCCGGGGCAGACTGAAATGTCACTTCTTATAACCAAGCCAGTACTCATTTGTTTAGGGGAAGTGTTTTTTGTTTAGTGCCTCATCAGGAGCAGGCTGAAAATGCTTCACAGAGCAATGGTACTACATACCCTAGACATGCAAATTATGAGTTTTGCCAATGCAAGGAGAAAAGGGCGAAGCCCTTTACTATAGTATGAAAAGGCTAAAGCTAAAAAGATTGTTTGATGAATCAGTGAAATAATCTCTGAAGAATCCCACAGGAATAAACTTTTGCAGCTAAGGAAGGATGTAGCTTCAGCTTCACCATTGAAGGGCTAGTGCTTTTATTCTCTGGCATGGAAAGTGAAAGAGTGCTTCATTAGCATATGAGCCCATTAATCTTGCATTTGGCATACCAATTCCCACGTGATTTGAACATCTGCCTGGAAGGTACCTCTCTAATTAGAACTGATATGTTATTATGGAATTAAAATAAATATCAAAACACATTTCTGTCTTTCAGCTCGCTTTCTTCATACTACCTGTGCTGAAGTAATCATGGATGAAACTTGTCAAGTCCCAAAGGTGCTAATGTTTCATTAAGAAAGCACACGGTAGTAGGGTAATTCAATACTTGTCTGTGGGCTGTATCTCTACAGGATTATATTGCTGCTAGATCACAGGAATACCAGATACGACTGACAAAACCTGCAGCTTACAATACAGGCATCTTTAAAAATAAACTTCTGTTTAATGCCATGATGTTTAGCACAACAGTTCCTTCAGTGCTGTTAAAGACAACTCTTCTAGCCTAAAAAGTGGTGATCGAGAAGTTGTGGGAGGACTTCCCTCTGCAGGCTAGCCTTGAACGGTTACAAATCAGATGTCCGGATTCTGGCTGGAGCTGGTTTGTCTCATGAAAGGACAAATCAGGGACTGACCACCAGATCTCCCATGAATGAGTCCTGGCAATTTCAGTGGGCATCTTCTGTTTGCTCATAAATTTACTGAATGGCTGTCAGCAATCTCCTTGCAAAGACAGAGACTAACTGGAGCCCATATGAGACTGCAGCGCTTGGTAGAGATAAAAATGACACTGCTTCCTGTTTCCAGAGTGGCTTCCTGCACACACAAGGTTTTGTGGAAATTGCTGTCCTTTATTACAGTTTATGAGGACTTTAAGAGCAAATATAGGCAAAGATGGGACTCCAGAAAGTGAAGGCATCTCTCTGCGATGTCTTTTTGAACAGAAGCAGCATGACCTCATGCAGGAAAATCATCTAAGGGGAAGGATGTGTCAGAAGCTGCAGCCACAGCAACATTGGCAGACCAGAGGTGAGGCTGAGTCATGGAATAAAAGGTGTTTCGTGCACTTAAGCCTGAACTGTCATCCGCACACTCACCGAGCTTGAGTCATCCATCCCTAGATAGACATTGACACTATCTATTCAAGAGAGCAAGAATACTAGCAGTGACAGTGTGCTAATATTGTTCTATCCCCTATATTCCACATATAGTACATTCATTTTCTCTTCCTCTCTAAGGGTCATAGTTTCCCAGCTGTGGAAGGATCCTCAGATGAGATAGACACAGGATTCAAGGTGCATCTGCAAGATGCTTTTGTAGAGCAGGACAGAAGAGAGTGCAAAAGGGACTGTATTGTGCTTTCAGGCTTTTGTGCCTGTCCCACCACAGAAAAAGGAGATGAGGGGCACAAATTAGAGAAGCGGAAGAAATATACTTCTTACACTTCCACATGCAGAATCATAGTTACTGGCCTTACGAGTGACAAGAAGGAAAAAATATTATTTGTAGGATTTTAGTATGGCATTTAATAGGTATGTGAGTCCATGTATGTTATTGGTGGTAAGAGAATCCATCACTCATCCTGGCCATGGTTTGAAATTAACTTATACAGGATTTTTTTATTCTAGAAGTAGAGTGAGGAAAAATACCATTATAGGTGCACAAAATGAGAAAAGATGATCAAGCTTAAAAGGAAAAAACACATATTGGTGGTCTCCTGTTCCCTTAAAGAAAAAAAGAAATAAGATATTTGAAGCCTTGCACACTGCATACCTTTTAGTTCAGAGGAAAATCTGTCAGACATGATTCAGATTTCAGAAGGACTGCAGGCAGGTATGCCTGTTCCCCCTGATGTTTCTGAGGAAATACACCTAATTCCACGGAGTGACTGGGCTACAGTACTTCCAGCCAGGGGAGGAAGGTGTCAAACATCCAGTCTATTCGAATTTCTGACTCTTTTTTAGCAAGTGGGAAAGAGAGAGGATGTCCTGCATTTTCTACTCATTGTATTAATTCAGAAATTCACTTAGTCCTAAGGATCTTAAAATTTCTTCCTCTCTTTTGGGGGATTTCTGCAGAATTAGAATGCACTCTGAGATGAAGGACATGTTCTCCATACAGTTCAGTTATAATTTTAGAGCCTCACATAGTGCATGAAATAATACACATTAAATAATGTGCACTCCTAGGTGCAGAACTAAGTTCTGCTCTCACTTGCCAGATGGGACACTTGGCCATCACAACAATTATCAGCAGTATTGGTATTGGTATCAACAGTATATTTCAAATCACAAACACAGCAAAAGGTCCCACTGATGACAGTCAAAACATATGCCTCACTTTCTGTATGAAGGACACCCAATTTGTCTTGCCACCGTTTGGAGTCAATATTAATAACAACAATAATAATAATATTTCAAAGTGTCAGCAAAGTGCTAATTGCTTTAGAAGCATATGGGGAAAAGCAGTTTATAGTCTGAAGAAATCAGAGATATGGATAGCTTATATTATTGAACAAAGTTTAATAGTATAAGCAGAACTATATTCATGTCTGACTCCCATTCCTCTCCCGTGCACAAAAAGCTCATCTTTTTTTAGGGAGGTATTTCAAGCTGTAGTGTTCCAAGATTGGATGTCCCAGAAGCAGAATCTGGACCAATTATAATAATTTTCTTTATCTGTATTTAAAATTAATTTAAAGGAAGTGGTGACACTTAAACACACCTGGCTGATTAAAGCATAGCCTGTAGCTGACTGAAGTTAGCTAAAGTATTTTATTGATTTCAGTGGAGTTCAGACCATGCTATTTAATCCATTTTGCTTATCGGTCTCATTTATTCCATGAGTGAACATGAGTTGAAAAAAGAGATTGAATATAAGTGAAAAAGAGCCCAGTGAAACTGTATCTCAGATTCCTTGTGAAAGAAAAAAGATGTCTACGTAGTAGTAGGTCTATCTAAGAATAAGAAAAATACCTCCCTCTATTTCCTTCATCATCTTCTCTTTTCTTAGACCTTTCCCTTTTTTGGGTAAGGACTGTGTTTTCACCTATATTGTAGAAGCATTTAGCATGTTGTGGATTCTTCTGAAATCTAAATAATAAGTAATGATGATGCATCATCCTGAAGTCTTATAAGTAGCTACAAAGAGCTAGTAAAGGGACCACAGAACATTATTATGACATTTTTCTGGTGGCTGTTAGAGCTTTTAGAGTTACTCTGAGATTTGATAGTGAGCTCAATAGGACATTTGGTTTCATTTTCTTTTAGGATTTCTTTCACACAACCATCGCTGAAATCTGGCAATTCTAAAAACATGTACGACTCAATGAATGTGTTGATTTAATAAGTGTTAGTAGATGAGTTGAACAGTTAATTACAGACTGGACAGGCAGAGCAACGCAGTATATGAGCTATACCTTCCTGTGAGGTTCTTCAATACCAGACACAACAGGACCCCATGTGTGTAAGGACCCTCAGGGCATTGTTGAAATCCAAACAACATATGAATGTGCATTTCTGAGTCCTTTGAAACACCTGTGAGAAACTTCCCTGGATACTTCATTCTGCAGAATTATGGAAAGCTGAAAGTTGAGTTTCCTTGAATTTGCACTTTTCGAATTCTTGCTCTGTTTAAACCCAAGTGATGCAGGCAGGTTCCAGTGAAGCTGGTGAAGTAACTGCGCTTGTTTTTAGATGATCAACCTATACAGGATACTAACCTAGAATTGTTCTCAGTTTATACATAAACATCTAGTCCTTTTATGAATCCCACTGTATATACCATATCTCAGGAACTGAGCTTCACTGAAGAAAATACTCAAAAATGTTCAAGAAATTGAACTTCTTACATAGCACTTCAAACTCATAAGCTTTTCAGGTCTTTTAGGCAAGCAGAATTTCTCCCTGTTACTTATCAAACATTTCAAAACACAGCCTCACAAGGCAGAGTGCACCTCTCAGCTCCTCAGCCCTCTGCTGCTCAGCCTTCCCCAACGCACTCGACTGACAGATTAGACCAAGCACCAATTTATAGAGCTAGATGATTTCCAGACCTGGACAGACTTGCTTTGAGTTAGTGTTGCTCTCTGCTTTATGCAGTTTTTGTTTGATTCTACATGGAGAGAGAAATGAGATATTGCCGTGATTTCAGCATAGCACTAGAAGATACCTAGGTCACAGGGATGGTTTTGGAAGGGGACCAGGGGCCAGCCTGGGATATATGTGGATCCTAATCACCATATAGTGCCTACACAGGTGACTGAAAAAACTCCCACTGTTTTCATTGGTAGAGGACTGAGCTGTTGATTTTACTCTGGCTGTTAAAGCTAGTGCAGGCAAAGGCACCTTTTGCATCTGCCGTCACAGGAAAGGGGATAAATTTTATCTGATTCTCATCTGCAGTCTGACTTAAGGCAAGGAAACAGAAAGAATTTGGGAATCACTAAAGCACGCAGACATTGTTCACAATAGCATGTGATTAAAATACAAGGGAAACAAGATAATTTTCATTTTTAGAAAGTGATCTCTTTCACTTACCTTTATTTTCTCGAAAGTAAATGCCACAGTTTATTCCCCCGAAAGAAGAAATTTCAGAGTTGCCAATAAACATACAGATCCAATACAATTTCATCAGAAGTTAGCAATGATAATACAAGTGCCTGTCTGAAGAAAGTAATGTCTTTTTATGTCATTAGCCAAAAACCACATCTTCTCCACAAGCTCAATTTTGTTTTACTTTTTATTTTAGTTCAAAATTACTTGGTTAGGAAGTTTGAGAGTTTCTTTTGCTTTTAATTTAGGAAAAATCATCTTTTTGGCAAAAGCATGCAAATTGATTGTGTTTCCCTAAACTTCTTTCAACACTGCCACTTCACTGGTTTGTTGACCTTCTGGCATTGAGGTTAACATACAGATAGTTTTAGAAAACTGTCAATCCAGAAAGAATGGACAGATTATAATATGGAGGACCACTCTTGTTTGGGGGGACTGGAATCCATTCAAAGCTTTGTTTGCTTTTATTGCATTTAATTTTAGACACTTAACTGATCTTCCCCACTTACCCCATAGAGGCAAAGTGAAACAGAAAAGCACTTACAAGAGAGCAATGCAGAAGGCAAGATCTCCAGCTGCCCACTTCCCTCAGCTGACTCCTCAGTGAGCCCAAAGCAACTCCACCCCTAATTCGGGTGCCTCTGACAGGTACTGAAGGTAAGGTTGAAAGATTCCAGGTTTAGGAACAACACTTCTCAGGCGACAATGCCACCTTCCTCATCTCTGTGAAAAAGTTTCTGAAGCAACAGAGTTCAGGGATTAGAGAAGGATATATTATCACCTGAGATGTACTGCAATGACTTTTTAAGTGTATCTCTCCTGAGACCTTGCAGACATATTAGCCTCGGGCTCACTGCTCAAAATGTGTGTGTTTTTCACATGAAGCAGCTAACCTTGCTCTAAAGCAAAACTGCTGGGAAGACATGATAGAACTTTTTTTACAATCAGTCAGGCAACATGAGTTTGAAGTATAGTGTAACATTGGTGATCTTGTCTTGTGGTGAAACTGCAGTGTCTCATCTTCACAGTGTCTTTATCCTGGGACATGTTAATGGCTCTCAAATGAAAACCCACCTGTCTTTGACAGTAAAGTCCATGCCTGTGCATATAACAGTGAGCAATAACCACAGCTAACCACTGCTGATTCCCAGTTTCTTTGAAACCTAGCAATATTTCACTGGCAATGTTACTCAGGTAAAAAAGACATTAAAAAAGTCATTGCATAAAACTAAACTTTACTATCCTTAGGAAACCTGCAGGAATGGTGATAAGAAGCATAGGAACGGAGTTATCTTGAATTATATCTCTAAACAGTTCCTCTGCCATCTTCCTCTCTCATACTGTTTTGCTGCCTCAGTCATACACCCCACAGGATGTGCCAGTTTACGCAAAGGACCTTACCCTCATCCTGTTTGGGTCTGATCTTCCCTAGCAGAATACAAGGGGATCCCCTTGGCTTCAGCAACAATCACTACCTTCATAAGAGAAAAACACCAAATCTCAAAGCTTTCTTGACATCTAATATTTCTACAGTCCTTGATCCCCAAGCTATGTGATTCTGAATGGCTCAGGTCCATGTAGATTAAAGCTAACTGCTTCAAGAGCAAACTGGTTGCATCTAAACTGCATACTACTTGAGCCAGATTTCTTCTAGCACACCTGTGGGGGTTTTGTTTGTTTATTTTGGTTGATTCGTTGTCTGGCTTGTTTGTTTGTTTGTTTGTTTTCCCAATTCAAAATGCTTGAAATAATGTGAGAAGTGTTTTACAGCCCACCAGAGCAAATGTTCTCAGAATTACAACCAAATTTCATCCCAGAAAGGTCTAACTGCTTTACTCTGAAAGAGAGCTTGGGTGTGAAGTTGTACATGCACAAAATGTATGATGAAGAGATTGGGACTTGGTGTAAACAAGGGAACTGACTTTTATGATAGTATAGACACGCATACACTTAGAAGACATTATAATGGACCTTGTAGAAATATCTAAAAAACCCCAAGTAGATATTTGGATCGAATCACAGATATGATTATAGTTTTTGTTTTACAAACTTCTTATATCTTGGTCCAAAAAATACTTCCTCTTAGACTACCGTCTTTCTACATTCCTTATTCTATTGGACTATAACAAATACAGCTATTGGGCACAAGCTGTAATACAGGAAGTTCCATTTAAACGTAAGAAAAAGGTTTTTTACTGTGAGCATGGTCAAACATTGGCACAGGTTGCCCAATGAGGCTGTGGAGTTTCCATCCTTGGGGATATTCCAAACCTAACTGGACACGGTCCTGAGCAACCTGCTATAAGTGATCCTGCTTTGAGCAGCGGGATGATTCTGTCATTCTCTGATTTTTTCTGGAGAAAATTCAGGTTTTTCATACTCTAAGGCTCATAAGCTTCTTAATGTAAACAGTGGTCAAAATGTGTCGGTTTATGCCTTTATGCTATGCTGGGATTCAAGCAGATCAATACTTAACACAGCAGAAAAAGAACAAAACTGGGCGGCATATTGGGTCTTTTTCCATCTTCTTTTAGATACTTATTAATTCCCATATTTTGTATTCAGAAAAGTAATTCACCAGTTAAGCTACACTTAGTCTAGATGGTCTATGTCAATGTTTCTACTAATGGAAATAAAACAATGAAATTACACTACTAATTGTACACATGGATCACAGTTCTTCTCTAAATTCTGCCCTGCAGTACCGGTAAACATCCCTGAACGTTCCTGTGTTACGCACTGGTTTCCCCTCTGGTGAACCAAGAGTGAACATGGACTGTCAAAAGCTGCATGAAATATTTTAATCACCATAAATAGATATTCAATTTTTCTTCCTTCTTATAAACTCTGGGATAGCACTGATATTATGCAGTAGACTTGTGATATTTGTAACACATTGGAAAATTTTCATTTCTGAAAAACTTCTAAATATGACTTATTTATTTAGTTTCCCTAAGATGTGTGTGTTCTGTGTACAAATTATAGATTTGACAAATAATCAAGAAGTGTTTTGTATTGATCTAGATGGATTGAAAAAGTCATAACACAGAAATAGAACAGTAGTTTTAATTTTCCCAGAAATTTAAAGACATTAAGATGCAAATTTAGATTTTATGGACCTAAAACCACATGAATTCATCATTAATTAGAAAATATTTAAAATAGCTTCAGTTAAATCAGCTGGAAAAATTAAAGAGCATAAAACCAGACTAGTGATATAAAAAAAAAAAAATAACTTAAAACTACCTTCTTAATTTCAATACAGGTAGCAGTCCTATATAAACGACAAAAGTTCTTTCCTGCTGACAATGATTTTTGTGATCCATATGAAATCGTAAGGAACTTTCCTTAACTTTGCATTGATTTGAAAACAAATATTCTTCAAAGTCTAGATTCACCAGGAACTTGGAATATCTTCATTATAACAATATGTCCCAGATTTTAAAAATAACACAGGATAATTATGTATAGTGTCTTGGCTTCTGCAGTTGCATCTTGATTACAGAATGCGTTATTTCAAGGGTCCAGGTCACAACTCTGTCTAAGAAGACATGTATGGCCTGAGGATCAGATTGTCACGATTGCACCACCACACAGGTCCACCCCAGTATGTGGAGCATGGCAAAGCTAGACCAGAGTACATGGTCTACAGAAGGACAAGCCTTTCCTCACAGGAAGCAAAATAAGTTCACAGGAGAGGTAACAGCTAAAGATAATTTAATTTATTATTTGCAGCTTAGATATTCTTTCGCAGAGTCTATTAGTATATTGCAGACTAATTGCAAAATCAAAGCCTTATTTTAACTCTGAATTCCGGAAAACGTGTCTTTTCCTCATTCCCACCTGACCCTTTGAAACAGTTCGATTGCTGTCCAGTGGTGAAAGCTCCCAGTGGTGGGATCATCATTTCATATGATGTCTTTGAGATGCAGAGAAACACTTAAGTATTAATCACCCTGTTCTTTTAGACAGAGGTTGAGTGTCTTCTGCTAATGGCTTAGTAAGTTCAAAGGCACTTATTTTCCACAGCAATTAAGTGAAGTGAATAATGAACTACATTTATTGGGGTTCTTTCTGCTCTCATGCTTACTTTTCATAAGTGTAACTTCATTGATTTCCACAAAGATATTCCTGATTTATTTAGTCTTTGCTCTGATTGTTGACCCTGCTAAAAAGAGAATTAATTAATGTCAGATACAGTGGAGAATCACTGCCTATCAAATGGGATTGACGTCAGCAGCTCCTTTCACCTTGAGTGCAAAACTATCAAAGAATCAAAATAAATTTTGAGCACTTTCAGGCAGCTCCATTTTCAAAGCAGTGACCTTTTCTGAATCCAGACCAGAGACATCTATTTTACTTTTTATCATTTTTTTTAAAGTATTTTCATTTCTAAAACCTCTTCTTTAAAAATTAAAATGATGGTATGATATGGCAGGCAAAACCAATCCTTGTATTATATTTATGATTGAAAGTTTTAAACTTGCTGCCACTCTGATAGAAAATCAATGAAAAATGCTGGCTACTTACTTATATTGCTTTGATTGCAGCAAAATATAGTTTCTGTTTCTAAAACTTTTTCACTAGGTACATAACTGATGTGACACATTCATAGTCAGCACTGACATTCTCTGGAGAAAAAAACAATAAATTCTTAGTGTCTTTAAACAATGCAACCGGATTTCTCTTTAGAGTTAAGTACAGACACACTGAATGATTAACATTTTTAATATGCCATAATAGGGAATCATGTGTTCATAAAACCTTATTGACAAAACCTGATAGTTGCATGGTTGTCAGAATCCCCTTATTGGATTTTTAAAAAGAAAAATGGCAAAGCAACCCTTTCAAAATCCTTCAGAGCCTTCATTAATGATGTATGCTTTTTTTTTTTTCCTGTGTTTTTTTATTTTTGTGCTGCAGCATGTGCAGAATACTGGGTGACAAATAATTCCCATCTAGTGTTTTGTTAGCAGTTACCAGCCTTAAAGCAGGGCACAAATTCTGCACCTGTGTTGAGCAGTAAAAACCTCATTTGTAAAGGGAGAACTGGGATGAAGCATGATTTAAAGCTCAGTGAGCAAAGCGAGATTAAAATAATGGGAAATACAGTTCCAAAGGGACGGCTTGTGTGCATGCAGATTATCCTCTAACAGATGAAGGAGTGTAATTTGAAATTTTTGCTTGGAAAGACTGGAAGGAGAAGGTGGTAAAAAAAAAAAAGGGCTGACCTCTGCTGAAAATGTGTATGCAGTGACCACTGCTTGTTATACCGATTGAGAGCTTTACCTCACTTTTTCATTCTGATCCTGTTTCGCTCTTGCACCTATTTATTCAATAGGCCTGGTATGTAGCTTGTTGCACACTTCACCGTATATAGCCCAGTGGAAGACTTTTTTTAAAGCCTAAGCAAATTCACAGATGAAAGTCTTGATGAGGCAGATTTTAAGGCTAAGAAATATTTTTTTATTTCTTTCAACTAAAAACAAATAAAAATAATATAGCCATTTCCTCTATAAAAATTACCTGTAAATTTTACCAAAATTTGCTTGTAAATTTAGCTGGTCACCTTTGACAAAAAAAAAAAGAAGATAAAATTAGGCACACTCTTTTCAAATTTTAAAACCATCTTAATGTGTAGTAGTTCTCACACAAAAAGCTTTCAGCCTGCCCTCAGTGCAATAATATGGGATCATCCAGAAATGGAGAAATGTTTGTGTCCACCAATGCTACTTCATCTTGTTAGTGACATTTTGACATTATCATGATCATAATTGTAATATGCCAGTGCACCCTCTCAGATTTTCTGCCTGAGCTTTAGACAGTGGAGGGAATAGCATTAACATTGATGGAGTGAGCACTGTAGCTAGTCAGTGATGAAAAATAATGTTAATCATAAATATCTTCATATAAGTTTACGTAAAAATTCTTTTTTGCTCAAAGAATCATTTAACAGTGGTATGTTTTTTTCTTTTTTCTCCCCCTCATCTATTCTGAGTTATTTCTCTTTCTTTAATTGGCCCATTTTAACAAACTTTTTATTAGAAGTACTTGAAGATAAAATTTGCATATCAGAAACTATCTCGCTTTGAAACTTAGTCAGCAAACAGCTTAACACCGAAAAAAAGTGTCAACAAAGTGTTTTCAGACAGAAATCCACAAGCGTATCTAATATTAATCTTTGCCTAGACCCCTTCTAGAGCCTGATTCCTTCTTGATGCTGACTGCACTGTGGGGTGGTGCTGGATATTGTGCTTGACACCGTGATCTTCTCATACAGAAATGAGAGTACTGCTAATCAAGCTGTATTTTGTAGGAAAAATGGAAGTAAATAAGCCTACGGTTTGTTCAAGAAACTTATAATAATAAGATACAATTTTCTCAATGAAAAGAAATCCACATTCCCCAAACTAGTTCAACAGCCTGCTTTTTTCTTTGGGACCATATTAGTCATTACAATTTTATCTCACCTCATTTCTGTGACCGAAAATTGCAGTAAGAACAGAAAGAAATAAAAATGGGAATACATGAATTTATTCCCAAGATAAAGATTAAAGGACACGGATTACATCATTTTGGCAGATTATTAAAGATCAAAATGGTTAATTCCTTTCCTTATCATTACCCTCAGAGTAGATTCTGCAATTTTCCAGTTTTTGGCAGCCCTCTCTTTTAATGCATATTTGAACAAATGCCACCTTGTTCCTCCTCCCCAAAGTCTGCCTGGGATCACGGTACTTCATGTCCACAGAGACAAGAGGGCCACCACTTCCTAGGTTAATGAAGTTTTGTGCTCTAACAGGAAATTTCAAAGAGAGAAAAACACAGTCACTCTTATTTAAATTTTCCCTTATTTGTAGGGTTTCTTTGTTGTTTATTTGAAACAACATTTAAGCAGGAATTAGAGGAACATGGGGAATATGATTCAGCACTCTTCAAAATGCCGAGGTGGGTTTTGAATCTGAGGTAAAATGTGTCTGAAGACATTAGGCTCTTGGAGATTAATTTTATCATTCACCCAAGCACCAGCTTGACATATATCCTGCAAACATAAAAAAAAGGATGCGGTGCACTCCCAAAGTCAAAATCAATTTTTCATTACTCAATGCTGATTCACTGACAGTTTAAAAAAAAAATATATATATATAAAAGAAAATAACTCTTTGATTAGAAATAGATAGTTCTACAGTTGGAATTTCTGGGTCAAACCTAGAATAAATAAGTATCAGAGAAAATGTGTCACTAAACTGCTGACCTATCAACTTTCTTGTCAGAAAGTTAAGCTTCAAGTCACTGGTATGAATTAGGTTGAACTAGCCTTGGTGTTTCATTCCCAGAGATCAGCTCCACTGAGCATCTGACCTGCTGGGCTACTGCCTATTTTGGCACAGCAGCTTTCTCAGTTTCTCTACAGAAAAGTTCTGCAAGGGTTGTTTTTTGTGCTGAGAAGATGAAAAACAATAACACTTTAAAACAATTTTTCAAGATGAGTAAACCCAATTCTGTTAACCCAGCTCCAAGCAAATTGTCTCTGCTATTTCTCATAGTTAATATTGCATAAGTGAAAAACCACAGCAGAAGAATCTATAGGAGAGACAAGTAAGAGATGAAAGGAGCTGTGAACTAGGACCAATACTACACCTACTCTTACAAAATGACAAGGGGAAGCATAAAGAGTTGATGAAAGAGAAAAAAATGAAATAGAGAAATAGAAAGGGAAAAGTTGTGGAAGACTTTAATACATGAAGACAAGAGTCAAGATTAAAAAAAAAGAGAAGTGCAGACTTCTGGATTTGTACTTTTATCTTAGCTTCTGTAATCAGGTATTTCTCTTCAGGTTTTTGAACAGCACTGCTGTGAGAACAATTATATGTTATTATCACTATCAATTATAATAATTCATGAGAGATGGCAGAGAGTTGGAAGGGACATTACACTTCCTTCTCCCATATGAAATAATAGCAGAAAGCAGTTAAGAAAACAGGAATACAGAAGAGGCTTATTCCTGAGAATTTTCACTCACAACTGTTCTTCATGGGGTAAATAGGGAAAACGAAAGAGTTGTGGTGAAAATAAATAACTTTTAATGTATGCATGTGAGTACGGGTTTGCATTATAAGACCTGGAAGCATTTGTTTTTGCCAGACTTTTTAAAAAAGGCTGATTTGTGGAATCAATAAATACTTCAGCCACTACCTTCCTGCATTTGCTCTGAGAGTTCTTTGCAATTTTCTGCCATAAATGGGTCTTAATCCCACAATTTTCCCAGCAATTTCCTAGTCCCCTTACTCATTACAGCCAGAAAATTGTTATCTCATCATCTTCATCAGAATCTTTTACACAGACACTAACATATGGCAGGACAGAACAATTGCAAGCTTCGATCATCTTAACGTTTAGGCTGACAACTAGCAAATGATTCTTATTATGTTTTCACCTCCCTGATCTTTTACCAAATGCCTCTTTATTCACTCTATTAAAAAAAAGAGACAGAAGGAATAAGGTCCAAAACAGAAAACTCGATTTAATAAGAGCTGTTACATTTCAAAATCTTTTTTTCCTGCCTCCAACTTTTCCATCTCAAATTTGAAGATTACATTTTTACTTAAGTATTTGTCCAATATCTACATTTTCAGTTCCGTATAAAGAGAGGCTATTTGTGGTTTGTTTTGTTTTCTTCTTCTGCTGCACTTTGAAGTTTCTTGACCCACTTTATTTGAATTCAGATACTTAATTTCTAGGTGTTATTTAATTGTCTGCATTACAGTATGTTGACACATGAGGAGTATCTGTACACGTATGTGTGTGATTGTGTGTGGCATTGGAGGTACAGACAGGGGCTTACAACAGAGGGTCAAGCCACTATTTTCAGCCATCTTAGTCTACAAGGATGTTGCAGGAGGTCGGAAAGCTGTAACATTGCAAGATATTACATTCTTCATTAAGGCACTAGCTGCTTTGTTATGCAAACTGAAGGCTGAGAGATTTCAATTAATGATGATTGTGAGGTCTACTAATATTGACTGCTGTCTCCACTATTGATCTGGAGTGCTAGTAAAATTTCCCTAGCCTACAATGCAGGTTTTTGAGAAGTGGCTACATTCTCCTCCTCCGGCTGAACTACATACTCCCACATCTCATTAAAATTAATGATGATTGTGTGTCCAATGATGGCAGGTTGACTTGAAGTTTTGCTGGCTTTGTGGGTAATTTTCCTTACCATGTCTCCTGCAATTATTTCGTAGCTAAGTAATTCATAGCAATCTTACAAAAGTAATACGCATTCTTATTTCTTTTTAACTGATATTACAAAAAGAAAAGTAAAAATAAAAAAAAGAAAAAGAAGAAAAAGGAGAAAGGGAAATGCAGTGTTTTATGCTTACATAGGGTCTCTTGGTCTTTCACATCACAAAGACTGGGTTGTTGCTGGGTTGCTGTGTGTTGGTCTTGAACACATCACGAACTGTCCCCGCCCCCAATATTACTACACATTGGTAGACTTCATGAAGGGAAGGATTTTGGATGTCCGGTATTGACAGCCCTGTGTGAGTTATTTTGTAGTTTGAAGCAGATGACTGAAATTAGGTAACGTTGGAATTTTGGAAGTCTTGAGACAGGTTAACAAAAATAAACGCATTCAAATAAAAAGACATTTGTAACAGAGTGAGCCAAAAAGCCCTTGGAAAAAAAAAGAAATATATATATATTTCCATTTTTATAAATACATTTATATATATATAAATGGAAAGCATTCACACAGAACATTTCCAGTAAGGAACAGATATGCTGTAGGCATGACCTGCAACTCTTGGGAGTAATTTTTCAGATTCCAGTAGTCCTTGGATCTGACTCAGCTGATTCTTTAGAAAGAAGAAGATGAACCTAAAATTTCTGCCTTTGTTTTACAGTTCTTTCAAAATTTGCCTAATCTAACTGCTCACCTACACATGCACGTGCACCTATGCAGAATCCTACCTTTTTTTCATGTCATTTGCACAAGACATGGCTGGTCTTTCCACAGGAGACTGTGACCACACAGGGGGACATCAGTGATGGTACCAGAGGTATCAGAGAATAACTGAGCAGGGACATGCTCAGGGACTGTCCCTCCCACCCCTTCATCGGTGCTCCTCCCAGGCCCCAGCATTCTCCACAAGGAAGCTCTCAAAGCCTGCAGGTACAGGATTTTCCTGGCTCACAGCTAAATATCAAAAATCGAACAGAGAGAAGATTTGTGTAGAACATGTTCTCTAAAGATGAACTGCCTTTTTTCAACTGCAAAAGACAACCAGGCATGGAGCGGATGATTCTTCAGAGAAATATCCTCAGCAGAAACAGCTTTGGAGGAGGTCTCCCATTTTTAGACACTGGTAGAACATAGGTTACTTCTCCTCAGCACAGAAGTAAGTCCTGTACTTATCAAGCAAAAAGACTTGTCTTTTTCATAGACATCAAGGAATCCACCAGACTAGGAATTACACAGTCTTTAATCATACAGTGGGAGGAATTCTCCAGACGTGTGTTTCCTGTAGATATTACACATTTGGGTGGAAGCTACCTGGCCTCATTCTCCTACCTTCTTCAGCTAATTCCAAGAACAATGCTCCACAGCCTTAATGTGGAATTTCTCTTGGCTTCAGTGGGAATTTCATGAGTACGAAGAACTATCTGTATAGGAGTGTATTATCAGACCATCCTCAGCAGTGTCACCACTGTAATGGGAAGAAAAATGGATGAAGAGCAGAGAGCCAGAGAGTACAAAAGCTTCTCCATAATTTATCTTCCTTTCTTTGACAACTTTAGAACTCCCCAACTTGATTCTGAGATCTCAGAACTATGTTGTTTTCTGAATTCTGTGTTAAGTTCTATTTTTTGTTTTTCTTTTGCTGAAAATCCTGTTGTCTTTTGTCATTTTGGCTCCAAAGATTGTATCTGGATCTAAACTATTGTCTTCTGAAATTTTGCAACAATAAGTTTGATCTAGGTCCCAAAATTTGGAACCCAAAATTTGCTGAGCTTAAATCTGGAATAGATTTTTGCAGCTGAGAGGTTGAAAACAAAAACCAAGACAGTCAAGATTTTATAATGGGAATATAGCTAGAAGCACCACATGGTGCACAAACAGGAAGATCTGAACCCTTTGATTAATTTTAACAAACCCAATGACTCACACATTAATTACAAAGGACACATTCCTTTACAAGATTCTTCAGTGTCTGTATCTGATTTAGACAGAAAGGTAATCGTCCTATTTCTTCAAGACACAGAAAGAGTATTTGGCAGAACTTGAGCAGAAACAGCTCAGAAAGTTTGGTTTTTTTTATTAAGTTCCTTTCTGTTCCCTTTCCAACTAGGGCACATGAGAATTTTGCAAGCTCTGGAAGTTAAAGTAGCTTTGTTAAGAAGTACATCTGCTAAGGTTCTCTGATTTTGAAGACCATAATTTTTATTTCAAACATTCCTTGGAAAATTGTCTTCCAGGTGGTTTAATTGGGAAGGAAACTACTTAACTCATTACATTAATCTTTTAAGGGATTTAAGGCAGATACTTTTGTATCTGCCCTTCTTACTCATAATTCTCATTGCAGTGACTTTCCTCTAGAAGCCACTGAAACTAGAAATGTTTGTTGTTAAAAACCTGTATGAAGTTTGCCCTTTTGTAGTCTGTTCACCTAAGTATGAATGTTCTGCAGAGGTCTCCATGGCATAAAAGGCTGCATAATTTATCTGACCAGCCTTCTTTTTTTTTTTTTTACCAAAGATGCAAGTGTATGGCTCTTCTCTGGAGAGGTTCTTTGATTTTTAAGGTTTTCTGACTGACATCCTCCACAGTCCCTTCCTCAGATGGGATCCACAGGAGTCCCTTGCTCCTAGAGAAAGATGGTAATCTCTATAGCAATGGTTCCCTTTGCACCTTGCAGCAGAACTTTGAAGCCAATATGGACAAACAAAATGTGAATTTTCCAGGCAACTTCTCTTTGCATATCTTCCAGCATTTTTGCATGGTGACTCAGGAAAAGATTAATTTAACTGGGTGCCAAGAAGGGATTCCTGCCAAAGTAAATAGGTGCTCCTGGAGGAGCTCTGTGGCCAGAAAGGCAGCTCAGGCGGAGGAGCCATCTCTGCAGAAAGCTCTTGTTCCACAGATCTGTGAATGTCTTGCCCTCCAGATGGGAGTCACCCAAGAAATCCTGAATGTCTTTATCACCTTCATCTCTGGTGGATTATCGCTGACTTCAATGTAGTTACACAAGAAATTAATGTGGCCTTAACAGATCACTTTTCCAGATTCACATGCCTCACATTGGTTTAGAAAATGACCATGAATTTTAAAAGTTATTCAATAGATGCCTTCTAAGCTGAAGGAAGAAGACAGTGGATTCTCAAAGCAGTACTTAGAAATCCTTGCACTCTTTGTCTGTCCCTTACCAGGCAAGCTGTCCTGTGATTATTAGTGAGTGCTGACATTGTACTGATGGTGTAATTACAACACAGGAAATGCAGGTCAACATCTGACTTCAGAGGAAAATGGCGATGATCAAAATTGCTTTAATCTTATATAACAGTATTGTTGTATGTGCATTGATTAAATACAAGCAATTACCGATATCGGTTTCTTATCTGATAATGATTACCTAATTAGTATCTACTTGGGGTTTTAGAATGGAATGTTTGTAATAGCATTTATAATCATAGTACCTCCCTAAGAATTAATTCCAATTTCTTTTTAAAGAAGGATTTTCACCTTATTTTTTTGTACACAAGGTAAAATATAAGCTGCAGTAGATACCTTATTTTAATCAATTCCTGTGGAATTTAGGAAGCACAGACCTAGTGCCTTTGTTACAGTAAAGTCACTTTTTGTTGCTGAAGCACAAAAGCATAGAAAGGAAATTTTATTGTGGTGACCAGAGTTTCATGAGAGAAATGATGGAAGGGGGTAGAGGGACACTGCACTGAATGTAGTGTTGCATATCACTGAGTGTCACTTGCTTTGCTTTAAGAAAACATAAGCAACTTACTGAAGATTTCCCATGCTTTATTGTGTTGAGGGGTACAAAGTATCTCCCACAAGAAGACAGGTGGGAGATGAGAAATTGCTAGATTTTTCTTTTGCCTTTCAGATCTTTCCATTCAGAAATTAACAATGTAATAATCATCTTCATAACAAAGAGACTGACCCTTCAGTGCTCTTTAATTCATCCCTTGTTTCCAGAGCTACTCAGAAAACTGTAGAAAATATGTTATTTCCTTACCAACCTTACCTCCCCAGAGGAAGGTAACAGCACCTTTCCATCAAAACTTTGGCTGAAAGCATGTTGATAATTCCATTCTTTCCTTTTCCAACAGGGAAACAAGTACCCATTCCTCCAAGGTGAAGACAGCACTATGAACTTGTGTTTTTTCTTCACTTTTCATCCAGGAATCCCACTGTGTTTTGTAGACATTAGCAAACTCTACCTCAGAAGACCCCTATATCATATAGAGACTGTATATTTGTGCTGTTTTCAGATGTTAAAGTTGAGACACTGTTATTACTTGATCATCTTCTGCCACTTATAAAGAATTTGTAATGCAACTGACTGAGGTGCCTTGTCTCCCAAGCCTGATACTCAACTTCGATGTGGAAACTGTTCTCCAAACACCACGAGCAGTGTATTTTAAATCTGAATTATTTCATATGCCACCTTATCTAGGCAAGAGTTTTCTAGCAGCCTTTCAGGAATGGTGTGCCAGATGCATTGAGAAGAGGAGATACCACCTGATTGTCAGCAGGCTGCCTCACAGATGCCAGTCTCCTCATTTGGATTATGCCAATTTGCAAGGTCAGAAGACATTCACCATAGAGAGGAAGACAGAATGGATTAATGGTGGGCTGAAGTCCCACAGTCCTTTTTGCAAGTGCCTGACAAACACAGTGCTACCCATTGAAAGGGAAGATAGTACAAAAAACCTGTGCTGCTATGTACTGTCCTAAAGCTGTCTGGGTGTAAATTGTCAGCCCCGGACAAAGGCACTCAAAGGTACTCAAGCCTCTTAATCAGTAATGCTTTCTGAAATTATAGTAATTTTTCACTCAGGAAGAAGTTTTCCCAGGTAACAATACTATCTCAGATGAGGTACATGATTTTATTTTCTTCAGCAATTTGGTCAGCTAGGTGAATAACTGCAGATTTCCACATTAAAGAAAAACAAATTGCTACATAAAAATCTTAAGTTTCTAAGCAAAGGTGAAGACATTTGATACTGCCCTCTTTTTTTTCTTTTCCTTTCAAGGGAGAAAATTCTGTGCAAGATCAACAGCCATCCTGTGTATTCAGGCAAGCTAGGAAGGAACAATTGCCCTCTCACATATTTGGTGGTAAATTCTGCAATATTATTTTCCCCAAGATTAGGTCAAAGCCATGTTTCATTCTAATTTCGTTTGGTTTATTTGTGAGGTCATTTTCTGTGTTTCTTTTTTTTGTTTCTTAAAAAAAAAAAAAAAAGAAAGAAAAAAAGAAAAAAAAAAAAAGAAACCCCAAAAACCTTAGGACTAGGTTGTTTCATTTGAAAGAATAAGCAGACTGCCATGAGCACCTCAATATCCACCATGAATTAGCTGCTGTGCTGATATACCCTTGAAGGTCTTTTCCAGCTCCCTGGGAAGGGCTCCCCTTTGACACCTCTTTGAGAAGCACCGCAGCCCTGGCAGTTGGATGCACACAAGGTGGAGAAAATCTTCACACTCAGAGCTGGTAGGTAGAATACACTTATGCTGGTCTGTCAAAAAATGTAAGCAGATAATGTGGGTAATAGGTTAATGCCGGTTCAGCCCAGCACTGCTCTGGTTCATGGTTTTAACTGCATATGCTAACAAATGATCCCCAAATTCTGGCTCTGAGATCACTGTGGTGTCGCAGTACCCAGGGCAGTGAGACACTGTCCCATCCTGGCCTTATCCAGGCCACAAATTGCCTGTCTCTGCTGCCCTTACCTGAGTCAATGTTACCTGCATGGTCTCCTTGATCTATGAATAGGACAGTGGAGAAACTGGAGAGAGGATCATTCCCCTCCTTTCCTCTCCCAAAAGAGCCAATATGAAGGATGTGCAGGATCTGCAGGTAGAGGAATGGTGTGGTGAGGGAGAGCTAAGGTACAGTCACTTCAGGATGAAAAGGGGCACCGCCTTCCTACAGCTAGCTGTACCACCGTGCTTTATGTTTCTACCATGTGCTGAAGTCCTTCAGGGAGAACTTCTAGCCCCAAGGGCTATGTCTATACAGGTAAACAAAACAAGGCTGGGACCGAGGTTTGAGCACTGGTGAGTAATTTTCTGTAACTCTTTAATTTTAAGCATATTCCCTTGCATGATTTTAACCCATACTAACAAGCACTGTCCTAGACATTGCTTGGTCATGGGTCACGTTATAGTTCAGGCTATAAGAAAGAGAAAGAATTTTACCAGGAGAATGAGAACGAGAGGAGCCTTACTGGGAAGAGTTACAGAACTTTCTATGGCATACCCTAAAACATAGTTGCCTGCCACGAAAGTTGTGAATTTAGCATCAATAAATCTGTATAGCTTGCATTCAGTAGTTCTGAAAGAGTTGACCCAGCCCTCTCTAGGACACTAAAATTATTTTAAAATAACTTTTGAAACAGTAAACCAGATGCTTGGAACAAACACAGTGATGTGTGAATATCTCAAAAGGCATAAATGAGCAGATCCAGGTAATTACAGGTCTGTCAATCCAGGATTGACCTTTGGCAAAATAATGGAAAATCTGCTATGGGGATTGATTCATAAAGAATTAATGCAAGGAAATACAACTAACTCCAATAAAGATGGGAAGCAGATGCAATCAAACTCACTTGATGACTTTTTCAGATCAGACAGGAAGYGTGGTTTGTAGAAGTAAAAAAGGCTGATAGAATAGACTTATGTCCAGGATTGGTACTGCATGACATTTTATTTGCCAATAAACTCAGAATTATATAAAATTGAGTTGGCAGGCACCATATAGATTGGAAACAAGCTATTGATCAGTCTTAAATTGTAATCTTACATGAAGAATTATCATTAAGCAATTATGTTTCTTCTGGGAGATCTACACTGCTTAAAACATTTGTCAACAGTCTGTGTAATAACTTTAAAAATCATTACTAATGAAGTTTGCAAATGTCATCAAAATAAGGGTAGTAAAATAGTAAAAAGGAAGAAAGGAGGCCAATGATTGTTTAGCTAGTGAAGTGCAAACCATTTATGTAAGAATAATTCTGAAAGAACTTGAGAGTCACCAAGGACAACCAGGTGAACGTGACCTCTGGAAGTAACACCCTGACCAAAAATGTTAGCACTGTCCTTGGATAAAACTGGGGAATATCCATCAGGATTATTCAGCACTGGAGCAGTATCTGTGGAAAACTGTGTCAGTAATTCATGAAATGGGAAAGGCTTGAAGAGGTGTTGCTAGAATGATATAATAGATTGGAAAGCTCATCTCCTTTTTAATGCCATGTTAGTTGGTCTAATAATGGATACTGCTTCCTCTCACAAACATTTCTTCAGTTATATAGTGAGACCATCACAGCAGTAACACTACTTTATGACTTATAGTTAAAACTCAAAGAGCTCAGTCTGCTTAGTTTATCAAAGAAGTGCAGTTAACCCAAAAGAAGGATGAGATGTGATGTGTTTAGTCCAGAAACATCTTTGTGGGGAACAAAACTACAACAATGCTGAGAACGGAAAAGTTAACCAAATCCAATGTCTGGAAGGCAAAAAGAGACAAATTGAGGGCAGCCCTTGTTGCCTTCATTGTGGTTGTTGGAAGAGATGACTGCAGTGGTCCTTCAGACCTTAAGCTTTATCAACCTATACAGACCTTTGGTTTCAGTGTAACAGGGATGTCGAGAGGCCAAATTCTGACATAATTGCTGTTAGTCCTAATGAAATGCAACATATGGTTTCTCCATAAACAAGAATTTATATTCCTGCTCTTGGATTATTATTCATCAGACCCTGTTACATTGTCATGGTATGTCATACTATAATGTCACTGTCTACTGTGAATCTTCTCTCCAAATATACCATTAATATGTTATTTACACTCTTCTAGGAAAGTGATGAACAGAGAGATTTAGTTTATTTAAGCCAATCTTTATTCACACTCTCCTAGACCTAGTCTGAGATATTGGTGACCCACCAACRATATTTTAATAGCTTTTAAAAAAAGTTTTGATATGAGCTGATAGCTTATTTTTTGTAATATGAAGTGTTATGTCATTGGGAGAAAAAAATTGCTCACTATTAACTCTGCATACTTGAAAAAGAACCTGCCTACATAATTCAACTCTGTTTGGAAATGTAACTAAAAGCAATAAAGTTGCTGTCCTCTCTGATTGTCTTTCAGTGCAATTTCTAGAATACATGTAGTGAGTTTGCACATAAACAGTTGTGTTGGACAAACTAATATTCTGTCTAATAGTTAATCCAGGTTATTATCATACAATCATTACTTGTTTGTACTATGTCACCTAGAGATTTCACTTGAAATTGGAGAATCATTGTCGTAGGAACTGCCTTTGCCCAGACAGCTTATGGCTTAACAGTTGAGACAGATGAATGCACTTCATCTCTAGTAATGAGGATTTTGCAGAGCAATTTACTTTCTGTTACGCTTGATTAAACCTATTATGCCTTTACTGACACTTGTGCAACACCATTACCCTTCGTACGTTTACACAGGTATAACAGGTTGGACCTCTAACAGGAATTAATTCTGTGATTTCTGCATAAGAACAAGTAGGACTCAACTCACTCTCTCTTAGCTGTATTAGCTCAGCAGGACAGACAACAGTGAAAATTACCTGCAGAGAAAATGTATTTTTGGTTCTAAATTAGAATCATAGAATCATAGAATAGTTTGGGTTGGAAGGGACCTTTAAAGGTCATCTAGTCCAACCCCCCTGCTGTAGGCAGGGACATCTTCAACTAGATCTGGTTGCTCAGAGCCCCGTCCAACCTGACCTTGAATGTTTCCAGGGATGGGGCATCTACCACCTCTCTGGGCAACCTGTTCCACTGTTTCACCACCCTCATGGTGAAGAATTTCTTCCTTATATCTAGCCTAAATCTACTTTTATTTTAAAACCATTACCCCTTGTCCTGTTGCAACAGGCCCTGCTAAAAAGTCTGTCCCCATCTTTCTTATAAGCCCCCTTTAAGTACCGAAAGGTTGCAATAAGGTGTCCCCGAAGCTGCCTTTTCTCCAGGCTGAACAATTATAGGGATGTGACTGGATCTGTGCAGAGGGAAGAGATCTCTGCTGAAGTGAAGGATCTGCTATATCTTTAAAAATAAAAACRGATTTTAAATTAGAGGAGAATGCTTCAAAAATCTGAAGTAGTTTCATTGAGTAACATAAAGTGTAAGTAAAATTGCTTCTAGTAGACTAAGGAGTGAACCAGTTGGTAAATCTGAGTAGGTAGGACTGGTGTTACAGGCACGGTTTAAACTACAGGATCTATTAAATCTAAAAACGGATATTTCAAGATCTAGTTTGTTACTCTAACTGAGAAAGCTATTTTCTTCCTTGCCAAGACACTTTCCATAGCTAGGGAATATATATTCAATTCACTGCCTATTTCTGCTCACACAAACGTCAAATGCAAAACCTTCAACGGGACACATAGCAAGTGGGCAATGTTTAATTATGTAAGATTATATAGGTAAGAATAAATATGGATTTTTTAAATCTGTATCTCACACTCCCAAATCCTTGTGTGCAAGAACTTAGTAAACAAATCTCATCACCCTAAGGCAAATGTTTAACCAGTATCAAAAATTACTTGACCTATATTAGCTTTGTTAAGAAAATTGGCTTTTGAGCAAGCTGTAAATAATCACATGTCCTACTTTGGAATAGGCTTAGGGACAATACACTAGCACTGGGGAAACACAATAATATTAAAGTTTATTTAGTAAAGTAATATTTAAAGTTTATTCAGTGGGAACAGCACAAAAATTCCCAAGTTCATACTGAATTTGACTGCAAAGGTCAATGTTACTTATCTATGTCTCTTCTTTCCGCAAAATTAGCAGCATATATGATGAAAAGAGCTTCTCAATGGAGAAACAACTGACATGAATAGGTATTTTGCTATTGATTACAACATGACTAAAATTGTCATGATATTTTGTCACCTGTTCAATACAATTGGTATCGCATGGAGGCTACGTCTGCCTTAGCAAGCAGAGTGATATGGAGCCGACTGCAGACAGAAATATATGGTTCTCGGGAACTAACATCCACATTTTAGGACCTTTTTATTTACTATTAGACTAGCTCTGCTCTGCTCCCATATCCTGAATACTTATTTGTGGCTGGAGTGCAGTAGTTGTGCCTCTGGAGCACATTTTCCAGTTTAATTTCATGCAAAATTAATTCAGTTTGGCACTCAGAAACCTCTGCACGCTGTGAACCAGAGCAGGGACTACAGGGAGATGTACTTCAAAAGTACTTTCCTGATCTGAACTAAACCACTAACATGTACTCAGAGCACCTCTACTCCAGGAACATTTCTGGTCTGAATCAGAATGAGAACGTGAAGGAACACACAAAAAATGAAAAATAAAAAAACCACTCAGACACCAAATAATACTAAAATGAGCTATTCAGGTTAATCTCAAGTTTTGAAACTGAGGGATTAGTTCTTGTTTATCAAAACTCATAAGTCGGTTGTTGCGGGAGAAATATAGCTAAAAAAAAAAAATCTTTGCTTCACTCACATATGTCAGTTCAAATTGATCAAAAACATTTGAAAAGAGCACTTGAAATTTGTAACATGTTTTARGAAAGAAGGCTGAAAAGAATTAAGGCGTATAAGCATTTAATTTTAAAACTTTATATAGTGAAGTTGTTAAAAGTGTGTTCTAAAAAATGAATTTTTTTTTTTAAATGTAGCTATACCACTTTTTAAACAGCTATTAAAAATCCTTTGGGTCTGGTACAAGAAATATTTTCTTAGATCTGTAAGAAATTTTACTTTTTTTAGAAGCATTTATTATTTCAAATACCAGCCTTTTAGTTTAGCTTAAAAAACAACCACAGATTAGCAGATCTTTCTGTCATTTTTCATTGTGCTAATTCATGCTGCTTGGTAAAACCAAGAGTTGGAAACACATAAATAACTCAGAAAGAAAAACATGGAATGGTTGTGGTAAAGCAGTGGTTGTAGCAGTGTTTTGATTATGTACAACAACTTTGTCATGAGAAAAAAAATCAGAGTAAGAAATAAAGTTAATCAAAATCATCAACTGATTTTTTATGATATTATTAAAAGATTTCTGGTTTAACCCTTGATATTAACGTGCAGATCACTGTGTATTATAAAAAAGGCAAATACTCTCCAGGATACTGGAGTACAACCATGTCAGTTTTTGGCAAGTAGACATGTCTTATTTGTTCTTTTTTTTCCAACATTTTTTGATTAGAGGAACTTACTTACTATTAGACAAATCACATTGCCTGTTATCTGGTCCCTCTTCTCCTATATCAATGATTCATTCTGACAGGGGAAGTTTAAAGCAACAAGTGAAATATGATAAACAATGTCCATCACCACATAGGGAGCTTGGCTAAAAGCTTTCTGTCACCATTAATAATACTGTTTGGTTTTCAGCCTCCCCATTTATTTCTTCAGTGGCAGATGTAAAACACTGCAAGAAGTAAACAACTTTCAGTATGTGCTACCTGTGAAACTTTGGCCTCTAAATTAGGATACTTTAAACTTCCTTTAGATAGTTATGATGTGCACAGTCTGATGAACAGACCTCAGAGGGAGTGCATATGCAAAAAATATTCATGTAACTAATTCACACTGTTTCTATTGTGTAATATTATATGACAAGAAGCCTCACACTATACCATCAACACAAGAAAATATCACTTCTCACCTCCTAAGTTTATATCATTTGTCCAGAAGTAGCTATTTTATGCATTACTATTTCATCTTACAGAGGCTTTGAGCCACATACAGTTAAAAAGTTTTCAGCTACAGAGTCAAAAATTATTAACAAGTACAGAAGATATTATTATTCACAAGCTAACCTGGATTCAGGAAAAAAATTAAAAGAATATGCTTAAATTTAGGCAAATAAACAAGCCCGTTGTGGTACATTCATTTTTTAAGTGAAGCACATACTAATGTGCTCTGGTGGAGTGGGACCAGTGTGAGTCCCACAGACATGTAAAATAGCTAGAATCCACATTCTGCGCTAACACAAAATCTCTAGAAAATTTCTACACAAACAGTCTTTGGCCATTTTTTATCAAGCTGTAAATACAATAGTGCAAATAACTAGATACTTTTTTTTCATTTGTTGATATATATGAAAAGCTTCACATGACTTCTAACATATTTTTCCCCAATTATGTAAGAAAAAAATGATAACTATAAGAGAAAAATAAATACATTTTTAAATTAACTGAAACGTATAAACTTCTTTATATAGTGTTAGATAACCCAAAAATATTTAAATTACTTTTAGTGGTTTTAAACTATAGTAGAAATTTACATTTACACAAATTTCAGGGAAAAAAGTTCCATTTTTCAAAGGTTAAAAACAATTCAGACAAACTAATGATTGAATATCATGGATAAGTTTAGTACCTCCAAAACCATATTTTTTTTGCAAATAAGCTATGCATCTAATAAAATATGCTCCTCTATGAATAAACCTCCAAATTTCCAAAAYGTGTTGCTATGTCATCACATAGCTTAAGAGTTATTTTATAATTCTTTCATATCTTTTATAGATAGATGGTATGTTTCCTATAAATATGACTACTTTATCTTAATCCATATGGCTGAACAGGGGAAAAAAGAAACACAAAACATAAGACATTCCTATATCTAAAACTGTATATATTCTTAATTTGTCTTGAAAGAGATCATAATAAACTAAAGATAATTTTAATACGCTGCTACTTCTTTCCTGTGGAAACTTTCTTTGGTAATTAATATTAATTTATTATTAAGTATTTTGGGATATTACATATCCATTTTAATTAGCAGTCACAGGGCTGTTCCTGGCTGTTTTAATCTGGAGCATTAATGCTGGGCCACTTTCACACTGTGCTTTCAGCAGTCTCTTTCTTTCCCTCTATCTCACTCACATGCTCATGTGTACATGCCTGTGTATAAAGCTAAAAAGACGCGCCAAAATTAATTCCCTTCTACAGTTTAACTGAATTAAAACCACCGATGTGTCTTTTGAGAGCACRTTAGCACTAACCCGAGAGTGAGTGGGGATGGTGCCACTAAAGTTTCCCCTGTATGTATATATGTTTATGTATGTGTGTATGTGTGTTTTTGAATGTATATCAGTATAGAGAAGTAGAATTGAGACAAGCATTTTAATTTATACAAAACTGCGTAAAGCAAACCTGGAGTCACAGAAATTGTACTACTGCAGAAATTCTCAGTTATTTCAGTATTATAGACCATTGTTTAAAATTTGACCTGTTAGGTTTTGKTTTTTTTCCTACAGTAACAAATTGTTTCACCATATTAGCGGAGTCTGTGTTTTAGCTAACAGCTAGACTTCCCTTTGGATGTTAAATTAACACTAAGTGATTTAAGTCCATCAGTAAAACTCATACGATGGGCCTAAAGCCTGGGTCTGGTAGTGCAATCCTACAGGAAAGTGTTAGTGAATGWGGAGAAAAAAAATATGCATGCCCTTGCCTTGGAGCCGGGATGGCTTCTTATCCAACATTTTGTGTTGTTTATCAATCTCATTTCTTCCCTATCACCTTTGTGATACACACATTTTGTGTATGCATGCAAAAAGAGGTTGTATAGATTCCCCTTAGCTAATACTTCACACTTCTTCATTCCCAGGTACACAGAGAGATGTAGAGATCCACACTGTAATTTGAAGACATAACATTGTATATTTGATAAGAAATATATCTGTCAATCTGATGCAAAATTTAATTCTTCATTAGGCTATGGCTGGCCTTAGAAGATGGAGAGTAACTATTTGTAAATAGGTGCTTCTGCAGACTCTCAACACCTCACAACAGTAAAGGAATTCAGACCGAGAATCCCCTTCAAGASGTGCAGGAGCACTATTTTCTTCATGTTACCTACACAACGGTGGAGGTCTTAACTCCTTAGTCAAGGGAAGGGTTAATACCAGTGCAAGCAGCTGGATACAGTTGGTAGAAAAACTGTGCCGAGTCCAGTCTAGATGTAGAATTAAGTGCAGTTGGTAAAATGCTCTTACTGTAATGGAGAAACCTGGGCAACAACACAGAGGAACTTGAATTTTTGAAGCACTGAATGAAACTTCAGTAATGATGACTGTAGTGGTGGACATAATATGCTGAAAAAAAGATAACATCAAAATAAAAATGGTTCTCCAGAAATGTATATCCATAATAKGTAAAGAAACAAGAGACAATAAAATTAAACAATACTTGTTTGGGTAAAATCACCAATGGGAGATAGGATGAAATAAATTCTGGGAATCCTGGAAAATTGATAGTAGTCTGTTATTGATCCCAGAATCAAATCTGGACACTACTAAAAAGACTATTGCACTGTCATTGCAAAGATACATACAACAGAGAACTATCCTGCTGTGAGGAAAAAGAGTACTACCCACTCAAATAGTATTGATACATCCATCTGAAGAAGTAATGTTGTTAACTAGCAGTGCCTTCAGTGTGCAGCATTTAATTTGTTTTAACTGAAAAAAAGAATGCAGTTAAAACTCATTAAAGTTCCTCATTTCAAAAAGACAGAACTTCRTCTAAACTAACGACAGCCGGGAGTACTTCTGAGCTCCCGAATCTGGAAATAGGCCTTGGCCATCTCCCAAGCATATGAGGGCAAAACCTTGGCACACGCCTGCTCCCTTCCTTTGCTGAACTTTGATTTCGATGAGAAGGAAATCTGGGCACATGAGTCAGGAGGGAGAGGCACCTCGCTCTGACACCGTGCACTATCTGGGGATCAAGCAACTGGGGCTGTAGGCACTGCGCCGGGTGCGCAAGCTGCTGAGTTTGGATGCAACCCAAGGTAACTATTTAGGGAGGCCGACTGAACTAAGGAACTCTGGGATTTGATTTTGGAGGCAGCCTGGAATGTCTCCATGTCAAACCTGCTAAAGCTATCTGGAATCTCTATGCCAGGCAAGGAGAAAAAAATGTTGTATGAGAACTTTCCAGACCTAACTGGAAGAATAACCATCTTGAAAATGACATTAAGCATAAGTAGGGAGCCTACAAGGAATGGAAAAAAGGACTGATCACCAAAGCAAACTATGACTTCGAAGTCAAGAAATGCAGGTCTAAAGTGAGACTTGGCAAAAATGGGACTTGCTAAAAGTCAAACTGAATCTGACCTTATAAAGGAAATTAGACTAAATAGTTAAAGTTTTCTTCAGGTATGTGCTTTGATGGAGAAAAAGGCAGGAAGTTGAAAGATTTTGCAATGAAGATGAGATACAGATGAAGGCTCCACATTTGATTTGGGTCAGTTTATATTTGCCCAAAGAAATCTAAACATTACTTCAGTTTTCAATAAGACTCATGTTTTTGAACATGAGATGACACACCGGGAAGCAAATAGAAAAGGAGACATCCGCAAGCAAAGTGAACACTATACCCAAATAGTTTATTAAGCTCAAATTGAAGGTACTCAGATAACCTGCAGTCTCACAAATTTGAAAGAATGTGTGTGTGAAACCCAAATTCCCACAGCAATTGGCTGGAATAAACCTATCAACCTGGTGACAGTCCTCATAATGGGAATACACAAATGCAGTGTCTGCATTAAGAAAAGTCATCCTAGCACCTGCAGGATCCTTTAGCCTGACCTCAGCACTGCAAATTTCAGTGAAATTAGGCTTGAAGGCTTCAAAGACCATGTAATATGGCTTTGTCATAGGTAAATTATGCCACACTAGATACTGATGTCTGTTTTGGACTTTTTTTAAACAGGTAATGTGAACCTCAGCACAGCAATCGGTACACTACCACTGCAAAAACAGGGTTTGCCAAAGAGACTGGGATCGGCAGGGGAACAGTATGGCACACAAGGGACTGCCTATAAGGTTACCAACACTGGGCTGAGAGATGAAGCGTGGGGCTAGAGGAAAGCTACTGTAGAATCGCCTAAAGTGTGCGTAGGGGGGAATTAATCCTGTTTAATATTTCCAGAATGACTAAGAAACAAACAATATGAGTACACTGGTAAGGAAAGTAAATTAAAGAGGTGTTGGGGGTATTCACAAAGACTGACTTAACTCCARTGGAACTAATTTCTCTGGGGTCTTCCTATGAAAAATGACAGATGAACTGCACCAAGCACAATTCATACCATGTAATGAGGCTCTTGCTCCGATTAGGCTTCTAGGTAAGCTCCTCTCCTTCCCTTGGCTACAGAGGCAGCCTGGGAAGACTAACCTTGATAGACTAAAGCTGGTCTCTGCACACACCTCCTCTGTTGCCTCACTTTCCTTCTGTGCCCTCCACTTGCACTGTCAATACATTATTAGATTATTATACTAGAAAAAAATAATGACCTTGAAGACGGAAGTAACAGAAGTAGGATGAAATTCAATAGCGCCAAATTCAATAGCTACATTGCTTTTAAAATCTGGGAGACCACTTTTAAACAACCAAGGGGAGAAGGACCTGGGAGACCAGCAGGAAGGCAGCCTAGCAGATGTAATCTTGAGATATATAGGTAAAAGTATTTACACAGCAGCAGATACTTATGAGATGTCCTCCAAACCACTGTGTACAATTCTGGACACTCATATTAAGAAATAAAAATTTAAATAGAAACAAGCTAAGGCTGGCTTATGGGAAAATCAGGAAGACAGAGAAGTAGCCTAAAATTTTGCCTTATTTAGCCTAGCAAAACAAAAGTTTGAGACAAGAAGTGATTGCCATGTTAGACATATTAGGGAAGTAAACAGCAGGGAAGAGAAGGCACTATTCAAAACTAAAAGACATTACTGGCAAAGGAACTGATGGGTATAGACCAGCCACTAATAGCTTTAGGACAGAAATTAAAAGGCATCTGTCCATTACAGCACTGAGATTCAGAAGCCGAATTCTGATAAGGGTAGAGGAAAGAAAACATAATAGCTATTTCTGAGAGGGCAGCTGGACACTTCATGAAATGGTGGCATGTGGTAACTCCCACGATAAAGGTCTGACTCAAGGATGTGGGGTGTCTCACCCAGCCCAAAGTTGCTCTTCACTCCTAGACATCCCCTCTGTTTTAAAGGTAAGATGGGACTTGCTCCAGTTGAGATGGGAAATTTGGTGTAACCAGAAACAAAACCTGGGCTTGAGACCCTCATTCCCTGATACAAAAGAGATTTGAAAGAGCTAGCATGAGAAATCCCAAGTGTTACTGAGAAACTTGCTGGGTCTGCAGTGCCCTTCAGCAATGGAGAGCACAGCTACAGTGCTCCAAGCCCCCTTGGTAAATCCACCCGAGGTTCCAACCCATGCTATGGCTTTCAACCTATCATCTGTACTGCTTACCAAGCAGCACTGCTCACTATGCTTTATTTTATCAATAAATTCTGTAATCCATTAAAGGATCAGTCTGGGTGCGCATAAATTTTGTGGTTATTGTACCAAGAATTTCCCAAAACTGAATGCTCCCATAATAGACATGATGTGTACTAACAGAACAGTGAACTAAGAAAGCTACAGTCCTTAAATAACTTGAACTGGAGCATTTTTCACACTTCAGCCTTGGAAGAAAACAGAGAAAGAATCATTCAAAATAATTAAGCTTTATAATTTTGGTTTCGTTTTAATTAATTAAAATTAAGACACAAAATCCCTAAGGCCTTTGAAGAATTTTTTATTATTATGTCAGAAATTATCTTTAATTGTTCCAGGTGAATAATACCACAATTGTCTCCTTTTCTTATGGTTGTAGACTGCCAGGCAAATTGGCTTCTAGCCAGTAGTAAGTACTTTTATACTACTCCAACATCAGAGTGGTAGAACAAATCAAGCTTCAAATTTTAATGTTACTCTGTTTGTTGTTTCGATTTAAATTTCGTGTACTGCATGAGGTTCTTTTCCTTGACTGCATTTCTGGCAACTCTTAGAAGTAATTCAGGTCTTTTTTTACCTTATAAGTTGCATTGGCATAAATACCAGATACAACATATGCCKCTATAATGCGTGCAAGAGGCATGTGGGATAAGATTTGAAAATTTGAAATATTTGCAAAGGAAAAAAAAAGAAAATCACAAAAATGTATTACTTTTATCTCCCCCAAGACTGTTTTCTTATGTAACTATTATCCCATAGCCTAGCTTGATTTCTTACCGTTCATTGACCCATTCGGTAAATTCGCAGACAAACTTTGGCAGAGGTGTAACTTGATAATTAAAAAGTATGTTATCTCTTGCCAGCTTGTTATAGCCAAGTGTAAGCTGAACGCTAGCTTTCCCTAATCCCATCAACCCAGCCTGTAGGAAGGGTCAGAGGTCAGTAACTGCTTCTAAAAACACTGTTCAATTGAATCCAAACAAGCTCTTACCTACTAAGCAGCTGCTCACAAACAATTCGGAATCTGTCCTCATTACCAATTGTTAGGGGCTCCTGTTGCAAGAAAAGCCCTGTTTTGAATAGGCCTCTAATGCACCAGTAAGTCTTCATCCGATAGGCTAAGATCTAAAGTCAGCAAATTTTTTTACTTTTTTTTTTTTCCTCCTAGCACAAAGAGAAAAAATTAGAAACCAGCTAATACTGGCTGGCATATCTACTGGCTGTGGCACAAAGCAAAATGTTGATTTTCAAAACAGTGTTGTACATCAAGGAGGACTTCTAGGAACCGGAAAAAAAAAAGAGTAAATATAACAATATACGGAATACTGTGAGAGGCACAAACTGTTTTTCAGTGACTGACAGAATAAAAAAATTGTCTGTGTTAGKAGAAAGAGCTTTAGAATACCACATAAGGAAAATTGTATTCAAATATTTTAGTCACTATTGAAGATGAGAGCAACATCATTATGTCCTGTGGTCAGATCTAGTTTTGCTAATTATCAAAGGGATGCTGGTCCTGCTGCCAGGACTTGTAGACTTTTTTATTTTGTTCTGCTGTGTCACATATCTAGTAAGCTAGAAACGGCTTTGGAAGGAATAGGTGAAGATGTTAGATACCTGAAAACTTGTAGAAAGGGAAATTTTTACTTACAGTATAGCTTGATGCCATGTATAAAAGCAGATATGTGTCGTGATTTGAACATGCACAGATTTATTCCTGGGAGTTTGGTAAAGGATGTATCTTCCTTTATTAAAAATGAAAAAACCTTGCACCAGTGACCAGCTATTGCAACAGATGGTCACATCCTGGAACTGTGGTACATAGGGTACCTCCACAGCTGTAAATTGGGAGCCTTGTAGTAGTCTCACTGGTTTCAGTGGGGGCAGAATCAAACCATCTCTGACTGCTCTTATTTTTTATCTTTTAAATATAGCTTTTGGTTTTGAAATCTTTTTTAGACAGCCATGAAAAATATTTACAGGACCATCAGAAGCTTACAAATGAGGGGCTGCAGAGGGGTATCTCACCAGCACCAAWTCTCTAGTATAACCCAGTACCGACACCAGCTTGGTGAAAATGCCTGCATGCCGGTGACTCAGGGAATGAGGTTGTGGTCTCAGACTCCTGAGATTTTTCAGTCYGCTCCTCTTATTCCTGAGGTCGGTAGCTTTTACAAGCCTGATTCGTGGAGCATCTTATCTCTCTTTCCCTAAGGTTGACCGGCTGTCTTAGCCAGGAAAACGATGTGCACAGCAAGATAAAAATTAAGGAAGCTTTCCTAACTCAGGTGCAGAGTTCTATTCCAGCAACACATGCAGAGAGCTTAGGTGCCTTACACCCTTTTATGTCCCTGTGAAATTGCATGATAGTTCTCCTAAATTTGTATCACAGTTCTGGAAGCTGTGAAGATCATGTTTCTTTTTCTGTGCTGTTTCTTTTTTTGCTTTCTGCTGTGAAGGTCACAGTTTTTCATGGGAGCGGTTGATTTTCATTATTCTCATTGTTGCAGACGGAGAAACAAATATTTTAGGTAACTTTACCAAGACAGCGCTAAGAAAAGAGAGTTGGTCTGTGGAGCAACAGAACAACTCTTGTGAATATTCTTGAAGAAGTTTCTGCACAAATTTGAATTGCATATCAGACACTAGTACAAACACAAGTTTTCAAATACATGCAACTTATTAAATGATAAGTGAAATTGCCATAGAAATAGACATTATTAGAAATATGCACCTGAATCATATTTTTAGTTTTATTTGGAGCCTTAAGGATATACAAATTCCATTGAAGTGATATAAAATCCTCTGACTTCCAGAGGCAGTAGTCATATGCAGTACATAAGAGGACGCAGTATATTAGGAAAATATAGCTAATAATTTAAGCAGCAAAAACTGAAGCGGAAGATGAGATTCACTGGTTTCCAGCAGCTATGGCTATGCATGTATGCACTACTGGGTTGGTTATCTCTCTCATTCATTCATTAAAGGCTATYTTTCTAAGGGCTTTGGATGTTGTCTTTTTTCTACACTCCCTCAAGAGCAGAGATGAGAGTGATGCCAAGGTCTGAGCTTCCCTCTATGCTGTTTTATCACTGTCCAGCCTCCCTTGCTGACTCCCCTCTGACTCACTGGCGATACACTCATTATCCACTTTGGCAGGCAGGCATTCAGCTATTCCTTCAGAAATTAATTTGCGCAGTGGACTCTGCTTCCAGAATAAGAATACCATAATKCAATCCAAACGGTCCCTCTGCTGACTTTGAAAACATCAGTGCTAGCAGTCAGTCTTTGTGGAGCAAGTTCGTAGTCTCAGTGCTTTTCTCGAGGGTAGGTATTTACATACCCAAAACGCCATCCAAAATTGGCAGGCTTTTGAGGCTGAGGATGAAAGGACTGGGACTATCCTCTCCCCCTGCCAGGAAAGACACTGTGGACCTACCCGCGGTTCGCTTCTGCTCCCACTTGGTTACCTGCTCTTATGCAGTGACGGKAAATGGGTTCAGCCACGGGGGCTGCAGCCCCACAGTGTCTGTCAGAGGCAATTCCCCCAGCGACATCGCATTTATGAACTGGTTCCTGCTTGCATTCTCCCTCGAAAGGATGAGCGCTGCAGAGAATGCAGATTTTGGATGTGGCTTAAGATATATATTTTTAATTGAACTTGCCTACTTAAAAAAAATTGCTGAACAATTAATTTTTGCTGTTGGACATGAAAGTGTCTGAGAGTCAAGAATTCATGGGATTATTTTCTAAAAAAGATTATTGGGATTTCTTTCCTTTTTTTTTCTTTTTCTTTTTTTTTTTCTTTTTCCCTTGGTTTTCTAAACACGACTGCATTCGCTATTCTTAATTATCCCCCTAGAAATGTTTAGCCAAATTATGCTTTCAGTCACTGTAGCATAAATCCAGTGTAGCTCCAATGAGTTCAGAGGAAGAAGGCCAGATTTATATCAGTACAACTAAGAAGAAAATTTGACTTAGGGCTCTGGTATACTGTTCCGCTGTTTATAGGAAAGTTCTGATCAAAATACAAGTCAGAGTTTTCAAAGAGATTTTCTTCATAAATCAATATCCTAGCAAGTCTAGTCAGTTTAAAAAAAAAAAAAGAGAAAAAAAAAAAAAACTGCCCCACTTTATTTTCCTGGGTCTGTTAATCTCTTTTCTTTGAATGTTTCTCTTTGTTTGGTTTTGAGTCCTAAATAACAGCAACTTGCTAACAGCATGGACTTGATTTAAAACTAACAATGACAGTCTAAGGCCCCTTGAAAAAGGGTTAACCATAGACCGTATACTAAAGTATCTGCTTAAAAAAATAAGTCTTTAAATCATTTTATGTTTAAGAGAATTTCTTTGCACCCTTCCCCCTTTCAAAAAAAAAAAAAATAGTGAGACCATCTTAACTGTAAGAGCAAGTTTATTCAGGTGGTATGAATCACACAGGGCTCACTGATGCAAACTATAGCCTCAGAAAGCACAGCAGGCTCTGAGTCTCACAGGGCTGCCCCACGAAAAGAAGCATAACAAAAACCAGAGAAGAACAGGCCTGCAGTAATCTCCTTGCCCTGGCTAGAAAACAGGGGTGAAGGAAAGCTGCCCTCTCATTATGGTTTTGGTCTCAAGGTTAGAATTAGACCCTTAGGGTAAGCAGCTGTCAATTAGAGATAACTCCAACCAATGCTGTCTGAAATCTTGGACTTATCTCCTAGCAACTCCCCTTCTTTCAGGGCAGCAACCCTCTGCCCTGCCTTCAGCTCAAGAGTCATCCTGAAGACAGTGAAATAACCTTTTCAATTTGGGCAGATGCATAAAAAATCTAGCTTCCAGAGCCTACATGAAGCCTGTGTGACATTTGACTGAAGCCGGGTTTTCATCTAGGTTGATTATACATTTGCTTTGTTTTCCACGCTGCAGATGTTAAGAGTTAGGTGATTTTGCTAAAAGAGCGTTCTCAGATAATACCTAGAAATTCTGTAGGTTTTAGGCACACAGTCGTTTGCTCAGAGAGGCGCAGGGCTATCGTGTTTGTGCATCTGCTGGTGCATCTTTTGCTCACGCTGCCTTTTACACTGGGAGAAATTTGCCAAGAGTTGAGAATTAGGAGTGGCCATGGTTACAGCAGCAGCTCTGGAGTCCTCTATCTAGCGTGGCAGGGTATACAGAGAGCCGACAAGCATAAATCCTATTAAGAAAAGCACGAGGTTATGCACCATTTGTGTAGGAAACATGACAGAATTTGAGGGGGAAGTTTAAAAGACACCAAAAGCCATCTCTACTTCTATTTCCAGGGTTTACCATCATTAGATTTTTTTTTAGATCCATAGCAGTCCCTTTTCCTAACCTGGTGAAGGGTCTGAAAGGAGAGAGGGAGAGGGGGATCAGAGAGAGGAGGAGCAAGGAAAGAGAAAAGGGGTGCTTGCAGAAAAATAAGGGGGGGGGGGTGGAAAGGAGCTCGTCTTTGATTCAGCTGGAGTCCATATTCACAAAGAGATCGCTCAGAAATTTTGTACAAATGGCAGGAGCAGAATGTGAGCGCAATGAGGGGCCTAATGCAGGCACTTGTCCTGTAATCAAAGATTCAGCTCAACATGAGTCCTTTGTGAGACAACAGCATCATTCTCCACCCGGGCTAACCCCTGAATGCAGAGCAGCTCTCTCAAGCAAGGCAGGCAGGACGAGCCTCGCATTTCTTTGTCTTGTTTGGAAAATATGATTTTTTTYCCCCTATTCCTCAGTATTTCTCTTCTAAAGAAAACATTTTTCGATATGCCTGTAGTAAGCCAGAGGACGTTTGCGTGAGTGGAGGCACTCTCGGGGCGAGGAGAGAAGCAGCTGGGCTGACATGGTGGAGCGAGGGCAGCTCCAGCCTGCGCTTGGTGAGAGGGTGCAGAAAAATGGCTGACATTTCCATGCTAGCGAATGCATGATGGGCGTCTTCCTCTGCGTAAGCACAATTCCCCCTTCCTCAGGCTTTACCAGCCCTACATAGATGAAACGTACAGGGATTCCTTTTTTCCCGCTTAAAGCCATTTGGCAGTAGAATTTCTCAACCTTTTGAAACAGTTTTCTTCTTAAAAAAAAATAAAAATATTTTACCATTTTATTAAAATGAAACAGAGAATTTCAATCCGGGTAAATAGACTTTTTCAATTGGGTTGCATTAGAAATCCCTTTTCTGAGTTGCAAATGGTGTCTTTGTGCATATATATTTAATGCCACTGCAGAAAATTATTTTTAAGTGAAATAGAAAATATAAAGCAATGTTTATCTGCCCCTGATATTTTTGCTCAGTTTGAACATTACCTGATATGATGCGTATAAACGGTTCTTTTCAGAATTTGGCTGTGGAAAACTGGAAACATTATGTAGAAAGTAAATCAGACTTGCAATCCTTAAAGCTTGACACAGAAACRAGACAAAGGAATACAATTAAAGAATTGCCACGTGGAAGGTGAACGTAAAACTAAGCAGCCCAGTTGAACATTTTGTTATTTTGGGGTTACATCAGTGTAAACCAGCATGGCACTGTGGCAAGGAGGCAGGTCCCGAATTCTTAGGAATCCCATTAATTCTTTGCTTTCTTCATTTGCTGAGTGCTTATCTCTATAGAGAACTGACTGCTACCTCTAGCATTGCTAGAGGTATTTGTTGAAAAGGCTACCCAGAAATGGGCTCAAGCCTACATTCCTCACTGATATCACAGGGAGTCTTGGAAGCAAAAGGCCAAATGTTTAAATTTCAAACAGGCTTATTTTAGACACAAACGTCATATGAAATAATCAGAAATGACAATATTACTATTTTAGCATACAACGTAATGTTTAAAATGTTGCTGAACACCCTGGGGTCAAAGGAAAAAGGGAAAACATAGTTTCAAATAATAGACCTTTTGGTGTAAACTTGAATGTAAAAGATGATAGATAGAAAATATTACTGATAAAATAATCTTATTGTTCATTTAACTGAAAATTTATTTGTGATACCTGTTTGATATGTAGCAGCATCTTTTTACTTGATTCTCCAAGACACTGTTGCAATTCACCTGTGTGCCGTATGCATGTGAGCGTGTGTGTATATTTGTGTGGGCATATATCCGTCAGGTACCTTGCAGCTGAAGATTTTGGAAGCCTGAATTGTGTACTTTTCTGTGTGCTTGTGTATGTAATTATGTTTACCTACATTTTCATATCCCATATATCCAAAACACAGCGAAAGTTTAGCTATAATGTAAGGCTTTACCAGATTATTGCTTGCTATTTGTACACACATTCAAATTTATACTTGTCAAAAATGAGCAAATATAAATCCCCAATGGATTCTTTTTTTTTTTTTTTTTTCATTTGGCAGATGTGTGTTTTCAATTTCGTCTTATAAATTTGCGACATTATATAGGATTGCAAAAAGTTTTGCGTTTTCAAACTAGGCCTGGCTTTAATTCTTGGCGTGATGTAATCACTCCCATACCCCTTCTTGCTGGGGAATAAAAACAGAGAGAACCCTGCAGGCTCCGTGGCCTACCAGGCTGCCCGGGGCTCCGCCGTGAGAGCTTCCAGTGTGATTCAGCACTCCGCCCCTATTCAGGGACCGAATAAGAATGTGCTTAAGTGCTTTGTGCTTCGAAAACATGCTTAAACGCTTTGTTGAATTGGGAACTAATTAAATGACTGAAAGTTCAAACTTAATATCTGGGTGTGAGGAATGTGTGAATTTTCCCACAGGAAAGAATAGCATGCTCTGAAAATATGGCCCAAAACATTTTGTTTGTTTCCTTGGTTTTGTTGTGTTTTTCCTTAGGAAATAGGACATCATTAATTTTCAGGGCCTTCCCTTCTAAATAATTTAAAATACTTTGTAAATGTTCACAAGAAAAAGTGAAAACAAAACAGAAAATTACAATTTCACCGAATTAATTTTGYAGTTAAAGTTTTATTTCTGAAATCTACAAATGCTACTTTGTTGCTTTCTTTATTTCTCTTTTCTCAGATGTTAATTTTTACATTTTTTTCCAARTGTCTCACAGAAGGTTGGCAAAGTTTCAGAATAACAGCTGGAAGTGAGAAAGAATGAAAAAGTGTATCACAGAAATTCAAATGATAAATAGAATATACATTTTTAATGGGTTTGGTTATCACTCATTTGGTTATCACTCATTTGGTTATCACAAATTATAAAGGACGGATTGTTTTTTAGATTTCCAGATGTCTTCAGCTCAACTTTGGATGCCTTTCCAATAGACAAATTCAAGCGATTAACTTCACAGAATGTCTGTGGGTTGAAATTCAGACAAAGATAAAATGGTACATTCTGGCCTTCAGAGCTCAAAGCATCGGAGATAGGAAATCCTGGAATCCTGGATGTAATCTCATTTGGGGTATGTGCAGAAAAAGGTACTTCATTTCATGTCCTGAAGAGCGACTACTTTTTTTTCAAATGTGTTTTCTTTTTTTTCTGTTGACTATGTCCCAGAAACCATATACATAACATCAGAAAGGATGGCTGTTAAGATCAGATCTATTGACATAATTAACTTATTTGCAAACAGTTTCATGTATTTTTGTCTGAGCCTGCCTTCTTGCATGCACCAAAACTACCCTGATTCAGCTCCTTGTGAATTAGGGTGTACAGCAAATAAAGGAACAATCATCTAGTCCAAACATATTTGCATTCTTAATATGGTGCACACATTCAGGCAAGCGGCAATTTGCATGAAGACCATGAGCCAAATTCAGTTCTGACAGTAGCAGGCATAACTTTATTCAAATCAGACAAGCAGCAGGCATTTACAAGGAGCAAGAATAGGTGCTGTGTACTTGCTGCATGTCCATGCTCCAGCATAATGCATTGCTGTTGCTCAAAATTTCACATTTTCCTTAGATGGACCAGAGCTTATCAAAACTAAATGCACGTTTCAGCTGCAAGTTTGGCTATATATGCAATAGCTGGGAAGATATGTAGCTTGATTGTGTACCTGGGTTTCAGTGTGAATACTAAGCGTACTTTTAAAAATTATTCTCTTTGCAAGCTTTTGTAACAGGGATTAGCTGAGAAGCAGCATGCCAGGATGCCTCCGGCCACCTTCAAAGCATCCTTGTAAACTCAGTCACAAGCAGAATCAACTTCATTTTGTCCAAAGTATTAGCATTTTTTTTAAGCACTCGTTTTTTAAGTGTTCTTACTAATACTTTAATGGTGGTTGTATACTCCAGTGCTGTGGAGCTGGCTGATGTGTCTTGCTGTGTTTCAGCGAATGTTGTGAGGAATCTACAGCAATTAGCTGTTCATGCCTCTGCTTTCCTGTTTTGTGCCTTCCCTTTCATGTATCAGATGTTTGTAAGTTTTCCATTAGACATTTCCTGCTTCTAATAGATGTTTGTGAGGCTTTTGCTTTGAGCTATCAAGGCTCCAATTTGTGCTGAGATGTTTGGTTTTGTTTTAGGGCTGAGGGGTCTTTGTACTCCTTTCTTCCTAGAAAACATTATAATCTGGAAAAAATAAATAAATTGTACTTTGCAAAAAGTGAATATGACTCCTTCATCTAAATGGCATGGTTTGCACATGTGTCTTTTGTCAGCAGATCACTCCTAAAATAAAAACATTTAAACTGCAGTTTCTGCCAACTTATCAGACACCAATTGGTGACAACATATATGTATTGCAGTTTCTAAAGGCAGCTTTGTACTCCAGTGTTTTCATCTTCTTTGCCCTGTTTTTTTTTCTCTTTTTAATTTGAAACGGTGACTGATTTCTTTTTCTGTTTCCACCAGCTTGATGTGCTGTACTTAACAAGTAAGTAGCTTTAGCTGCTTTTGAAAGAAGAAAATACCTCTTAAAAAGTGTTTCAAATGAGCATTGCCCACTGTGAAGTGGCTGTCAAAATTAGCAGGAAAGGCATAATTGATTCCCTGAGAGTCATAGACGAAAACTAGCTTAAATTTTACAAACCCGCTTCTGACGTGTTTAAATACTTAAATAAATGTGGTGCTGATCTTTTAATCCCCTCTTCCATGTTGTAAGAGCGGAGCAGCATACCCAAGCACCAAGGCAGCCCCAGCCTCTCGGAGGGTGTTTTTGCAGCCAGGCGCTATCTATCATCCCTCCATTCACGTGGTACCAAGGTTTCTGGATCTGTATTTTGCTTATCGAGTCACCAAACCAATGAATCATCAAAGGAAGCTGTCAATTCACAGCACATCACTCGCGCTTTGAACTTAGAAATGAGTCGAACATTTTGGAGTTTTATTTATTAAGGTCAAGACTGGATTTGAATTGCCAATGAGGGAAGGGGAGTGGTGAGGGGAGCGGAGGATGGCTGCTGACTCAAGAAACCTGCTGGGACTTTGTGGCCTACTGCTAGGCAACAGCCCATCCCCACCACAGCAAACATATGACCACAAAATGAATGACCTCATCTACAAATCAGCTATTTGATATGCAGATCGGACTGCAGTCCTCTTCAATAATACAACGCTGCGCAGGCAGCAGGTGCAGCAGAAAAAAGTACATGGCCTTTCCACGTTTTAAAAGGCAGGGCTGGTTTGTGCTCGCTCGCTCCCTCTGGTCCTTTGCAATTCCTGACGCTCTATTACCTTCATTTTTTATTTAGACCCTCCATTCAAAAAAAACATGGCTACTCCTTTCTGTCCCTCTCCGCGCCCAGTCTTAGGCCAGAGAAGAAGAGGCAGGATTAAGGAGCTGCGCCAGCAGCCTTTATGATTCCTTCAGCATCTGAATACACAGCCCGAATAAACAAGAGGCATTTTAGGAAGGAATTGTGATTTCTGAGGTTTTTCCCTTCTCAGATGTCATGTCTTTGCAAATGATTACCAAAGTGTGGTGTTTTGTTTTCGTYTTTTTCTTTTTTTTTTTTTTCAAAATGGAGCTCCTCTTTGTGCAGAGAGCAGTGCATGCAGAAGGCAGCATTTCTCCTGTGCATGCGTACTCCCCGGTAATTGTATGGAAAGTGCTGTTTGCATTGTACGCTAAGTGAACTACATGCAGTTTTGAGGGCAGACTCGCAAAAAACAAACACACCGTTTTGTAACAGAATTAAAGTATTTTTCAGCTGTGTGTTAAAAAGAATAAAGAGCTGCTACTCTGGACTATGAAACAGCACTGAGCCTCTTAGTGGGCCTCAAAGAGCAATAAAACACAGTGTAATATAATTTGTATTGTCTGTGGTTGCAGGTTATGTCCTGAAAGTCGTAAACTATTACAGCTTTATAGCTATGCTGCTGGTATTAACTAAATGAAAGGGTTATTTGTTCTAAATCCGTAGTCTGTATGATAGCAAATATTAAATTCATCAAGAGCAATTGATGAAAAAAGGAGGTAAAAATGCTGCAGAGCCAATAGAGACAAAGCTATAGCGCAAAGAGGCAAACAACAAAACAAAGGTATGGTGTGGTGTCTGACCCCTCCGAGCTTCTGCCACATACTTCTGGGGGGCAGAACTGATCATCCCTGAGACTACAAGGTATATTCAGCTGATGGGCCTGAAGGAAGCCTTGGGCTGCTTGTTACAGGAAGGTGTGAAAAATTCGATGTTTACACTATWGTGTTTAGATCATGCTGAGACTCTAAAGAAAGATCCTGTTTTTGCTGAAACCTAAGAGCTCCTTATTTTTCCCCCTTAAGAGGGTTTTTGTTGAAAAATGCACCTATGACTAGTAAAGACAGTGATTTAGAGAGTCAATCTAACACCACCGTGACTTYTTCCTGAAAGCTGTGAAAATGTTTRGAAGGTTTTTGTCTGAAACCTTGGAATTTCCAGTTAAAGTGGAATTGTTGTTTTCCACTTGAATCCAGTTATAATGCTTTAGCTTTATTCAGATGTGAATTTGAACATGGATGAGATGTGTGTCATTAAACTTGCTCAGGACCATGAATTATTTGTCAGATAATTCTGCAGCTGGTTCCTCATAACCTTCAGCATCTGCATAAGCCGTTTGTTGCTGGTACCAGGGATAGATGGTCTGGCTGGTAACGGGCTGTGCTGCTAGTCTTCGTCACTATGAACTCCTTCTGTCAGGCTTACACGGGACAAACAATTTTAATTTGAGTTCAGAATGCACATCAAGTTAATGCTCTCAAATATTTGCTTAAAACTGACCAACCTGTAAATTGCTTTTGACTATAAACTCACCTACAAGAATGCTCATGGAAAATGAATGCTAATAGGAAGGATGCAACAGCACTCAAAGGAAATGGCTTTGGACACTCAAATGATGACACAATTGTGATATTGTCCCATTTCTTTCAAATGGGATTTGCTGCTAGAAGACATTTTTGATGTCTGACTTTTGAACTGATGCCTCAGGGTCCCCAAGATGTTGTCTTCAGGGCTTTGTCCAGAACAGAGCCAAAGTGCTGCCAACCTCCACATCTGTCCCCGGCCTGATGGAGAACAAAGGTGGCTGTTTGAAACACTTTGGGGTTTGATACCAGGGAGCTTGAACAGGCTCTTGAAGACTGAGTAGGCCCAAAAGAGGACATAGTCCTGCCCTCCTGATGTAGTGCAGGTGAGCAGCAGATGATCTCAACTTTGCAAACCTCCATGTGCTTTAAAGTCCTTAACCACTTTCCTTTGCAACATTCCCAGATGGTTGGCTGGATGGTTACTTGAATGTATTTCAAGTTTTTAAAGTATTTGCTTTTGAGAGCGTTAACCTCCATGCTCCGTTGGTGACCACACCAGCAGAGCGGGACTGGGGAGCCAGGCAGCCCCTCCAGGACCCCGGCCATGTGCCGACACCCCTGAGGTCTCGGGGCATCTCCCAGGCACCTTCCACTCCCAGCTACGGCTCAGCTCACTGATAGCTGCGCCGCAGACAGCATCCTATGTTTGGCATGGGCGCAGAGGGACCATTAACTCCTCGATTTTTAAGGACATACCATAAGACAGGGAGATTTCCAACTCAAGGCAATATGTTCTGGGCGATAAACATTAGAAAACTTTTGACTACTGTAAACATGGGAATCTCTGGTTGTGGTTTTAGTAGCAAATTTAAGTGTCAAGAAGCTAGAGTGGGTGAGAGCACAGTCTCGGTGAGGAGCTGCCTGTGACCAGGTCTGGGGCTGGCAGAGCTTGGTGGCACAGCTGCAGGYCATGCCCTGCCTGCAGGACCCAGTGTCAGACAATGGGAGCATTTTCATGTAATATTTAAAGAGGATTTAAATAAAGATACCAATGGTGTGTGCAGGTCACAAAAGGCAAAGCTGTTGGTATGAAAGTGATTTGGGATGAGCGCTGGATGCTTGGACAGACCCCCTGGGCAATAGCAAGGAACTGAAGAGCCATTTCTGAGCCAGCTAAGTGACATCTGTTCAGATTTCTCGCCGAGCGCAGGCTTCCCTCCCCTGTGACAAGGCGAGGCACATTCTCCCTGTCCCGCCTGACGGCACAGGAGCGGCGGTGGCTGCTGCTGTCCCCGAGCCGAGCCGGGGCCCCGCAGGGGTAGAGTCTGCTGATGTGGAGCTGCTGCTGGGACAACGTGAAAGAGTGAGACTGTTCCTGCCCGGCCGAAACACAAACAGGGAGCGCACTGAAGCCCCGCTGCCTTGAAGTCAGGGAGGAGAGCGAGGRCGCTGGTGGAAGGAGGACAACAGATCCTGCAGTGTTAATGCTGCTCTTGCTGAATGCATCCCACTAAAAAACAAAGCAAGGAGAGTGAGCTCTTGCAAGAATTTGATCCACCAAGCAAGGCAGCTACAGCGTTAACCCCTTCATGGTGAGCCATTTTGGACGTAATTTAACTGGAATGCCATTGGAAAGCAGCAGATTGCAACGCGTTACAGGCGAGCAGTGCCACAAGCACTGGAAAGGGATCACTGGCTCTAACAAGTAGGCCTTTGCTTTTGCACTTGTTTTTTTGAGGGGAGGCGCTAGTGAAGCAATTGTGGCAGGCCTGTGGCATTGAAAGAGTTATTACAAACCAGAGGATAAAATGTCAWTGATGCCTGATGCAGAGAAATGTGCAGCGTTAGCAGATACACGCTGCTGATGTGGTAGCAGCTAGCCTTCTCCCCTCAACAATGTGAGATTTCTGGGTTTCAGTAACCAGCCCCATAGGAGGTCTTCCTTGATACTTCGAACCAAATTGTGGCATTTGGCTCCTGGCCAGCGAAAGGAAGCGAGTAGAGCTACTGGCCTTCAGTAAGGGTTTGGGGAGGGATTGCATCTGAGCTGGCGAGCACACAAGGGCCCGCGCACAGGCTCCATCAGGCACTGGTGGGACGTATTAGCCTTTCTGCGCCAAGGCAGCCCTTCTACGCGTTTTCTAATCCCACTAGAGCAGAGAGATTGTACTCAGGAAGGAAATCATTTCCATATCCTTTGAGTGTGAGCGGTGTGACTGTGCGAGGCCAAGCACCCTGTTTTCTACTGTGCCTACGGGACTCCATTCAGAAAAATAGCAGTTTCACATTTCCACCGTGCTCGCTCTCCCCTGGCTGCTCTCCCCCGGCTGCTCTCCCCCGATGCGGATACTCTGCTGCCGGTTCCAGTCTCCTTGAGCTGGTAAGCCCACGGTCCTGGCTTGTTTCCGCAGCCACAGGGTCACAGGCAGAGGTACAGAAGTCTCCAGCCTAGCCCTGCACAAGTCACAGCCAAAATTTTTGCTGGGGTACTTGGACTGAGCTTTGCCAGTCGAGTGTGACTTTGGGATTAGAAATCACTGGACTAGAACTGCCTTGCACCATACTCTGCACTCATCCACGGTGATATTCCTGCTGCTTGTGGCATCCTCGTTTCTGATTCTTAATTAAAAAGGTCACTCCAAGGCTCCATCTGTGCTGGATGTGATTTGCTCCTATTGCAATAGTGTTTGCAAGTACATAGTACTGACAAGCCATGCTGGTAAACATCAGGTTTATACCAGCAAGAGACCTCTGCAAGTGAGTAAGTGCTATTACAGGAGCATCTATGTTTACACTGGAGGTTTTGCCAGTCACTCCCCTGACAAACAGGGGGGTGGTTTCTCTTTCACTTCATTCTCACACACAAAACTTTTAAGAATAAACTAGATTTAAGCTGTAGCTGAACAACTGCAGACAACAATACAAAAATTTGCTTCCAGGCCTGAAAGTACTTGAATTTCTTTTTGTAATGCTCTTTCTGCGGATTGTATTGCTCKTTTTTTTTCTTTTTTTCTTTCCTTTTTTTTTTCCCCAGAAAGACCCATATTGTAACACTTTAACAGAGGAAACTCACTCTGCCTCTGCTTTCCTGCTTGGTGTATATTTAAATAATTGCTGCATTTTAACAAGCTAAATTGCATTCCCACCAGCTGTCCCTCAGACCAAACCCTCAAGGATATGCTAAACAATAATGACTGCAACAACATTAAACTCGAAAGACCTCGAGATCTCTTCAAAGAGAAGATGTCTTGCTGTTTCGCTTCCATACCCAGGCACTTTCACGCACATTAGCAAGACAGTGTGCATATAGCCTACATAGGCAGAGCAGGGCTACRAAGGGGGTGAGTTTGGCCCTCTGCGAATGTAGGGAAGGAAAACGTCAAAAAAGCAGGGGCTAATGCTCCATTGCAGAGCCAGGGTAACTCTGCTGAAGCCAGGGTGCGCCGCGTCGCCCATGACCTGGCAGGCATTAACATTTTAAATATTTCTTCTTCGACCGCAAATCACAAGATAGATGCTCTTCTCTACGTGTCATCGTTTGTCCTGCAGAGCTCTGACCTATGACTTTCCCGCGGCCGGTGGCTTGGTGCCGGGCATTGCCCGTGCGCGGGCAGGCAGCGGGGGCAGGCAGCGGGACAAGCAGCGCGGGCAGGCAGCAGGAGCAGGCAGCGGGGGCAGGCAGCGGGGGCAGGCAGCGGGAGCAGGCAGCGGGGGCAGGCAGCGGGGGCAGGCAGCGGGAGCAGGCAGCGGGGCGGGCAGCGGGGGCAGGCAGTGGCCGCTCGCCCAGCGCCCGAGGTGGCTGGCGGCAGATGGGGAGGGCAGGAGCCGGGATTAGCAATTCCTCCTTACCTACCCACCCCTCACCCGGCCCCAGCTGGCTGTTTGAAAAGAAAACCATAAACCCATTAGTACAAAGACAAATGAATCGCATACCCTGAGGCATTCCTTCATTCAGAACTGGCTTTAACTACTTTTCCAACCTTCCTCCCTTAAACCCTCTGTCTTTTGGGTTTTCTTACTGTATAACAGCAGAGTTCGGCAAAATGCTTGACAATACAATCGGTTAGGAGATTTTTAGTTAAAACTCTATAACCTCACTTTGTACGTATGCAGGTATATACTCATATATGCATGTGTGTGGGTTCAAATAGCTGTGTGAATCTCTACCAGCATGTGTATGTCCAAATATATACTCAGATGTGTCTTCCACATTATTTATATATATACATATTCTTTTTTTTTAATACAAGTTAGGCACATATAGTGTCAATTAACATTGGAAACTGACTGCATATTATAGCTAAGTTTAATAGGATATGATTTTATGTGTCCTTGATTTTACATTAATGATAAGCACATGTGAGCCTGTGGATCTGCAGCCAATGTGAATTATTTCCCCTTGCAGCTACACGGGATGTAGAAAATAATGTGGCAATACTGTGGTAACTATAAAGGACTTGCCACAGCAGCATGGTGGGAAGGGCTTTGAGGAAATTGCAAGTGAAAATAAAAATAAGGCTTTATGGAGTTTTGTTTGTTTGTTTGTTTTCCAGTAAAAGAAACTGCCATAGATATACATGAGATAGTACAGAGGAAAGTACTGTGTGCTGAATTATATGTATGGTAACCCATTTAGAAGATGCAAATAAATAAAGTTGTTTAAAGAGGAAGTCACTTGTTTTTTAACTTTCTGTCACAATCAGCTACTTCCTATTCAGCTGTAATTAGCAGTTTCCTACTGTTGATTATATACATATATACAGAAATGTGTTAACTAGCCCATAGATTAAAAATGTGTATTTAAACTGAGTGGAAGACCTAAGTTTCTTTTGTATTAATTTCATCTGACTTACTCTTGGCAACTCACACCTCTTCGCACTAGTTTTATCACCTTTTGATTTTTCAGAGTTTTTCTTGGAGTTTTTTACTTTCCACATGCAAATAAAGTCATGTCCTGCATGTGGTAGATGGTGTTCATGAATCACACAGAGGACTTTCAATCAAAATCATATGGAATATAGTTTAAAACACTTTTAAACTAGTAGGCCCCTTTAGTACACTCTGACCACTGAAGTTGAGCAGCCATCAGCATGACCGCACGGTCTATCCCTTCAGGGCAGGCAGCAGAAGCAAGGGCTAATGCTTGATAGTGACTGGTTGGGTTTTATGAATATGGCCATCTGCTCTATTAAAATCAAATGTAGCCACAGAGGCTTCCTTATATCACAGCTCTTTCTTAATCAAGGCTCACATCATGGTCAATGAAGTTATAGATTAGTAAAGATTTTGCCCTTAAGTGAAAGTCCTTGTATTTGGTTTATGTAATTTATAAAAATCTGGCTGGGCTAGAACACATTAAGTAGTATCCTCCTATGTGAAACCCATCCAAGCTCAGGGTAGATTAAGTTAGTTTCGCTTGATACCATGTTGCTTGTCATGAATAATCCTGAAGTCAAGGGTGATAGACACATGACATACCATTAAACATGACTTGAGGCTTTTCAAGCAGCTGGTGGACGAAGAGGCACAATTGCTGTTGAGGTTAAATGGAGTTCTCTGAGTAAGGATGTGATTTGCCAAAGCAGCTAAGTTATCTAGGAGCCTAAGTCTTGATGAAAGATTTCTAAATCTCTTCTGTGCTCTGGAAAATCATGCCCTCTATCCCTTAGTCTTCCACGGATGTCTCCAGCTGCATGTTTGAAACAGAGGGTATGCCAAGTTGATTATGTTTTCTAAAACAACCTAGCTTTTCACTGTAAAAGAGGCCAAAGAGGGCAGTGCAGCACAAGGTGACAAGCTTCAGGCCTCAGAATAGTCACAGATTAGCACAAATTGCTTTCATAAACAGGATTTTGCCGAGACTGGAGCTGTTAATTGTTATTGTAATGCACAACATTTTAATTGAGTTAATCGGCACAAAATGTTTATCTCTATTGACTGAGATAAAATGTCAAAAGCTCTTTGATGGCAATTGGAATTACAGTAGGCAACCTTGACAATAGAAGTCAATGTTTTACAATGTGCTGCTGTTTAGATGTGTTTGCTGGTGAAATGAAACATAATGTTGCTTATCTCCAAGGTATCCGTTTTGCCTGGAGAAAGAGTGTCCCAAAGGACCACTGCAGATTTTTTTTGAAGTTCCAACTGGCTGTAGAGAGAGGTGAAAGATAGGCTGACTCAGGTTAATTCCACTTCTCCGGGGAAGCCCCATTTGCATACCCTTAGCACAGGCCTAAGCTTTCACAAGAACACGCAGGGCTTTGGTTTGCATATCGCCCATAGCTGYGTGCCTGCGTGCTCTCTCCAAAGGGACTAACAGGCTCAGGGGAGCAGCAGGATGGTCAGCAAACAGCCAGGTCCATCCCTCCTCTTGCTGCTAAGGCATTGCCTTGTGGTGCTGGGAAGCCACTAAAGAGTTGTGAAAGTGGAAAAAAAAAGTTCAAGCACCACGCCAGAGACACTCTGCAGGAGGGATCCAAAACCGAGAGTCCTAAGGCCAACGGGAATTTAGCCAGAGACCGTGACGTGCTGCCTGGCTCCCAAGTCGCAGGGCTGCTGAGAAAAGTCTGACTGCTCTTTTTGGAGGTGTGCGATGTCTCCCAGCTCCCAGCTCACTTCCACTAAGTTCGAAGGAAGTCCTTATGGTCATTTTAGCCCAGCTGCTACATGTCCATCCAGTGAAGGCCCTCAAGTGAAAAATAAGCCAACTTAATCTGCAGCAAATAAGAGGGCAGCTCCTGACCCCTCTGCAGAAGCAGATTCCTGAACAGTGCAGTGAAGATCCAGGCRGCTGTTGCCAGTGTCTGGTCATGCCTGCGTGGAGGTGCTACCCTGCCGCATCAGGCCAGCACCGGCAGGCGGGCAGGGGAAGGCGTGTGTGAAGAGCAGGTGGGGGCACATCTCCTCCTCCTCGAGACAGCKCCCACGGCTGCTGGTGCCCGCCGGCGCTGGCGATACACACAGCCTCCGCTAATGGCAGGCGAGCACACCGAGTCTGGGAAGCTCAAGCCAAAACGTAGCTGTCTTTCCCTTTTTATTAGGGCATACCGTTTTATCAGCCCAGGGGGTTTCTGTTCTCTTCAAAGTTATAGTTATAATTTAACTTCCAGGAACGCAGCCCCCAACTTTGTACAGGGACAGAAGCTTCTCAGCAGTCCTTCRGTATCGGAGAGTGCTGGAATGCAGCCACGGGTCAGAAAACGCTGCCCAGGAAAGAGGGTGATGAAAGTACCGACACTGTTGTTTAAACAATTTGCCTTCCTTTTCCCCTCGAGGAGTAGTTTATAAATCGTATACCTGTCAAAGCAGTGCCAACACACTACTGAGACAAATTTCTATTTTTGACATGAGCATGTGTTTGGCTGCACTTCTGATAGCTGGCTGAAGCTGCGTTATTATGCGATACATCCAGACGGAGCATCTCTGCATTCCAGCGACCACCGTCTGTGACTGGGCAGGTCACCCACTCAAACAAGAAGTGGTTCTCAGTCCCTTGTTAATTAAACATTAGGAAGCAGCTGAAGGTTGGTGTTTTGTTTTTTGTTTTTTTTTTTTTTCTGCTGACAGCTTACAAAAACTCTTCCAGCAGACTGGAGGGAAGGAATGGACCTGAGAATCAAGTGAGGCTGAGGTTGCTGCAAGCAGCAAGCACAAGATGGGTCTGTGCAGCCAGGCYGTCCAGCTCCTCTAGCTGATGGTGAGAGGTGGAGAAGCTCTGAGGCTACTCTCATTATATTTGTTCCTGGAGCACCTGCTTTTCTTTACATATTTTTCATATGATCCACCTAAGGTCACATCTCTTGGTTTGGACACTACCATCTTTCAGCAGTAGGAAGAAAGTAACAGAAGGATGCCATAAAGCCATCAAAAACCTATTTTCAGGAATCAAAATCCCCATAAAATATTTTCATAAGATTGTCTGAATCACTTGCATATGTTCTACCTATTATTCATTCTTCTATCCTAGGGTGAACTTCTCTGAAAGAGAGGCACCTGGTGACATATTTCACTGTGTTAGCTAGTATAGCATCCGATAAATGAAGTGGTTTAGTAAGCAGAGTGCCAACCAGGCCATCAGTAGTAAATCCACAAAAGGTTAATGAAGCCTGAAACTACCGTCATTTTTGTGTGATGGCCTCTCTGCAACCTCTTTGAAGGAGACGTCTCGGTAGTGTGAGCTGCAGAGAAACCACTCCAATGGAAACCAGCTATGGCTGGGGAGCAGGGGCAAGCAGGGAAAAGTGTTGGTTGGAGCAAAAGCAGGATGGAGCTCCAGGGTTTCTTTTTTAACATGATTTGGGGTTTTGACCTCCTCTCTTTTGCAAAACCCTGTCTTCCCACAGCAATCTAGCATGGAGAACTTTAGTATGCTTTGTTATTTCTTGCTTTTAAGTTTGATTCACATGTTTATCTGTCCCTTGGAAAAGGTCTGGTCTTTCAGTATTTTTTTTTTTTATGTCTGGGAATTAAGGTGGAATCGTTTTTCCATTAGCGGAGTAAAAGGCATCTCCATAGGCAGTTTCCTAGAATGCATGTGCTTCGGAGTTACACCAGAGAAATAAGATGTGTGATATAGTTGGCTTTCACTCATATCGTAGGATATCATGCAGGTACAAAAGGATGGGTCTGCGTGACCAGGTCAGCTGTAAAACACAATGCAGATACAGGCTCAGTTTTTTATACAGCTTTTCATTGGTCATTATCAATTATTCTTCTCTCGACCAATACTTTTTGTGCTTACTATACAGCGTTCCTTTTGTTCTTTTTTTTTAGTATTGTGTGTTGCTAAATGATTGCAATGATTCCTTATTGCACATTACTACAGAGGGAAAAAAATCGTTTACATGTAGTTAATTGTACAGGACAGAGCATCACCACAAAGCTTTGCAAAAGTTAAATTGATCTGGCATCATAGCAGGACAGTCACTTGAGAGTGTTCAAACATTAAAGGCTAGCACAGAAAGCAGGAGGGCAGGCAGTTATCCAAGTGAACTTGCGTTGGCAAAGGGAGATGAGAGAAAGAAAAGATGGTTTTGCAAATATGTGACAGGAACATACAACAGAGAAAAATATGTTAAATTGTAAGAAATGGGAGGTGATAAGATTTTGTCAGCTGAGACTTAGAGCTCTTTGGAACAGAGGCTGTCTTCACATGTTGCATATTTATGTATTTATAAAGCAGGTTCTGAGCTCAGAAAAAGGTCTTTTCGAAGTCTCACCTATCTGCATCTTTAGTTATGTAAATACCTTTCATAAAATGACCCGAAGTCATGTGGATTTAAAACTACCTCAGGTCTATAAATAAAGAATGATGGTAGATGGCAGAAAAATGAGCTGTGGCAGGTAGCTGTGCTGTGACCAGAGGGACTGGTTTGTTCTTATTTTGCATCCGCATTAATTAGCTAGAAGTGGGAGTAAATAGCATCTTAATAGAGAAATATTACAAAGGGACCTGGAGAAGTTGTAGGGATTAATTAGGTAATCTTCATAAGGCATTTCGAATATGAGTACTTCTTTGTATACTTTCACTTAATTTAACATTTATTTCATCTAACAAAAGCTGGCTATAAAGAATTGGTATTTTTGTCAGTCAAGTAAGAATGCAAAAATTTAATTTATACCTATAAATTTTTTTCTTTCACTCTCAATGTATGTACAGGATGTGTCTCTGTGGGTATATGCCTGTCTGTACATATGGGTGTATATGGGAGTAATAAAATATGTGCGGAAGTATACACACTCACATAACATCCCTATTGGGACAGAACTAAGAACAGTTTTCTTAGAAAACCAAGAGTTTCCGTCATCTATTTTTTATATTCACAGGAGTAGTAAGAGAAATGAAGAATGGACATGTGCAGGTGAAAACATTTTCCATTTTACAGTGCTAACTCCTCTTCATTAGAATCTGGATTGGAAATAAGAAAATAAAAATCTGTTGTTCATTTTCACTTTGATCATCATACCCATCATTTTACGTACCACATGTTTTCCTCTTCCAAGGGCATATATTGTATTTATTCTGCAGCTGAAGTATATTGATTTTGGACTACTGAGTTCAGTGCAGATGAGTGACAAACTAAATAAGCTGCTGGGTGACTGATAAGCAACCGTGTTTAATCTCTTGGCTCCAAAATGAAATCTCATAACTCATTTCAACAATTTTAGTTTTGGTACTCAGTCAAGAGCATACAATCATATTAATTTTTTTTCTTATGAAAGTAAAGACCAATAGCAGAATAAAAGCTTTCATGGAAACTGCTGCAATTCTGCATTCTACCTCTACCAAAGTATACACAGAATTATTCCAGATTTACACCAATGTATCTGTATCATTTCAGATTATAGTTTTAATTAGATGTAAATATTCATCTGCATTTCTTTTGCATTGTATTTATTGTTCAGTAACTGAATAGATTATTACCCTTTTTTAACAGCTGTGGTGTTTCCTAAGTCTTCACCCACTGAATAAACAACAGACTACACAACTTCCTAATGCAGTAGTCTGGATTTTAAAATATAGATGTCAGATGTGCCTTCTTGAAGAAACATTTAATGATAATTTATGATATATTTTCCATAAATATGATTATTATATACTGATATATACATATATTTTTTTTAATTTTGTATTATTATTTTCTTAGGTCTCCTATCAATAGAAACAATCCAGTTACCTGTAAGTAGTGGTAAACAGTGTAAATCTTACAACACACACACTGAAATCTTGAGGCAATAAAAGTGAGTCTTTTTGAACTGTCAGCTACAATATTTAACCCAAAACCTCATTGAGAGGAAAGCATTATAAGGCTGGAAAGTTCTCCTCTTTCTTGGCATAGCTAGGCAACATGCCCAAGGAGAGCTTGCAAAATGTAACACAACACAACGGTATCAAATGAATTGTGGCATACATACTCCAAGGCAACTGAGAGCAGAATATGTTCCATAAAATCACAGCTTGTGCAAGCTCATGCATTGCAAACCATTAGACTGCTTGAAGCCAGGCTGTGTCTGCAGGGGAGGTGTGACTGCCACGTGGCCAGGCATACTCAAGCTCATTTTTCCCTAACTGTGGTGGCTATGGCACCAGTGAAGTCCTCCAAGAACATGACATCTCTGATACAACAGATTTATTACTGTCAAAACCTGAACTGGCTGAAGGATGGTTAGAGCTGCCCATGGGCACTGGATTCACCCTTGAGTTGCAGCAGAGGCGGACTCTTTGCCAGCTGACGTTTTTTTACTGAAGAGGAACAATCATAGATCTCCCGCTTGTAGGTGTTTGTATAAATAGCCATTTTTAATGCCTTTTTTAACATGATAACAGTTTTGGAATATTGCTGAGATCTTTCATACAGAAATGCCTGAATGCAGTAAAGGAATAAAATTACCTAAGAAAATAAAAAATTCTTAAAAAAATTGCCTAAGAAAAATAAAAATTTCCAGTTGGGAATAGGAATATGTGCAATCCAATAACGTGGCTACCACCTGACTGAATGGCATGGGGTGCAAGGAGGAGAAAGTGTATGCTTCTGAATAACTTATTGAACAAAATCCGGTAAAATGGGTTTGATAAAACGTTAGCTGAACAGTAATTAGCCAGGGTTTGTTCCCACTTTGTGTGCTAATGGAAAAGCAAGTTTCAGCATGGAATGACTGCTTGAAAACCTCTCATTAGGCAAACGTGCAGGGTTTTTTAGCATTTTCTGGTTAGGCAGACTGTAGGTTATCTAAGCTGAGGCAATGGTAAGCATGTTAAAAAATTATCAAGTGTTCCAGTAACCTCGGGCTAAACGTGAGTTTGTTCCTAAAGAATGAGACTGTGATAACAGCACAGTTCAGACAATTGGAACAGGCTGCCCAGGGAAGTGGTGGAGTCACCATCCCTGGAGGTGTTCAAAAAACGTGTGGATGAGGTGCTTCAAGGCATGGTTTAGTGGGCATTTGTACTGGGTTGATGGTTGGACTCGATGATCTTAGAGGTCTTTTCCAACCTTAATGATTCTATGATTCTATGATTCTATGAATTAAAATACAGTAAGGTTCACAACAGAGGTGACTGGCTGTTTGAAAAGTGCTGCAGCACACAATTTATGACATCCTTTATTTTAAGACTGCTCAGTATATCCTGTAGATGCTTTAATGTGCTTAAGCCAGTTTATTCCTTTGTTAATGGTCCGTGATTGCAATCAGGCATGCCCCATAGACAGCTTCACACTTCCGTGTGAGCTATTATTTGATAAAAACCCTAATCAATAAATCTAATTTCTTCTCTTGCCAGATACAGTTACATAATGTGTTTCCAATTTGGGCCTGGATCAGTTTCCTGGAATGCTGAATAACCTGTGAGAATTTGTAAGCTTTATACTAAGTTGGCATTCAAAATCATTACAACTGGACTCTAGACCTTGCTTTGTGAAAAGAAAATAGGACTGTCCTTGAAACAATCTCATCTTTCCACAAGATGTTAAGGATAACTGAAAAGGTTATAGAATGAAATGAGGATAGCATATGTAATGCAGAGTGCAGCTTCCAGAGATTCCTTTCTAACCACGTTTTTAATATGTCATCATATATTATGGAGCTACGGAATTGTAATCCAAATAAATACTACGTTTTAGTCTAAGATTGAGTGGCTACTAGAAGCTGGACAGTTGGATGGCACATTATTTCAAAGAGTATGGATTCTGACAAAAAACTTTTCTTACAAAAAGTATTACTGTAAATCTTATGAATCTTCCAAGCTTTGGGGAAATGCCTAGGTTAGCCCAGATCTTCATAGGATAGATACACTGTAGAAATGAGAGCTGCTAAAACCTGAAAATTCCATCCCATGGGAATTGCTTGTATTTGAAAGTTTCGGGTTTTTATTCATCATTTTCACAACATGGAAATTCCATTAAAATGTGTTTGGAAACATAAGTTCTTCCAATAAATGTGTCGAACTGATGTCAACCCTTTAGGTTCATCTTCTGCTGAGTATTGCATCTCTTCTGTGTCACAKTATCTTCCATAAACTGCATTTCACTTTCCTTTCCAGCTGCATGACAGGAGTCATGCTGGCAGAGGACAGTGACAAAAGGGTATTTCCTTTTTATAACATCACATTTAGAGTCCAGCCATAAGGATTTTGAGTGATACCCAGGGGAAGAGTGGGATTCCTCATCTTCAGCGCATACATGTGGGCCTGTTCTTGTAGTTTTTTCTAATGACTGCCTACTGTAAAAATACAAAAATAGTCATTTTGCCAGACAGATGGGCTGCTGGGGGGACCCAGGGCTGGCAGCCCACACTGGACTGCCTCAAAGCAGTACCTGGGGAGTCTAGGCACCTCATATTGGGTCTCAGTTCTGATTTCTGATTTAGAAATCTAGTGATTTCTAAAAATTGGATATTTCATCAGCTCACCTGAGAAAGAAATGGAAATAAATAAATATCAGAAAAGGTTGGTTCATTTTACACCTAAATAGGTACCTCAGACAGGTGGGATTAGTGAATGTCCAGGGATGCCTGTTCTATCTTAGCTGGCTGTTAGGGGAGTTCAGCCTGGATTTACGTAAGTAATGTTTAATCTCTCCTGGTAGGCAAAATCTCATTCATCTATCTTAATCTTAATTCAAGCAAACAGCACAAGGGGAAGTGCTGAAAGAGGTTTTTTTAAAGTTGTTTTAGTAGTAGTAGCAGTAGCAGTAGCAGTAGCAGTAGTAGTAGTAGTAATTGTTGCTATTGCTGTTACAGGCACACTGTTACAGGCTATTACTGTCATAATCGCATACAGAGATTAATACCAAACTCCATAAAAGATGAACAAAAATCATCACTGCTGTGCCCAGGGCAAAAGAAAACCCATATCTGTGGTACTATTTGAAGTGTTCTGTGCTTTGCTTTTTGAAATTACTCAAATGAGGTTTTAGGTAACATTATTAGACAGACAATTACACGGTGAAGAAGCATCAAGACCAACATTCGGTTACAACCACGTTCCAACCACAGGCGTACAGCAGATCAGTGTGTGTTCAACATGTCCAGGGCATGCAAATGAAGTGCGAAACCCTACACAAAGCTGCTTCCATCTGTGATCTTAGCAGTTGGTCAAAAGTTTGAAGGTCTTATAGGTTATTCCCGTTGGAGGAAGACATTGATGTTATTCTATCAACAAAAACGTAATGCAGCCCTGTTTTCTTCAAAAACGTACAGTTTCAAACTACTAGAGGCCATTTCCTTGCCAGTGGTATCGAACCTCTTTTCTGCCAGAACCCTCCAAAGACTCTTTCAGGGTCCTTCTTGGGGGCAATGTTATTGTGGATAATCAGGGTATCTTGGTGATTCCTCTGGAGGCTATTTCTGAGCTGAGATTTGCAACTTGATTTTTCTCTCTCGCATGCACATATTTACACGCACACATCCATTTATCCTGCTGGAGAGTTTAAAATCCCAGGGAAGTACAGTATTTTTTTTCTGCCTGAGGTAAAGATCTGAGTCAATACTTTAGATTTGGAAAATACTGTTATTTCAGCCACCTGCATCCATAAAAGAACTTAGTGGAACTTAAATGAAAGGTAGTGAAGACTCTTTCAATTAGATTTAGGCCATTCTATAGCAATATTAAATATATTTCTTTGTAGCAGTCTTCAGAGGCCATTCCAGCGGAATGAGTCATCATTTTGGGCTATATTTGCTCCTACATCATTCTCAGAAGACAAACTGCACCTTTGGGTGATGAATGCTTGCTTATTAGAGAGAAACAATGCTGTAAAGCTCCAGCAGCTAGCCGTTTAAATATCACATAGAGATGGAATTTTTCTAGATGAAAGCCTGAGATTTTCTGTGGATAATAAGTGTGTGTCCTTGGGAGGTTCAAATATACTGAGAAGAGTTTCAATCCAGCATGATGAAGATCAGAATTAATAAAGATCAAGGGTCACCTCAGAAATTTTGTATTTCAAGATATGGAAAACACCACGGTTAAATTCACTCAGTAGATATCATCACTAGTCTCAGAGCACTTAAAACAGGACAAAAAGCATCCCTCTGCAGTCAAGTAAGTTACTGGTATAATCCAATTGAGCACACTATTTTGAAACAAAAATAGTCTACTTTAAAGAAAAAAAATAACCTCCTGGTGCTTATGCATATGATTTTATATCCAAACTGCCAGTCCTTAGACGATTGTACAAATCATAGAATCATAGAATACCAGGTTGGAAGGGACCTCAAGGTTCATCTGGTCCAACCTTTCTTGGCAAAAGCACGGTCTAGACAAGATGGCCCAGCACCAATGATACAGAATGAAAAAATGTATTGCTACAACAAGGTTTAATTTTTGCTGACCTTTTTAATTAAGACTGAGTTTCTAATTCAGAATTATTCTTTACTGATGATAGATTTTTTGCAAGCCCAAAGTACTTACAGCTTGTCCGTCATGGAAAACTTTGTTTTCTGATTCAGTTCAATTCTATTTTATATTGATCCTTATACCACCCTCATTTCATAATACTATGCAACTACATTATACAACTGCCAAATATATCTATAGAATGCTATAGGGTGGTAATCAAAAAACCCTCTAAGGATAGTTCAGATATTCAATATGATTTTCTATATATATAAAAAATTTTGGAGTAATCTCTTTCTGTTCAAGAACACTATTGATTTCCAGGTATCTATTGATTTCTTTGGGACCTTTCCACAGTGGAGGGTTTGCTTAGTAAGATACAAAAGGTGGAGTACAAAAAGTAGGTTTGCAGTGTGAAAGAATGGCATACAGAGACGTACTTTGGTTTAAAGTGATGACATTAGAGTTAGATCTTTCCAGAGCAATCGAACTTTCGTCATTGCTTATATAAACTCAGTGTATATGCTAACAGTTCTCCACTTTAGCAAGACTGACAGGAAAAAAAGCTATTTCTTGTCAAATGTTTTGAGGGGAAGTTAGTTTGCATGACCAATATATAATCAGGATGCATAGACACACTTTGCCAGCAAATGACATTTCTGAGAGCAAAGACCCTTACAATGAATGTCATACACCATGATATCAAGTTAAACATAATTTCAGGCTACTTAATTCTCCCTTACAAAGGCTGATACATATTATGAGCAAAGTTGCTTGTACAATGTAATTGTAGTTGCAGCACACTCATAATATGTAATAAATTATATACCTTTACATACATCAAGCATTGGAACAGGCTGCCCAGGGAAGTAGTGGAGTCACCATCCCTGGAGGTATTTAAAAGACACATAAATGTGGCACTTAGGGACATGGCTTAGTGGTGGACTTGGCAGTATTAGGTTTGTGGTTGGACTCGATGATCTTAAAGGTCTTTTCCAACCTAAATGATTCTATTATTCTATATTGTGTATCTTCCCACAGTACGGTTTGTACTTCTGGCCAGTCTCAGAAGCCTCAGAGACAGAGATAAGAGAACTGAACCTTCAGTAAAATTTTTGAACCATATTAGTGTGACGCATGTTGATAAAGGGAAGCTAATTTATGGGCAAGTGGTACCATCCAGTCTCGGAAGCGAAGGCAGATAAGAATCTTATCACTCATGTGATCAACCTCARATTTCCTTGCACGATCACTCTTATTTGCTCTGTACTTTCCCAGATGCCAAACGTATCACAAAATATCTCATGTAGCAACGAGGTTTTCCCAAATTGCTAGGGCTGTAGCTGAACTGCAGAACTTAGGTCCCAAACTATTCAGTCTAGAGTATGACTTGGATATAGTATTGCTGCACTCCAATGATCAAGAGGAAAATAGGAGGAAATCTGGTTAAAAGCCCAAGCCTTGTGCTTGTTAAGTGTTTTCTTTCTGTTAATTTATTACATTTCAGTTGCACCCTAGTAAAATAATAATATATAATATGTATAACATATTGTCGATATAATAYATAAAAGTATAAATATATAAATGTATAAAAGTATAAATACATAAATATGTATATATATATCTATCTCAGATTAAAAATTGTGTTGTCTATGAAACCCAAACCCCAAATGGTTTATATTCCACTTAGTGAGAAATTAATTTGCCTAGGTATTGTGTTGTTTGTCTTGCTAATAATCTGATTGGTACCCAGTGTCAGTGTATCTAACTGTTTTCTTGGAAAATGGTTTCTATAAATCAATTTTACTTGCAGTTCTTTGGCTTTCTAGACATGTGGGCCTCACGTAGAAGTCATTAGCATCCTTGACAAATATTTTTCCGTTGCCTGTTGTCCTCTGCTCAGTAAATTGAGAGATCACTTTTAAGTTACTTGATGCTTACAGTAACATGAGACAATCAGCATCCATCTAGCAGCAGGACTTCAAAGAGAAATCACTATTTCCCCTGCCAGTCCTGCCCCATGCACAGCAGCTCCTGGAAGCAGCTGGGTTGCTTTGAACTCAACTTTAACTTTACTTCAGAGCCAGCTTAGGGCTCTGATATAGGAAGTAAATTGGTGTAGCAAGGTGGTGTAACCCACCGGTGAGTGGGTGTTAGAGGCCCCCTCTRTGCAGACCTGTAGCATGTGTGAGTTGCTATAATCCCTGACCACAGCTACCTACTTCTTTACTTCATGCTGGAGTAACTTATGCTTTTACTTCTGCCCATCCCCAGCTGAACCTCAATAAATAACTCTTACTGCAAACTGCTGGGCCACCTGGGGCTCAGATCTGGGGGAGCCTCACTGATCAAATGAAAGTCCTTTGAGCAGAGGAAATGCACAGGTATGAATACCAGTGGCAAATAATTTCCTTCCTTGCGTTTTTTCCCCATGGGTGCCAGTCCCCTGACCATCCGCGCTCTCTGTCTATTGATTCATGCTCCTCTTGAGCTATATTTAGGATTAAACCAGCTCATTCCTTCTGAGAGGAGACTGGCTGTGGTTATATAGATTATTGCCCTGGGGGCTGTAATGCAGTCTTCACCTTACTTCAAGCACTTTGAACTGAGGAAACAGATGGGTGCCAAATGGCAACCAAAAGCGGTCTGGGTCAAGCGACGTGATGGAGATGCAGCCGGTCCAGTCTCAGTGGGGACAGCCATGGGCAGAGCCAGCGCAGACCTCCCATGGTCAGGAGACCAGAGGTCCCTCCTCAGAGGGAAGACCTTTAGGAGCACATATATTCAGAGTATCCTGATAATTCATATGGAATCCATATCGTTATAAGGCACAGCTCCTCAGTTTCTCCTGTGAATGCCCCAGGGCCAACCTTTCCTTGTCAGCTGTGCCTGGTCCTTTCAAGGCAAGAAGCCTTTGAAAGCATCCATATGGAATACAGTGAGGGGGAGGGGCAAGGACAGACACAACTGGACTGATAAATATCAGTTGATAGGAGATCATGAGTTGAGGAGGAAAAAACATGTTTTATTTGCTTCTGAGGCCTATAATTAAATTGTCTACAAGTGACACAAGCAGAAGTTTCAGTCATATCCTTGCACAGAATTTTAAACTGGGTATAGTGGCTCGGAACTCCTGGTCTTCTTATCAACTCCCCCTTTTTCACCTTGCTACTGAGTGCATATCTTCTTTACTAGGTCCGAAAGTAGATAGCTATGATTTAGGCTATAATTGCCAGCAAAAAATATGTTCATCTGACTAATCAGAATATGATTTTAACAGATTTGTTCACAGGCATAGTATGATACTGGAAGAAAGGTCCCTTTCTCGCAGAAAATTATATACATGTTTTATATGATGCACATACGTAACTCTTACTATCCGTTCCCACCAGCCCAGTAAATGGAAATCACCGCATGGATCTTTAGCAAAAAAGAGCATTGCTGTCTGACTGAAGCCCCTCGGGATTCGTTTGTGTAGGAGCTCCAGATGCTAACTAACACCTCCTGGAGGCCCCGCTAAGACAATACAGGACTGTTGTGTAATTTAACTGAAAAAGAGAGACCTTTTCTTAAACAAAGAAAATAATGTTTTAAACTGGAGAAACCTTAGAAAAACAAGTTAAGTCCTTTTCTGTACATCAGCTGAAATGAACACCGGCTCCCTTAGAGAATTCAGCAGGAGAAAACCAACTTGCAGGAGGCGTCAGGCAGCTTCCCCGGGGCTCAGGCTGCGCCAGGGCTGACCGAGACACCCAGCAGCGGCAAAGGAGGTGCTTGGGGGGGATTACCAACTTTGCAAAGCCCTCCAAAAACACCAGCTCAGAGTTTGGAGCCAGCCAAATGACTAACAAAGAAGAAACCATCATGTTTCAGAAAGTTAATGTCAAGCAGGAAGACCCACAGGTTGCTGAGAATCAAGAATTGGAGGTCAGCTCTTCAGGCAAAGCTGAATTTGCTCAGTGACTTGAATGCAAGTTCAGGGGGAGCAGGGCATAAACAGAAGTGTGAGTAAATAGCAAAAATAAAGAAAAAAGATGGAAAGCCCAGGGCTGAAATAATCTAGAAAGCTAAACTAAGGTCGCCAGTGCACATTGGATATTTGATTTGCTGATTGATCAATATGCTTTTACCTTCACAAGGAAAGCACTATTATTTCTCACATTGTGGACACAATCATACCTAGGCAAAGATCCCATGGGCAAATATAACTTTTCATAAGCCCTTTAGTATGTATTGCTTTCATTATTTGTATACCATTCAAACAGATCCATCAGGTCCTCCCTGAACATAAAAGCTCTGTTATGTCTCCAATCTAATTTTTCTTCTAATGATGACCATAATTTCTACGTTTGCAGTGTATTCCCGGTTTTTGAGGCCCTTTAATCTGCCAGGCAGCAGCTTGCCATGGGGAGTCACAGAACAAGGAAGATGCTGTGGTGCTGCAGGGCATCCCAGTGGGATGCACCTACCAGGGCCCCAAAGGTCCTGCTCCACCCTGTGACCCAAAGGGCTGGATTTGGTACTGTCACACCAGGCAGCACAGCATGATCTAACACAGGGAAGCGGGAAACATTGGAGAGATTTGGGTAAAATGGTACAAGTTCTGTGGGTTGACAGGACCTTAGTTGCTTAGATGAAAAGTAATTAAATAAATTGCAGTCATGAAAAAGGAAATCTGTCATCTTGTTTTTATTGCTTAACCCAGTTGGGGGAGTGGAATGGTTACATCGGTGCAGCTACATCATTGTACGCGGGCTGAGGATGTGGCCATTCAGTATAATTTAGCAATTTTCCAACCTCTTATTCAGCAGAATGTAGTCTGAGGTGACCTTTTGCACGAACCTCCAAAGGCCACAGAAACTGAATACTTCCCAAGCTGACCATCTGACTTATCCTTGTGAAAAGTTACTCTGTATTAGAAGGTCAAAAGAAAAAGAAAAGAAAAGGCTCCTCAGCAGGGAGCTGCCCTTTGGGATGTTAGGTAATTTAAATTAACTGGCATCATGCTGAGTAGCTTACATTTCTATATCTGTATGTGAGTGGGAACAGCTAAGGTCAAAGGGTCAGCCTCTTCTTCAGCATCCCTTTGCTGCCCCTTCCTTGGTGAGCACGATGCTGAACGTCAGCGGTTTCTTTTGGGGTCTACTCCTGCATTCTGCATGTCATGGCAGAATAAATGAAAATGTTAATGTGACAACAAAAGTCAAAATAGATTTCTCTTTCCCCTGACTGTTACTTTCCAGGATTCCTTGTCTGAGTTGCTCAGCATCCTCACATTTCCACTAAGGCTATAATGCCTAGTCCCTAGACATAGAAGATTTTGTAGGAAAGCTAGTATTAACTCGTGCAACTACTTGAATGGGGAAGCTTGTAATAAATAGATAGAACAGAAGCTATTAGGAATCTGTTTAAACATATGACCTCTAGCTATTAAATTAGAAAAAAAATTGCAAAAAGTGAAATAAGCTTTCTCTTTAGAGCACAGTGGGAGTTTAAATGGTCTTGTAGCCTATCCTCCCAGGTCTAGGAGCCAGAGTCTCTGGTACTATGTCAGGCTTTCTCTGTGACGCTGAATTTCTGCAGGCTCTGCCCACTATGAGTAAAATGGAAGAAATAATAATTCAAAGGGATTTTGCAAAAATCCACCCATTTATTTTTGGAAAAGTACTTTGACGCTCATGTATAAAATCAGCATATTGCTTCAGGAGTATAAGAAGCAGTTCCAAAGGTTTTGTTCTCACTTGGATGCATACATTGTTTTCTTTTGATTTGATTCAGTGTGATTCAACTTGATCCAGTTCTGTTCCCATCAGTACATTGTTCCCTGCCTAGAACAGGTTTTTTGCATACGCTTTTTCCTTACGTCTCTTCTTTCCTGTGGGAGAGGAGGGGGGAGAGTTTGCATGAGTTTTTGAGATTTGGGGTTTTGTTTGTTTTTCTTTTAACATATCAATGATATGCTAAGCATTTCACTAAGGGCAATGAAGCTACAGAAAAACATCTTTCACCTGGAAGGAAGGACAGGTTGATATTCCAAGCCAGTATCAGTGAAGTTTGTGATGCTTCATTCCCCATTCATTCATTCATTCATTGAAATTACCACTAAGATACACAAAAATGACTAAAATGTTTTGAGCAGAACATAGCTGTTATTACAGCTCATGAGTTAGCCACAAAATAACTCAGTAGCCTCTTTACATAGATTTTTCAATTTTAAAAATTTCCTTTAAAGGTTTCTCAAATTATTCTTGTTTCAATGCACTGCCCAAGATCACACAATGTAATATTGCAACTCAACATACTTTTCAGGCTTTTAAAGTTACTTAGTTCCACTTGGTGTTTCACACCACATCAGAGGTGTGCATTATCTCACTGTAACACAGTCTTGCCATGCCTCGTTGCATAATTAAGCTCCTGCATACCAACTACATCAGTTAATGGATATATTACTGATACGTTTATTAATAGAAGAACAGGTCAAACTGATTCAGAGGCGTTAGCATGTCTCTAAACAGAAGATTGTGTTAGAGACTGAAGGCAGGACTGTTTATTTGTGTAATTGCCCTATCACTGAACTATTGACTAGTGCTGTTTTGTAATTCAAGAAATYTTCAAATTATCCTTGCCAAACTGAAGATGAGGAAATGTACCACAGACTTCAAAATGCTATATAAATTAGGATTCCAGCCAGTAACCAACTGCAACTGGAATTGGGGGATAGGGAAATGAGGTTTGAAGCACACCAGAAATGAAATTTATGCCACAACTTTAAATATCTAAAGCTGCTTGTGCCAATCATCTGTTACCCTTATAGTCGAAGGGTGATTCATCTCACCTGTTTCTGACACCTATTCTGGAGATGAGGTGAATCACCCTCCAGGGTTGCCTGTTTCCTTCTGTCGATGATTAGATGAAACTTGAGTGGCTAGTTTAGATTTAGACAAATAACATGTAGATATCTCCACCCTGTAGATAAATTCCACCCTGTATAGCAGGAAATTATCCACTAAACCTGCTTCTTCCCTATATTCAATGGTCCACATAAGGTAGGGAGAGGCAGACCTAGGCTGACTTTCACCAGCAGGCTGAGCCACAGCAGAGAAGGCATGTCAGCACAACTACTGATTAGTTGGGACACCGTGGACGATTAGGTGTGCGCTTGCTTTACTAGCCTGACCTGAAATCCATGCCACAATTTCTTCACTGCCATTGTTATCCACTCTTGCTGGATTAGCAAGATGTACCCCCATGCTTCAATCATGTCTTCCCCTTACAGATTAGATGGAACCTAAATTTGTGACCCACCAGATCTACACGAGTCAGGGAGCGTGGAAAGCTGCTTTGTCTTCCAGTGATCATTACTGATTTTGGTCTTGTCAAATTATAACTTCTTTCCAAACCAAAATGTATCTACTGAATTGGAAAACAGCCTACTTAACAAATTGTGCGTGAGGATACCATTCCCAGCAGGCTCCCCAACCATGGGGAGATAGACCTGCTGTTTTCCTAAGTCGTGTGACAACCAGCCCTTGAGAGGAGAGAAGTTCAAACCTCCATTGAATACGTGGCCTCTTGGGCAAAGAAGATGACTGATTTCATTTTTCTGTGATGTTAGACCAGTTTAGTTGAGGACTAAGATGAAGCCTGAGACCTACAACAACTCAGTTCAAATAATGCCACCACAGACTAAACAGCTGCCAGCAATTGCCAGATGATTATACCGAAGTTCCTATCTTGATTTGTAGATGAAAAGAGCTAAGATAAGCGTCTGAAATGTTTATGTAAACCATCACAGGGATCTAAGAGTAAATGTGATAGCCAGACTGCACTCAGACATTGTGCTAACAGCCCATCTGAAGCCATTAGCAGATTACATTTACCTGATTATTGCATCATTGTATTAAAATACAATTAATCAAACTTCTAACACTTTTTTTTTTTTTTGGCAGGAGGACAACACTTTTACTAGAAGTTTATCCAAAGCCTAGCATGATGGCACTCTAAGTTTCAGCCATCCAACCATCAGCAAGGCGCACTGTCAGAAAGTAGGTCTGTGTATTTTTCTGTAATTGTCATGCATGTGGTAGAAGAAATTAGGTTGCAGAGCCGTTGCATTCACACTGTGGCCTGAAAGAGTACATAAGTCAGCCATTAATGAAGGGGCTTACTGTTCACCTCATCTTGCTGTCTCACACTACCTCTCCCTTGGGATTTCATAGACAGATGGTTAATATGTATTAATTATCTTGCTATAAATTCCCTCTCGTTTTTCTTGCCATTTTTCAAGTCCAGAAAACACTTTGAAAAGGTTGGGTGAAATCTAAATGAATCTGAGCATTTTCTCTATTACCTACTTTTAAAGGTTATTTAATTTATGCTGTTGTAAATAAAATAAAGTCAATGAAAATTAATTTCTCCAAAGCAAAAGTGGTAGGAGTGAGCCTTCCATTACACTGTCTATATGGGTTATTGAAATAATCTGTTCACATAAGCTATGTGGAAAACTAAACAAGGAAAAACGCACATGATGATGAATGGTAATCAGTTCTTATCACTGATTCAAATTTTGGACAATTTTTACACATTGCTATGAGGCACATGCAAATTTTCCATTTACTGTGACTGAGTCACAGTAATACTAAACCACAAAATTACATACCTGCAAAAGGGGTACATGTGTTACATAGCCACCTAAACTTTGTATATATTTATACTCAACTAATTAAAATCCCAGTTCCAGGACATAGCGATTTCTTTATCCCTTTTCCATCATTTGTGATATTAGCTGTGCTATTCATTACATAGAGTAGGATTGCTTGACATGCAAGTGGAATCAAATATGATCTAGAACAGCGGACAGATTGTCACATATACAAGAGGCTGTATGTCCACTGAATTTGAAGGAATTACACTCCCCGGTAGAGAATCAGGTCTTCAAATACATTTTGAATGGATTTTCTTTCCAATTTTACCTGCAATAGGAAAGGTTTGATCCTTTCAGGACTTGAAAACATACCTTATTCTTATAAAAATGGAATCACTGCACGTGTTTTGCATCCTTTCACTGCCAATGGGAATGCAGCTCTTCTGTACAGCTGTGCTTACCAGAAGAGTTCTCGGTTCGTTACAAGGTACTGCCATGAATAATGTTCTCTGAGGGAAGATGTGGACAGTATGTCCATGAATGTACGTGTGACTACATATATAAAGGGAGAGACATACAAACATATTGCAAAGGCTTTGCAATTATACTGACCTGCATGTGGATTTAAGATATGATTGGTGAAGAAGCAAAGCCAAATGTACGTATAAGTTAAAGCTAATTTATAACCTACAAAAGATGTAGCCCCATGAGCCCATATGGGGATGCTCTGACCATGAAAACCTTTTCCCTAATAGTGAACATTTTGCTACRTTCTTAGAGAGGAAATGGTGGTATGTGGAGGAAATAAGTGCTCCTGTAATCCACTGAGTATTCATCTGTGCGTAAAGTCTCTGCTCTGATCTTCCCAGAAATGTTACACTGTTCTTTACTTTTCACATTAAAAAATACCAAACCCCAAAAACCTAGACACAGAGGATGAAATATGTGCAAAACAAACTATTAAAGATGGTGTCATAATTGGGAAATTATGTTTTGAACAAGGTGCTTTGTATCCCAGATGTGAAATACATCCCAAATGGCAGCATGGTTTGAAATATTCTTTCCCTTTCCTGTCTGTCAAAATGTCCATCAGTCATGGCAAATTGGTGTAAATGCCAGGAGAATATGCAAGGGTTTTTTTTTTTTCAGGCAGTCTGGACCTATATAGGACTGAAGAGGCTGATGGGTTTTTCAATTGGCAGTTTACATTTTGTATTTTTGAAGCTCTTTGTCCATGTATGTCTGCCTCCTCACCTGACCCTTTTTCTCATTCTGATTCACTCAGAAATGATCAGCCTTTGGAGTCCTAGGACAGATCCTGTCCTCCCTCTTTTTTCCTCCCAGTAACGCTCTTACCAAATAAAAGACGCTTCTTTTAACTTTGATGTGTTTCCTGTAAACGCAAGGGTCTGCAGTGGGACTTCCTCCTGCCTTTTTCACATGTGCGTGACTTGGTGTGTGTGTGTGTGTGTTTTATTGAACATATGTGGGTTTGAGAGATCAGAGACACTTTTCCCCACTGTGTATTCATGAGCAAATTACTTCAGCAAAAATTACAGGCAGGGAGAGATGAAGGAGAGGGTAGGAGAAATAGAAGTGCAGCAGGAGATGCACGTGTGTGGGGTGTGGGTGCATGTGTTACAGCACAGATTTACTTCTACCACCTCTGGGTGAACCATCACCTTCAGCAGGAATTGCACACACATACCAACTCAGGTGAGTGCTCAGTTCTGCAGAAGGCATGTATTGCCTCTTTAAGGAGCTTAGAGCCTTTTGGCATAAAATGTAAGATTTGGCTTTTCTTTACAGAAAGCRATCAGTTGGAAAAACTGAATGCTAATGGTATTTTGAGAATTAAGCCACATATGGGGACTTGTTCTGAATGAGAATGAAATATGCAGTCAATGTTTTACACAGACACCCAGGATTCCTGCTTGGTGTCCTCTGTCAACAAGGTTTCCACAAAGCTGCGTCGGTCTGCAGACTTTGTTGGTGTTGGTCACCATGTGTGACATGTTTCTGCAGTAAAAGCGGTTTAAAATTAAAAGTGGTTCATTTGCCTGAAGCAGCAGCCAAAATGGAAATACAAGAGAAGACCTGTTTTTTTTGGAAAATAGTTGGGGTATTCTGTAATCCGCCCGCCTGTGTGTTGTAATGGTCTGATAACTGTGGGGAAACACATGCCTGGATCCCAACCCTCACACCTCACCAGCCCACTGCAAATTGAATTAGGTAAATGATAGTTAGCTTAAGCAGATATTGTGGCTGGAGCTAAGTGAGTGACTGACTGTATTCAGATGAAATAAAAGAAGCTCCACTCCCCTCTGAATTTCTCCTAGTGATACTTATTTTCCTAATAAATATGTAATGGAAATGCTGAACCATCAGGAAAAAGGAAAGAAGGCCTAAATGGAGAAAGTGAGGAGAAAGGAAAAGGAAACCTAAATTTGGGAACACTTGAAGATGCAGAGTTATGATTCAATTCTTGGACACCTCTTGTGCTATATAACCTGAGGATATAATACATTATTGCAGGCATGAAAATACGTTTAGAAATCCAGTGGACAGGTGGAAAAATTTTGCTGCAGATTTCACAAATCTAAAACTAAAGTCGTATCAGATCTATATTCATGCAACCCAAARTAACGAGTATAGTTGCACAGTTCTAAGTGTGACAGTATCTAAATTAAAATAAGAATTATATTCCAGTTGTGTCACTGATTCTCAAACAGGTTCTTCTGTTTCATGTCGCCTATTTCATTTTCACAGTAAGCATAGTAAATGAATTTCTACTTATTATAATAATTTGGGCATGTATAGCTCAAAGACATAAATATTTGCAGTTATAAATTCGTTAATCTACCTGAGGGAAAATCCAGAAAGTTGTGAAACATCTTCTTACCTAACATCTGCACTGAACTATGCTGTGGAGTGGAGTGTCAGGAATGTGAATGGATCAGTTTGGAAACTTTATTGTATGGCTCATGTAAGAGGGTAAGGCTCCACTGACATATCAGAAGGCGTATGGCCTTTGATACTCATAGATCACTCCCAAATCTCAGGAGATGCATCCTGAGAAACAAACTGGAATATTTCTTTTTGGTTCCCATCAAGAGTGGTCAGTTCTGTAATCTCTATCTACCAGGGTAAATCCTTGGCTCATATTATTTTATCTGAGCATCTCAAATGCATTGCAGAATCTTACTGTCACGGCAACCTATGAAGCAGGTAAGCATCACCTCTATTCTATAGAGGCATGGGGTGTCAAAATAAGTAAATCTTATAAATATACATAAGAACTTGGAGGTAGAGCTGAGAGTAATTCTGGGTTTCTTGTACCCCAGTTTAGTGTCTCATTCTACCTAGTGCATATAGGCTACAGAGTGGAGTGAGGTAAGAAACATTTTTATACAAAACATAGTTTATTCCCAGTCTGTACTGGATGAAGCCAAGAATTTGTACATTACTTTTTCACAAAGAAATCATGCCATTCCAGAAAAGTAGTATTTTGGAGAACTCCATCCTTGAGCCAGAACCTCAGCCAGTGAAATCTGGGAATGGTAAGTTTGGATTTTGTTGAGCTGGCCTCTCCTGATCAAAGAGCACTTCAGTGGAAACCCCCAACCAGCGCTACTTGGGTTGAACTGCACTCCGGCAGGCACGCCGGCTCTGACCCAGCCAGCACGTCCCTGGTTCATAGYTGATTCCTTCTGTCTTCCCATCTGAGCCCAAGGGAAGCACATTTCTATTCCTGCCATTTCAAGTTCCTCTCCTGGTGATTATTTCATTGCTAAGAGCCATCATTATGGTCCATGATGGCACTAACATATTTAAAAATGAGAATGGATTTAGTTTATACGGGTCTGAGATTATTAGGGTTATTATTAAAGCACTTTTAAAAAATCAAATAACATATGATGTAATATAATAAAATTAAATAATCTAGGTGACAACTAGGCAAAGAAATAAATAGCAAAGTACATGAACTTCCCAAAGGATTTCACATGTAAAAATTTAAGAGCATGAAAAGATGTGAAGGCAGACCTGCAAAGGACATGACATCAGTAATAATGTCCATAGTTTTGTACATGTACTGTGTTAGTATCTTTCAAATTTCTCCAGTCTTGCTCAAGTAAGGCATAAAGCAGTGCTCTCCTAAAGCACTGCCATGATTTTATGAGATTTATTTAGGGCATGAAGTATTTCTTAATATAGTTAAGAACCCAGATAACAATTTGCCATCAAAGCAGAATAAAAGTTATGCACCTAATGCCTTGATTTACTGATAGAAAATTCCCATTTACTTCACTTGGTTAAGTAAGGGTAAAAAAAAGCATGAACTGGACCGACTAATTTACTTTGGGAAAAGTTGTCTGTTTAAATGGTCAGCTTAGACAAGACACAATTAGAATTATATTGGTCTTTTCTCTTTACTTCCAGTCTCCCATGAGTATATTTATGAATCTCGAGAGGGACATTTTTTGTCCTGTTAGCCTTAATTGCATTTTGTTTAGCTAGATGTTTTAAACAAAAAGCTCTCTCYGGCATAGTTGAATTTATGGATCTCAAGTTTCTGTAAGGATGCACTGTTCTTGCTCTAAGTTGGCTCTTTACACATGTGAACTTTATTGGATCGGCTACATTTTAACCTACAAATGGTAAATCTGACCTTGCAGCTAAGGGTAAAATAACCCAAATGATCACTCCAAAAAAAGTAGGAAAATGTTTTAAAGCTACAGAAGTAGAATCCAAGCTTAAGTAACATTTTCTATCACTTTAATTTCATAATTCAGCCTAAGTATGATTCATAAATTAAAGTAATAAAAAGCAGGACAACATCTGTTCCACACTATGTGAATAGGAGGGAATTTGGACATTCGAGAAGTTATTATGCAGACATTACATTCTACATGGGAACATACGAAGACTGTTTACAGTAAAAATAACTTCTGATGCCTACTTGTATTTCTTTTTAAATGTATACATATGCCTTAAGATTTTAGTACACAAGTACTATACCTTTTATTCTAAATTTAATTTTGAAATTAGACTAAAATAAATGGATGAAGTCATGAAAAAAGACCCAGGTGTATGCTTTTATTTTTTAAATACTTTCATGTATCTTATTTAATGAAATAGCTTTTGCATATCCCCACTGTACCTCCCCGACTAAAAACCCAGGCTTCCTCTGTGTAATTCAGATAATATATGTGAGAAATATGTCACACCCTGGCACTAGTTTTTAAAGCTTCCCAACCTTGTATTCATTGCAATGTTAACCACTAATTATTGCTGCTAATAAAATCCCATGGTACATTGATTTATAAGTAGGGATTGCTTAATTCAAGATCAAAGCCAAACCTTTTTATTCATATCTTAAGAGATGAAGGATGTAATTGAGTTCATATACGGGCTGTTAAGTAACTTGCATATTTACCTCATACTTAAAACTGCTTCCTGAGCTGGTGTGCTAGCCCTTTTATCCAGGGGTATGAAGTTCAAACAGTAACACTACAGAAAGAGAGCTATAAAGAGGGATAGATTGGGAATCCCTGCATCCTGATTACCCAAGATAAGAAGGTACTTGGGAGTGGAAGCAAAGGTGGTGAGAGCTAAATTAGCTGTCTTTGAGATAAAAAGTTAATTTCCTTAAGAGAAGAGCCCAGCTAAGCAACTGTCCCTTTTAAAACTAAATGTTCACAGTTAAGGCAGCAGACAGCTTTTACATTTACTGGAGATGAGATAATAATTTATGGTTCTGGTGGTTGCCTCTATAGAGAGGATGGCAGGCAGTGGTATATACAAACACCGTAAGATATAAACATCTGCAGAAGAATGCAGTCCCCCTGTAAAGCAGTGGGTACTGAAACAGAAAGAAATTGAAATGATATATGCAAAAAAGTGCTTTTATCGTGAAGCTAAAAATATGCAGGATTTTCATATGGAGCTCCAGAAATTATTATAGCTGATCAGAGCAGTAGCTCAGAGAAATGCCAATTACTTGCTTCCCAGATTGCTCGGCATAAGTGATCAAGTGCATGCGCAGCTGATAGATCTGCACAGAAATATTTTGCACACATGCTGCAAAATTCAGACCCTGAATATTGAAACCTATTTGTAAATATTTTGCTTTGATTTAAACAATGCATTTGTCTTTGGAAGCAGCTGGTGTTTTACTGTTATACTGATTTCAATGTCGAGAAAGGAAACAATTTATGATTAGCAGTAGTTAGCTACGCAGCCTCATGCGTGCTTAAAAAGCCCTTCATATTATGGTAAGTCTTCATACACGGTACAAGAAAGGAAAAGGCAAGGAGACTTGCAAGTATTTGTGTCAGATAGGATTTTTCTTTGGACCTTGCCCTTTCTCTCTGGTCTGAAATGCCTCTGTATGGATGGGGCCAGCAGGAAGGCTAAGGGAGGATCCCAGGAACAACACAAGGCATTTATGCACACTTGCTTTCATTTAGAAATGACGAGTCTTGAGCAACCCAAGTATTGGAGACTGGTTTCAAACACCATTGCATCCTGCATCCTCCCTCGCTTCTCTGCCATCTCCAGCTCCTCCAAAGAGTCTCAAACCCCTTACCCATCCCAGTTTTCTCCAGTCCTTCCAGCAGGACCCGACTGGTGGCTGTGCTGGGAGCACCCTGGGGTGCAGCCGGCTTCCCCCCAGCCCTGGCAGCCTGGCTAGAGCCTATTGGGATGCCTGGGGAGCTCTCACAGTGGACTGGCCCTTGGCTGGGGTGCTAGCTCTAGTGCCTCTGTGTCCCTTGGTCATTGAATTTATTTGTGGGGTTTTTCACCTAGTTCAGAGGCAAATGCATTGATTAATGTTTACAGACCTATATCTTGGGAAAGGTGTTCACAAGCTTACTTTCAAAGTTGCAGAGATACTTGAAGAGCTTCATTTATAAACAAAAGTGTAAGAAAGACCCTATAATTTTCTTTATGTTTGATAAAAAAAAAAAAGCAGCACCTTAATCTGGATTGAAACTCTGTATTTTCACATTGCTGTTTTAGTCTTGGCTGGAATGCTGTTCCTCTTGCAAACGCCACAGTGTACTTCTATGGGCATTTGCCTGAATAGAGACTTCAATCTGTGCCCTGTCATGTTTTAGAACATAATTTTTTCGATCATCTAATTAAGCAAACTGGTTCATTATAAGCAACGCTAAGGTGTTAATTCAATTCCTGCTTGTGATTTTTTTTTCAAGCTTGTTTACCTGTGAAGCCATGTGTAACTAAAGAAAATCCCCACAGCAAGTGGTGGAAGATCGAGGGAGAAGAGGCCTCGCTACTGCATTTCTTTAAGCTTTAGTCCAAAATCTCCAAGCCCCCAAGGTTTAATTATCGTGTGCAGTCTAGTGTTGAATAGGAAAAAGGGACTGTAGCACGAAGGAAAGATTTTCACACTGATACTCACAAAAGAACAGGAGCATTAAATGAAAGAAATGTTCTGAGGTCCTAAATGCATTTGAAGTGAATAGAAGGGAAATAACTTGCAGGGACCAAGCAAATTATGAATGGAATTATAAATATTATTTATACATCTCTCCAGCATGAAATGCATCTTTGGGCTTATTGCAGCAGAATAAATAAGCCAGAAGTGTACAAGTTAGAGTTTTTCAAGCTTTCTTAGGCCTTTTCTTTATCTTATTTCAAGTTAGGTTACTGGCTTAAAAGAACTCAAAAGGTGAAAAAGACCTCACACTATTATTCACTTTAGCACATGTGTGACCTGAAGAGGATTAAAGGTTTGTTCAATCTCTATTCATAGTATTCTTAAAGAGTTTTCAAAGGACCTTTTAAACAAAGGTTGCCAAACAAAGCACTTCTTTTGTTGCTACTTAGCTGAGGCCTATTGTCAATTAATAAGCAGGCTTTCACTGCAGTGTAATTGGGGCTTTCAATTCTAATTATGTTGCATACATATAGAAAATGTGAATGTAATATTAATAACAAAATAAAATTGTACATTGTGTGTGTGTGTATACATACATACATACATGCATACACATCCTCCACACACACAAGCACACAAATCCCCATGTAATGCCTATACAATGCACTGTTACAACAGGTGCTATGTTCCACCACAGACTTGGCTGCATTTCAATAGTACCTTTAGTCTGTATCTCCAGAAAATGCTTTGATGCTTTACAAATAGCCTGTATAAATAATAATTATAATTAAAGCTAGAATAGGTACTTTATTACAACCACCAATATATTTTTAACATTTTTAATTAGTTAAATTTAATTTTCTAGACCAAAATTTTACTGAGGATTGACTTTCTGGAAAAGTTGAAATTAAAGATGTTCCACTCCATTTTGATGACTTGAAAATGAATGTGTTTACTATTTTTTCAACCTTTTCCTGAATAAGCATGTCTTGAGCATATAATAAATAGCCTTGATCATAATAAAACAGTCTTCTTTTAGCGTGGGAGGGAAATTACATTTTGATATGACCACATGATGAGATTTTAAAAAATTGTATTGTACTTAGACACTGCAATCACACCAGACATCTGGAACTCAACACAAACACACTTATTTGTATGCACTCACACATATGTATGCTTATATGTATATACACATATTATATATATATATATATATGTGCATATGCACTATTCTATGTGGAGATAAGTAGACCTAGAGAGAGATGTGGATATATAGATCGATACACTCACAAGGGTTCTTGTGGGATTTTGACCTAATTGAATCGAAATAGAAATTATTTAGTATCAGAGGAGACATATATGTGATACAGAAGGATTATATCCTTATTTGCATAATTAATCTAGCTCAAAAGGGAAGTGCATAGAGGAAGTGGAATAAACTGACTGCCAATGGAAGCAAAAGTACCATGTGCAAGAGTGTAAGATTGTCCTAAGCTACAGCCTCACCGTAAAGGAGGGAGGGCTGCTTATCTACCAGATGTGGTAAAAGATATGGCTGCACTTCTTAAGCATTTACAAGAACCAAGCCAATGATCTGCATTGGAGCCTCGAAGGCTTAGGGAGGGTGAGCTGTAGAGAACTCCACGCAGACATGGCCTCAGTCTGGGTGGAGAGCCTGTACATTTTCTCAGCTGTGGCCACACCATGTGGCACCAGGTTGGCCTTCACTAGCAGAGGGAGAGGAAACTTTCTCACCATGTGCCTTTTCTCCCCTTCAGAAAAACTGCCTCTGAAAATTAAGGTTGGAGGAAGGTTTTTTTCCTGTCTCATGCTAGACTCCGTAGTATAAATCTCATCTTTCAGTTTTTATCCAACTATTTCTAAGCTGCGGAACTGAATCCTTATTTATATCCCTAATTGTTATTCCTAATTTATTGTGAGCTAGAAGAATTCATAACTCTTTGAAAAACAAACTCATTACAGAAATCCTTACTCTTTCTTTCTTTCTTTCTTTAAAATCTCTAAGAAGTCATATGTATTCCTGGGATCCCTGTATATGGGTAGATATAGACATTTTTATGCACTCATATGCCATTACTGATATATATGTGTGTGTAATTCCTGTATTACATGCATAGATATACAATGTGCTGATGTGGGACTTTTTCAGAAGTCCATAACTCGATGACATAAAAACAGAGCATATTTGTCATATGCAGCCTCTATATTAGAAGGGAGATGTCTATATTTGAGGGGTCCGTACAGATGAAAACTATGCGAACAGAGCCCTGTGTTTATATAGTTAACCTAAAGGATTTCTTAACATTTAAATGAAATATGAGTATATAATTCTGTTTGACTTCTTTGGTATGATGTAGCTTACATAAAATATAGCTCTGGACAAAATGCAACTTTGCCCTGAAGRTTTTGAACCCATTAGAATAGCACTGGTTTTGTATAATACTCTTGCTGAATATACCAAAGTACTCAAACTGAGTATAAACCTGACAAAAATCCATAGTGCATGTTTGGAGGCAGGTTTGCCCAACAAATCACATACTTCTTCCATAAAAATTCACTTTTCCATAAAAATTCATCTTTTTTTGTTAACATAGAACTTCAAATATATTTTTTACCTTAAGGATGGTCTGACTTTCCTCTAGGTCTGCACAGGCCCTAGTGTTAGGACTATCTCTGACAAATATCAATAGCAATAAGTAACATGAGGTCATTTGCATTAAAAGATGACAAGATATTCTGGATATAGCTCTCACATCAGACCCAGAACTGAAATAGCTCCTACTCAAGAATTCATGATACAACAGGTAGCAGCAATTCCCTATAGCTACTCTTTAGGATAAAATGGCTTGAATTAAAAATGTTTCAGCTTTTGGGGCACTGAGAGTGTGTACTTTTGTTTGTGCTGTATTGACTCAGTATAATCACTTCTGACACAAGATAAAAAATATAAGTGCTGAAAATTATTTTCCCCCATGTGGTGTCTACAGATCTTGTCCAAGAATGCCAGATGAAGCTTCTAAAAGTTACAAATGTGATATAGTGCATGACATTTAAGCTAAAAAAATAAAAAATTAGGTTAATGACTTCTTCAGTATGAGAAAAAAATGGTGTATGATGAACTGATGTTTTTTATGGAAGACATATCTGTAAAACAGACACTTCCTTTGCCTTGGATCTTCTCTGGGGTCCTCCTTGCATAGCGAGGAGTGCCACCAGGGAAAGAATATCACTGCTGCAGACCTTTTCTGAAGTCTTCAGATCTTGCTTGCAAACCTTTGGTTTTGAAGTTCAGAAAAACATTCAAAATTCTGTGTATTCCTTTTCAATATGATCTAAAGCTAGTTGTTCCAATGGGTCTGTAATCATATAAATCAGCTATGTCTAATGACCTGCAGAAGGAGAGGTTTGTGTTCATACAACCTGTGAGAATGTGTGGGTCATTAAGAACTGCAACATAGGTCAGGGAAAGGTCCAGTTGGTCCAATATACTCTATGCAGAAACATAAAAGACAGAGTATTAAAAAAAAGAGGAGCTGTAGACTGATTCTTAGTAAATTAGATTTTGAGAATCAGCATGTCCAGGAATTTTTGAGCTAGAAGCTGTACCTAGACCTTCATTTAAGAAGTCTGTGGAAGATCTATCTTCTGTGACATTTTCTTGCCTTTTTCCCCTCTGTTTGTACTTTTGAACCCTGCAACATCATGCCACAGTGAGTTCCATAACTCAGCGCATTTCTTTTTCTTTCCTTTGTTTTCAACCTGCCACCTGGGAGACCCTTAGTTTCTTGTACCACGGCTCTCCAGTCACAGTCTTCATAATGTCAGGATTTTATTTAGCTATAATATGTCTCCCAGTCACCTTTTTCCGACAACTTCTAGCCTTTTCTCATATAGAAATCACTGCATACCTCTGATGATCTTTGTTGCTTTTCCAACTGCTCCAATGTCCTTTCTGAAAGACTGGAGACACACACAGTATGTGAGACATAGGCAAAAGAGCATCTAAGGCAGTATAATGATGTTTTCTGTTTTTTCGTTCTTTAAATGGCCAAGTCTGTATTTGCCTTTTCGGCTGAATACCGAGTCAATGCTTTCAGAGGCTTGTGCATCCCTGTCCTAGGCTAATTTACAGCAGTCATGGTATTTCCGTAAGGATGGTTATTCTTTTCTGCATACATATATGTATTCACCTGCTATTTTGTTGTTTAACCAACTCTTGTTTTGTTATTTGTTTTGTTTTGTTAACTGTTTTGTTATTTAACTGCAACTGTTTACAATCAGCTTCATGTTTGACTATTCCAAGTAAGTTTATATCATTTACAGTTTTATTACCTCCCTATATGCTGTCTTTTCCATACCATTTGCAAATATGTTGAATGGCATAGATCACAGCAAAGATGAGATTTCTGAAAATGTAAAGCAAATGTCCAAGGAGAATTTGTCTCTTCTGTGATGTTTTTTTTCTCTGTTGTAGCTCACAGATGGAAAAGTCGAAGATAGACTTCAGCAAGTCCATTGTCCTTTAAGAGTTTAATCCTACTGAATCTAAAAAGAAAACAGTGCTTTAAAGATCCAAAATATGAGAAAATGTGGCTGTGTGGAGTATCTTCAGTCTGTTTTCTGGGAAAAACAACAAACTTTGAGACAGCTGTCTCTATTCATGGGGAAATACTTATGTAATTATTACAGTTTTTTGTGTGCATTATGTATTATAGATATGCAATTATTAAATAGTTTGTAGTGATCAGGAGGATTAATCTGCCCAGCTATCTAAACTTAGATCTAAGGTAGCAGTTTTCCTACTTGTGTTTAGTCACTTTAAACTCAGGTGTATGTCCAAGCCCTACACAGAGGTTCTGTCTGTAGTCRGAGGAGAGATGCACATCCAAAGGATGTTTCAGCCCATCCTAAAACAGGGGTCCCAGAACAGCAGGATGAGTCACCATCTGGAATAGTGCCCATCTTTCTCCACTGACTATGGAGAGCACTTACTTAAACAACTAGATAGGCTAGACACCTACCTAACTTATAAATGATAACAGATAATTGAGATGAATCTTATCCCACGTAACTTGATTCATTTAATCCTCCATATAGCTACAGACTGAATTTTTGTAGTTGGGTTGGTGGCTATGGTAAAAGACATCTGCAGAATTTCTTATTTCAGATAGAGCCATTTCCTCTGAAAAGGTTTCCAACAAGTCCTGGATCTTAAAGACTCACTTACAGGGAAAAGTAAGTGCATTTGACAACTTTTCCATGTAAGTGGAAATGATGCCAGTTTAATTACACTGATAAACTCCATGTGGAAATTCTTATTTTAGAATGAGAAGGGCTTTTAAGCTACAACTTTTTCCAGAGAAACATTACCAAAATAAGGAAAAAACCCTTAATCAAACAAATCACCTTTTACAACTTAGTGAAGATGTTTGCTGATACAACTAGAGCATTTTGATTTATTGTCTTACTTTAGACAGCCATTATAGCCAAAATAAATAAAAAGGAACATAGAATTATAGTACTGTAAATATGCATAACAAATTCAAGGGTTTTTTTTGTGAACTTGATAGAAATTTCCATCTTTTTTTTCCCTATGAATCAGGACTGCTTCACAATAAAACCCCAGTTRTGAATTATTGACTTTTGGATGACTGATTTCATCCTCCAATTTACAAGCTTGTTTTATCTTAGCATGATACTTTTTAATCTTTAGCAATATAGAGAGAGTCTTAAGTTTACCTCTGACTTAATAAATTTGTCTCACCATTAGAAGAACGTGGGAAACACTGGCAGCTGCTGTTGCAAACAGTACGCATGCCAATTTAATTGCTACTCTGTCATTAGACTCTGGTACTCCAAAATGTTTAGGAATATAAACACCTTCCATTTCATGAGATGTACTTCGATGGCCAGACGCCTGGGAAAAAATTAAGGGCAATGGAGAAAGGAGATGGATATCGCTACTGCCTCAAGCCTTCTGTTTGTGAAAACAGCCTTCCAACTGTCTGCAGCATGTCAGCATATAGTCAAAGTTGGTTTTTCCAATCTGCCCTTGCGATATGTGTTGGACATCAGTGCCAACATACACATGCTTTTCAAACAGACTTCTATACGTTATAGAGGGTACCTCTGAGCTGCTGCCAGTTTTTCTTTCCTGCAGCTGCCTTTCAGTTAATTATAAGAATAAAAAAGCCACCTCCAAACCAAATATTTCACATACTAAAATGCCAGAGGTGTAGATACCTGCAAAATGGTAACAATACCTGTTCCTGGCAATGGAATAACCATTTCATAGGATCATAGAGTCATAGAATAGTTTGGGTTCGAAGGGATGTTTAAAGGTCATCTAGTCCAACACCCCTGCCATGGGTAGTGATATCTTCAACTAGATCAGRTTGCTCAGAGCCCCGTCCAGCCTGACCTTGAATGTTTCCAGGGATGGGGCATCTACCACCTCTCTGGGCAACCTGTTCCACTGTTTCGCCACCCGCATTGTAAAAAATTCTTCCTTATAGCTAGTCTAAATCTAAACTCTTTTAGTTTAAAACCATTACCCCTTGTCCTGTTGCAACAGGCCCTGTTAAAAAGTTTGTCCCCATCTTTCTTATAGGCCCCCTTTAAGGACTGAAAGGCTGCAATAAGGTCTCCCTGGAGCCTTTTGCAGGCTGAACAACCCCAACTCTCTCAGCCTTTCTTTGTAGGAGAGGCATTCCATCCCACTCATCATTTTTGTGGCCCTCCTCTGGACCCGCTCCAACAGGTCCATGTCTTTCCTGTGCTGAGGGCTCCAGAGCTGGACGCAGGACTGCAGGTGGGGTCTCACCAGAGCAGAGTAGAGGGGCAAAACCACCTCCCTCGACCTGCTGGCCACGCTTCTTTTGATGCAGCCCAGGATACGGTTGGCCTTCTGAGCTGCGAGCGCACATTGTCGGCTCATGTCCAGCTTTTCATTCACCAGGACCCCCAAGTCCTTCTTGGCAGGGCTGCTCTCAATCCCTTCATCCCCCAGTCTGTATCGATACGGGCATTGTCCTGACCCAGGTGCAGGACCTTGCACTTGCCTTGTTGAACCTCATTTCAAGAGGAAGGAGGTTGATTCCAAGCTGGCAGTAAGGCTGCGGTGGGTGGAGGTGAGGACAGCAGCAGCCTTTCCCATCTCACCTTTCCTGAGCTCTCACGTACTGCTCGCAGCTCTTGCAGGAGCCTGGGAAGTGCGTGGCAATAGGCCTGAGCCAAAGACTGGACAAATTGTTTACTAACTGCAGATGCAAAAGGGATTTTCAGGGTCCTGTCAGAAGTGCCAGCATCAAGGGCAAGCTACATGCTACCTCTAAAACACTGCAGATGTTTCTCTGAGAGTTCAGAAGGAGAAAAGCTTTGCTTCCAGTTAAATCCCTCACTGCCTCTGCTCCTCCTGCTACAGCATCTGGCCAAACTGGTACTGGGAGTACTGTAGCCTGAGAGTGGCTGCTGTGATAAATTAAGTCATGGATGCTGTGTTTGTTTTTTTGAAAAAAATCGTTCTATATACATATTATTTCTCATGAAGTCAACTCATAAACTATACACTGGAATGATCTAAATGTAGCCAACTGGCCAACTCCCCTGGAAAATGTCAACTATATATCCTTATATCTGTTCAATTACTCTCAAAGAAAGGATTGATGCATATTAAAAAACAATCATATTAGCATGCAAGTGATCTAAGATGCCAATATACCATCAGGCACTCATGTGAGCAGCCTCTCCATGCACTGTTGTACAAATTCCAGGAGGAAATGGATTCCAGGAGGCTAAATTCTGCCCTTGGTGGTTTGCAGGAATTACCCACTGACAAGTAGGCATTTGTTTAGCTCTTTCATTAGATAGTGTGTCACTTCAATGAATCATTTTCCTTGTCTTCCACATAACCTCCCCCTTGTGCAAGCCAAATTCCTGAGTCATCATTTGTTGTGGATGCAGAGGTCCAGGTCCTTAGCTAGTAAACCAGTATAGTTCCTTATACTGGAGCATTAATCTGCTTCCTGAGGTTTATTTTTTGTCCCTTGGCATAGTCACTTTCAGTGCTGTATATGTCACTATTTTATTATTATTCTCTTTTATTTAATTTGTCAGCTTTCATACATATATTCACCATTTTATTAATTGTGTTTTCCATTAATTTCTCATTATTCCTTCACTCAGTCAGGAAAAATAATCTGCCTTCACTCTTCAATCTGTCCCAAATATCCCATGGCTGCAGAAAATCTAAATTCTTTTGCACTAATTTTTTGGCCACACAGGAAAGATGGTAAGAACTCAGTGGCTTAAACTCCTTTCCACTCTATTTATTGCAAAGAAGTAGCAATCACTGCAATGAAGCCCTGCAGGACCCATTTTAGCAGTACTAATTATTTCAGCAGAGGACGAAGAAGCCCTAATCAAAGATCAGGGATGGAATATTTTAAGGGGAACAGAAGAATATGGATGGAGGAAGTCCCTGGGAGATTTTACAGCTTGAGCATTATATTGGAAGGAACAGCAGAGAGAAACCTGAGGACAATGCTGAGGCACAGAAATGGGGTGGGATGTGAAGAAGTAAAGCCCCTTCCCTCCTTTCTTTCTTTTCCTTCTACTCCCTGTGGTGCATTTTGCGCTAACAAATAGATAAAACATTATCAAAATTTGAATTGAGGTAGTTGGAATGGGAATAATGGTATTTAGAAACCTGGATAAGACGTTTTCCAGGGTTAAAAAGTTTTGGATATGACAACAGGCAGTCAAGGCTTGAGGAAATGGTATACAGAAAAGGAGAGGTATCTGGTTAAAAATAAAGAAGAGTAATCATAATGTTCTGCTTTTCAACCCTTGTAACTTTGTTTTACCTAAAAGTCGTAACATTTTTCTCTATTTTTTTATTTAATTCTGTAATATAATAAAAAAGTAAAGTGTTTTTTCACCCAAATTCAAATTTTACCATAGTTTAAGAAAACTTAAGAAAATAAAAATTCTGAAATTTTATTCAAAATACAGATTTCACCCCGAAAAGAGAGAAGCTACAGAAATCCTCTAGATGCTCCATTATTTTTAATAAGCTGGGCATGGAACACACTCAGATAATACTGTTTTGAACAGCACTATAAAAAAGAAAAAGAAAAATAGAAATAAACACAGGGAGACAGCCTTTTTACTTCCCCTTATTACAGGTGCAAATGGACATGCGATTAAACTTAAAGGTGACATATCCAAAATTGATGAAAGAATCATTTCTCCTTTTGACAAGAAGCACTGTTATCTTGCAGTTTTTGTTAACACAAAAATGCAGTTAAGACTAAGGCCTTGGGAGGCCTGAATTGGAAAACGGGTTACGAAAAAACCACATTAAAGATCTACCTGGAGAATTTGATTCATTCTGAGCATGAGCAGAAAGAAATTACCAGTAGCTTCATTTATGATTGAAGTGGAATCTGATGAAGTGAACCCCCTAAATGGTTGCTCACACTGGAGATCAGGAGGAATGGCTAAGCAAATAACAAATATGAGATCTTTCCTGAAACACTCTTTTTTAAAAGATAGTAAAAGCAATGGAATTTGTGTGGCGGACTCCCAAGTTAATTTGGAAAGCCTTAATTAGTGGCTATAAAGAATATTATTTTCCGAAGTAGGAAGAACATCAATTCTTCAGCATTAATAGAAAATAACTTTTTCTGTGATTCTTTACCACTGCTATATTAAAATCCAAGTTTATTGGAAGTGTTTCGCTCCAGCTGTTTATAATGAATGGAGACAGAATATGTGGATCTTGCAAAACTGCCAGTGAGTTGCCATGGGTTCATTTTCAAAGAATCCATCAAACCACTAGGTAAGGAGCAAAAATGCTGTCAGCTGCTATCTGAGTTGGAGAAATACATTGAAGGACAGAGTTTTTGAACGACAGAAGCCATATAGTATAGTGTGATGCACAGAAAATCATTATTTTCCTTCCCAGTAGCAACCACTTGCACCTCTTTCCAGGGCTCCCAATACACAATCCCTTCAACAGATCCTAAACATACTGATGTAATGACTGCAGAAAAGGCAGACGCTATTGGTACAAATTCATCACAGGGAAAATATCCCACAGGAACTCTGCAGTGCATAGCCTCTTCTTACTTTCTTTCCCTCAAGGTTTACACTTTGTGTTTACACAGACTGGGGACCAAAGAGGATTTTTATGTCCCCTAATTTTAACCATGTGGAAATTAGACATCTAATTTCGTGCTTTGTGGTCAAAGGAGACCAGCATCACTAGAGCATAGTCTATCCCAGCTGTCTTTGACGTATGTCTTTGGATGGGACAAATACCCCTTTGTAGGTACCTGTGTCTGCTCATTAATTATAGAGGGAGCCTCGGTGAGTAATTTAGACTAGACATATCACTTTTAGAAGATAAAGCTAGGTAAGATGGATGGAACTCTGGCTTCAGTGATCAAGACCCTGTTCCATGTGCAAGATTTCTATTAGTAACAAGATTCCTAGGAGTCCTTCTGTGCTAGCCAAGAGGGTGCACATTATGGGCATTCAGCCACTTCAGGTATCAATAGGAAATAATAGAGAAGACAGCTAATAAAAATATTTTTACAGATTATAAATAAATCACACTCCAGAAGGTTAGATAAAGTTGAACAAAGAGAAACATTTTCATGTACTTACTAGAATGCTATTCAGTTTTCTAAAACTACCAAACTATAATTACACTTTAAGAGTCTTGTTTTATCTCATCATACTTTATGGAAATACAGATTTGCTATATTAGAATTGCTCTGAATAAACTCATGAACATTTTTCCCATTAGAATATTTCTATGTTTTTTCCCCTGGAGAAAAATGTATGTGTGGGCAAAAAGTTCATATTTTCTGATGAGGAGAGTCAAAATAAAATCTTGCAAATATTTGATAATAAAATTTCATAGGGAAGCTTTTTGGTTTTGTTTTTTTTTAAGCCTTGACTCAGAATTACCTTTCTGTACTTCAGTGCATCTATTTAGACTGACAAGAAGAAGGTTGGGAATATTATTTCAGAATGTCCAATGATTTTGGTTGCAAATACATTCTTTGACATTTCTAAACTGAAACTTAAAGAATATTTCCTCGGTGAGAAATCTATGCTCTTTGACTTCTCGTCCCYGCTCAGAATTCAGAAAGCAATTGCAAAGTGTCAGACGACTTCCTGCGAGAGGGAAGATCCATTTTTAGAACAGAGGGTCTTAGTATGTTACAACAGGGTTTAGAGTCCCTCATTGCGATGAAGGCCCCATTATATTGCTTGTTACAATAGGAGAAGACAGTCCCTACCCAGACAGATTACGTGCAAGAGGATCGCTGGCTCCCCCGTTATTTAGACGTAGGGTGCAGAGGGGTACCTGGCTGCTCAAGGTCACACAGGAAATATGTGGCATCCCTGGAGCAACGCTCCGCCTGCTTCAACCACAAGATCATTTTAGGGTTATGTGGAGTGCAAATCACAGTAGAATTTGGACTTAAATACTATTATCATGTTTTAAGTTGTTTGTTGTGTTTGATTGCACAACCGTAAGTGGTTACTCGTTTTCTAAGAAGGGCCAGTTCCTTGGACCACTATGAACAGAAACTTCCGAACTCATGGTTAAATGCAAGATGCTGAATGAGGTAATTTCTAGATGCTTTTTACCACCTGATAACAGTCTTTAGAAATACATGCTTTCAGAAACCTCAGGTTCATTTCTAGTGGTTCCCTGCTTTAGAAATATTTTCTTGCTGATAAATTAGATGCTGACTTAGGGCACCAGAGGGTTGTTTACCACTTCTTGCAGACAGATTTATATCTATCTATATATTTTTTTCAAATGATATATATAGTTAGGGCTTTGGTTATATATTTAGAGTTTTTTATATATACACACACACATATATATATTTAGCAAACATATTTTTCAAGTTCTATAATAGTCTAGGAAAGACATCTGGCTAGGTTTTTCCCATAAAAACAGTGGTGCTTGGCAGTGCTGGGTGTGGGAAACCACATCTTAACTTGAAATCCAAAATGCTGACCTGACACCATTAGGGTGTAGCTTGTGCTTGGTTGCTGGCTTCTTTCACATGCAGATTTTAACTCTATCCCTCCTGACATCATGCTGGAACATAACCCAACTTGCTTACTCAAGGCTAGGTTTCGCCTTCCTGACTCACATTGGCTTCAGCTGGGCAAAGCTCTTAACTTTAAACATATGCTGGAAACTCAAACTTACATTTAAAGTTCACCACATGCTTATGCGGGTCTCCAAATAGGCCACTGAGAAATGTCTTATGCATTTTTTTTTCTTTTTCTCTTTTTCTGTTTTTTAACAGATGGGATTGGGCAAATCACCAATGGTGAGGTATGCTTTACCTGGGACTAGTATATCCTGCTCAGGTGAAATTTTGAATGAATGCAGTGCATTTACATGACAAAGGTGTAAATTCATCACACRTAAACACACTGGAAATAGACTTATTACAGTCACTAATATTGCAGTCGCAGCAGGATTTTTCTATGGGTGTTTGAAGGTCCCTTGGGATCCTGAATATGCCTCAGAAGCCCAGATTTTGGCTTCACTGTAGTCTGCAGCCAGATGAACCAGTGAAAGCTATCCAAGGTGTGTTTATCCCACTTCAGTTTTACTTTTGACTGCGCTGTGAGACATTGCTGCAGAGACCTTGCTGAACCAACTGCTAAGAAGGATTTCAACATTTTCCTTCATCCTTCTGTCATATTCAAAGTGATATTGTGGGTCGTTTCACCTTTAGGAAGGTTAACGCTCCTGCAAGAAGCTTGGATAATACATAAACCAACAATTTTAGATTGTAAAAGTTATTTCCTAATGTATTTTGTATTTTCAAATCACTACCTAACTAATCCACACAATCTTTCTCTCAAGTGCAAATATACTATTAGCAAACCCTCATGATTTTAACATGCTGAAGTGTTCCATAAATGCATTAGCAAAAATATTTAAACTACAGTTTCACTCTCTCTTCTCCTTCCTCTCCCTTCCTTTCCCTTCCCTCACAAATTTTTATTGGGTAAACACGCAAATTTACAAAGTCCCATTATAGAGGAACCATACAGGTAACCCTGTAATTATATGTAAAAGAAAAAAGAAAAAAAACAGGTGGGTGAGGGGGAAATCTTTATTTTAAAAACAAAAGTCAAAATTGCTTTTTCATTTAAAATATTCATATTTTAATTGTTATTTTTGTTTCAATTTGAAAAGAAAACCCAAAGACCAATAATACTTGTAGGACTATGTCTCTCTTCTAAAAAGCTGGTATGCTAAAAAGGGTGAGGGAGGTGTTCGAGTTGCAGGTGATGAACTGGTGAACAGGGAGACAGAGTGACGCAGACAAGGTCACACCAGATTTCTGTGGTAGGGCTCAAAGTTCATCACAGCTCCCAGAATAAGTCCAGTTTTAACCGGAAGGCCATACACCTTCCCTTGTGACAATCACTCCCTTCATGCTATGTAATGCATTTCTTCCATTTAAAATATTTGAATTTGATATTCTCTGTGGACCTGAGCTTGCAGCTGCTCTGTTCATGGAAAGATATTTGAATTCAAGATGAAAACGAACAATCCACTTCATGTTAATAATGAACTCTGTTTCTCTTGCACTGTTTAATTTAATATTGAAGTCAAAGTATTTTCTGTAGTCTTTCACACTCACACACACACTCATTGGAGTTCTCAGCTGCCCCATGCAGATTTGCAGGGATCAGAAGAGAACTCCTGGGCTCTGGTGAGGGACTTTGCAGACTCTTAGCCAAAGAGACAGAGGAAAACCATTAGGATTGCGGGGTAAGCTCAGGGCCTAGAGAATTTTGCTTAAATTGTCAGCAACAAAATTAGAATATTGTTATTTCTGGCCTGAAGGGACAGTAGAGGGTACACGTCTCAGGAAACTCTTCCTGAGCTCTCTGTAAACTCAGGCAGATCATTCCACCCTGGCAAAAGCAGATCACGCATTTTCAAAGTAGTTAAATCTGCAGTAAATGCCATGACTATACATTACATCACCTGTGGATATGAGTAACACTAACAATATTCATATTTTATGTTATCTAAAAGCTCTTTGTTTCTGGATTCCAAGACAAATGGGCATTGGGCAAATGGCATTATATATACAGAATTACAGAAATCTAACCTAAGTAGTGTTACATGGTTTGTATACAGTTTAAAGATCTACCAATATTATTGGCTGCTATGTCTAATGGAAGATTTTAAAAATAAGCATTTAATGTAAAACTTTAGCACCCCAAAATTTATTGTATTGTCACCACAAAACTTAACATTATTCTGGCTGCTGGCTTCCCTGGGTCCAGAACTTCCCTGTCATACAAATAAGGGGCCTGTCCGCCGCAGGAGTGCAACTTGCAGACTTGGCTGTGCCGTTCCAGCATCCCTTGACCTGGGTTAGGCTGTCTTGGGCTAACTCTGATTGATATCATTTTATGACAGTGAAAGAAGCACAGTTGCACAGAGCTGTGATGTGTCTTTTTTCAAAGTTCCTTTTCATGTTTATAGGAATCAAGACAACATTAGGAATGACCCAGCCACTCAGCAACAATCACATGTCATTCTGGTTTTGATTTTACAGCACACCAAACTAATTTCTTCTGACAAAACTCATGCAGGATCTTTTCTTAGAATATCCTCTAATTCACCACAGATGGAAGTTGCTATGCTAGCTGCGAAGGAAGGCTACTCATTACTTGCTAAATATATTTTCTCCTATGTGATCTTCTTCGCAGAAGGCAGATGAGTTGCGTGTAAGTTGTATGCATGTGCCTATTTGCTAACAAATACAGCAGTGCATACAGGAGGCATGCAGTAAGCATGTATACACTTGTCTTTTTTAATCATGTTGTATCTTTTCTTGTGTCTATAAAATTGGGTACTTGAGAAAAGTACTTGGGGCAAGGATGACTGAAGAATCTGGCAGACCCCAAAAATTATTTGTCTGTGTGAAGATAAGTTACAATAAAACTGTTCAGATTCTAGATTTAATTTTGTGAAATGTGCATGAGAATTTTTTTTAAAGTATAGCAAAGATAAAGCACAAGGTTAATTAGAACCAAATATTGCTTAGATTGGCACCCTAATGTTCTCTGATCAGTGTGACGATTAGCCTCAGATATTTAGAACAACAGTTACTCGAAAGATATTACATTACCTTCCATGTCTAAAGGGCCTTAGTAACAATAAATATTCTCTTCAAGATGCTATTATTTTCAATGCAGATAGGAAGGCTTGACTGGACAACAACTGCAGGAGTGTATCTAATTCCTTGTGCACAGAAGTAAAAATTAACACTTTAGCTTTTACAGGGAGACATACACATTTAATTTAGCATATTACTTCATTCTCTTGTAAAAAACTAACAGATTATGATGCACAGGAATTCAGTCTTATGAATATTCCAATTTCCTGAGGATTTGCCTGTCATCAAATATCAAAATGGGGCAAAAATGGTCCTCCATGAAAAAAATCCTCTAAAAATTAAGTAAAGTTATGATGACAGTTACCTTGACACTTAGGAAAATAAAAAGATACCTTGTTTTTTAACCTGATAGAAGCTGCCTATTAGCCACTGATGCCTCCTAGGTTGGTGGGCTYTTCATCCTGGACGTCAGAGAGAATGTCCAACCAACACCCATGGCAGGTTAGCACTCACAGCAGTGATGGGATCCTCTGCTGTCAAAATACATGTCTTTTAATTGAATTAATTTGTTTGTAAAATGAGTTTGCTTTTAGGGCTACAGTGAGATGTAACCACTATAAAAATAGCTCCAGACCAGCCTCTCGGCCGCCTGTAGCTTTACTAGTAAACTAAGAAGCAGGGATTTAGCAAGTGGAAGGCCTGGGCAGAGAGGTGTGGCTTGCAGCTCTTTTAAAAGTAGCCAAGTACATATTTAATTGCATTTCTGCAGGGAATACATTCCAGAAATGTGGGCTTGCAACCAAGAAAAGTCTGTCAGCAACAGAACTGGCTTGTGGTTAAGGCACTGGACTGTGACTCAGGATATCTGGGTGCTAGTCACAGCTCAGCCACAGGCTTCCTCTTGACTCAGAGCCAATTATTTAATCTTATTTTCCCACAGGTAAATCGAGCAATAACTCTCTCCTTTCTTGCAGAGAGGTTATGAAGAGAAAAATTCATTCGTGTGTGCAAGGTATTCAGAGTCTRCTTCTTCGATAAGCATTTTGGGAGAGGGATCGTACAACATCTAGCAAAAGGAAGGACTCTATCGGGGTCTCAAAGAGTTTCCATAAAATTAGATTATATACAAATCATGGTAAGTGGACCAGAAAAGCCAATAAATAAATAATGCCTCATTTAATCTCATGCTAGTTGGAAGATCAGACTTCTCTAAATCATGTTGCTACTGTTTTGCCATCTGCTGGATTACTGTGTTTAGGGTTTTTTGTTTGTTTGTTTAAAGAGGGCAAAGAAGTTGCTAGGTGTATCAGTGCTGATCTTCAACCTCAAAAAAAAATCCAAGAATATTTTCTAATGTGAAAATTACCTTCAGAGGTGAATAATATATTTTTTATATAATTTTCATAGGTGAAAAGCAGAGCAAAAAAAATTCTAGGTACATGCCAGGAAATGATTGGTAGAAATCATGGTACCCAGCTTTATCATAGCCACATCTCTTTGTAAAGTGGTGGTGGAGAACAAAAATCACTTATTAGAGTGAGTTTTCTACACCTCACTTTGTGTCTTGGACTGCAAAAATTGACTAGTTGCCTGTCCTAGCCTGCTGTGCTGGGCTATATCTAACCAACACCCTGGTCTGCATACACATAGAGCCCATTCTGGGTAACTGAGAGAGAGGCACGGCTTGTGGAAGATTGAGTGAGCTCCCCATCAGCTCCAGTCTATCTTGTAGTGCACATTTCTTACCCAGATAGATGTGCAGCACTTGTGTAAGACAAATTCACTCTGATATGTGTAGCCAGTGCCAAACAGGAGGATAAACCACAACAGCACAAACTCTATTTTACACCCCTTCTGAAGGTCTCCACAGAGATTTGCTCAGSTTGTAACGCCACCAATGCAGACAGGGTGATGGAAACTTCCCTAGTAGAAAGACTGTAACACCCTGTCTGATGGCAGGGGAGGGGAGTTTGTGACTATCAATATTTATCTTTTACCTAATGTGTCATTTTGGTAGCTGTATCATCAGATGCTGCCCTATTGCTGTGGCCTCCCCAGCCTGCTGGCAGAAAAGGCAGGGAAAAAGGGAGGGTTAGCAGTGACCCTGAAAGGAGAGCATTGATTGAGGACACGGAGCTAACGTGCCAGCTCCTGGGCAGGCAGCACGTGCCTAGGGGACAGTAAAGGACAATGAATTTCAGGCAACCAGATGGAGATGGTGATTCAAACCATAAAACTTCGGCGGGGTACCAACTTTAAGGCCAAAGTCTTAAAACCAAACCAAACCAAACCAAATCTACTTTTGTTCCTTCTGCTTTTCTGATTTCTCGGTTTCAGAAACTGAGTGTGGATCTCGTCCTGTAAAGGCCTTACTTAGATCTATTTTGCTCACATCAATAAATCCAGAGAGCCAAATCTTACAGAGCTGAATTGCTCCAGGAGGAAAATGATCTGGGTTCGGCATATTCAGAGCAGGGTGTGAAATTATTGGTGTACATTTCATTCTCAGCAACAGGAATAAAGCTTTCCTAAATCTACATTGCACTCTAATAACTTTGAGAGGCCTGGATCTGTTTCAGTTTTAATGCTCTTCATTCAAAGTCTATGTTTTTTTACAGCATGCCCCTTAAACCAAATCTGCCGTTCTTGTGAACCAGCAGTGAACATCTGTCCCACGCCGCACACCTGCCCGTACTGGCTTCCTTGTTCTTTCCTTTTGCATAGCCAGAAAGGGCCAAGTTCTGACCCTGCCGCTGCCCACTGCATGTCCCAACTCCTCAAAAGAAAAATAAAAGCACTATTTTGATTTTATTGCAACTACTTGAATAGGAATATGCTACCTTGTCAAAGTTTGCCAGGATTTTAGCCTAAGAGAAACAGAGCCAACAAAACTTTGATGAAGTAGTCTGGTCTAATATCTTTTCTGTTCCTAATGGAATATGTAGAGAAACAGAAGACACTAACTAATGTTGCTTTTATTGCCCTTATTTTTGCTGGTTAGCTGTCTGTACAGCCACAGTGCCTGGGACACCCAGCAGGATTCCACCAAAATTCCTTTATTTTTTTTAATAAAGGTTTGRAATAGAAAACCCTGACTCAAAGGACAAGTTCATGCCTACCAGACATCTATGGAAGGATTCATCTGTGTCTAAGAAACAGTGTGGGGAAGGACTTCAAGGTGTTTGAGAGCTTCACAAGTGAGCAAGGGATATTGGCAGGTGCAGGACAGAGTACCAGGGAAGCTGGCTCAACAGCAGCGATGAAAGGTAAGGAGGTGATAGGCAGCACAGAGCCTTAAAAATTAGGATACTACAGTGTGGTGGAAAAGCAGGAGACAGAGGAAAAAGGAAGGACGTGAAGACACAGGTTAATATATGACTAGTAAAACTAATAGCCTGAAAAAATACAGTTCAGCCAGAATATAATCAGAGCAAGACAGGAACAGGAGAGAAACTCTGTCCCTTACAAGTTTCTTTATTTTGAATGTGAGCATTAAACTACCTAGTGTGGCATGTTAATTAATTTTTACATTGTAATTTCATTCTACATTACTGTGCTATTATTCGGGCCTGTATATAAAAAACTGTAAATAAGTATGACTGATTGTGTGTTTGAACTTTCAAACACCTTGTTTGGTTGGTTTTGATTGTTTCTTGCCAGATGGTTAAACATATGTTTAGCAGTTTTACAGGGGGAGAAAAAAACAACAAAACCCCAACACATGTAGTATACAGTTAAGAGTTTAAAAGGTACTGGCAACATTTATTAGCTTCTAGCGCAAAACTAATGTTAAAAATAGTCATAGTGACAAGATACAGTTTAGGGCTTAGAAGACCTACATTTAGTTCCCTGTACCTCTAGAGGTGATACAGGATCCACAGACTTGGAAAGGAATTAACTTGCTTAACTTCAGCGATCTAAAATTTAGCTGAGTAGTCTGAAGTAGTTGCATGAGATAACTTCCTTATCCAGTGACGACAGAATTATCTCTGAGGAGTTTATTTGCCTGCCCTGTCTGAAACACCTACCCTCAAATAGGAAAAATCACCTTGGGGAGGTGTCTGTTTCTCTTCTTTGATTACTGACGGAGCCTAAGCCCTTAAATTGGACTTGACACCCATCTTTTAGATGACTAAATTTAGTTGTAATCTAAACAATTCCATCTCATTCTATAACACTGTCCAGGATGATTGCCAGATATTGCACAATTAAAGCAGAGGAGAACAGAAGCATTCCCTTGTCAGGAGTGAGACACTGGAGTGGTTCCTGTTGCTTGTGTTCCCCTTCTTGATGTGTTTTTCTTCTGTTTTTTCAGCTTTTTACATTCATTTCCAGCTAGAAACCATGGCCTAGATTAATCCCACCTCATTATAGACACTTAAGCGAGGTATCTAAATTAGGAGCCCGGTTGCCCTTGCTTCCTGTGCGGATGATCAAAAGGAAGAGGCAGACGCTCAGATGCAGAGGGCAGCTGGGAGGTGCCAGGCTGGCTTCGCAGGCTACGGGGGATCCCAGAGCGATTCCTGCAGCTCGGGTGCTGCAGGTAATTGTTTGAGGCTAAATAGGAAAATATGAGCTTAAGTGACAGCTGCTTGTAACAACTGGAATTCATCCTCCTCTAAAGGTCTACTCTAACGCAGGGGAACAGTGAAAGAAGGCTTTATATCCTTGGAAGAATTAGACCTTTCYTCTAAACTCTGTCTATGAATAGTGGATTTATTATTTCCCAAATGGAGACATGGTAGTTCATGCTTGACTATGATAACTCAGGGTACTCATCCTGATTTTGCCCTACAGTATCTAACAAGGGCATTTGGAAGTGTAAACTGATGAAAGAAGAAAAAATCAATAATACCACAGAACAAAACTTGTCCCTCCTCCACTACAAAATGCAGATGTTTGTATTCAAAATGTACAAGGTACAGCAGCTAGGTTGCTATTAGCTATGTCTTTCCTAGGAGAGTTCAAAAAGGGGTAAGGATGCTTGAGGATGAGGAGATTTGTTTGATAGATGTGTGTGTGAGCTTGATCTTCCAGTGGAATCGTCAGGAATTGAAGTGCACTTTGAGGCAGGCTGTTGCAAAGGAAATAGGTGCCTGGTGTTTGCTAACTCAAATGAAACCTTTCCCTTTTGGTGCAGAGATAAAAGTCAGAGTTTCATACCAACACTCAGCTATCAGGAATGTGCCTTTCATGACTGATAAGTGATGGTTTCTACATGCAACATACTGCAGGAGAGCTCAGCTTGCCCTCTTTCAACTCTTGTGGTTTTGAATCCAGAATGAAGCACTTGCAAATTGCTCCACAAAACTGCACAGGGGTGAGAATTATGGAAAAACCTGGACAGTGTTCAAAAAACTGGCTTTGCCAAGCAACCAATACAACCAATACAATGTATCTTAAGAGAGAAAGAAAGGGGTGGGGGAGAAAAGAGGGAGAAAAAGGCTTTCAAAACATATCAAATGAAGCTTGTTTGATAATAATCGCTGCAGGTGGAGAAGCTGATTTTAAGTGTGAAAATATTTAACATTTTATTGCACACAAATGCTTTCATAAAGTAGTCGTTTGTGCATGAGCGTGTATGTGTCTGTGCGTGCACGCGCGCGCACATGCAGCAAACAGAAATCTATTGAGTTCCACCAGACCAGACGTCTGCATTCTGGAGGGCTCATTGCAGCCAATAAATTTGACTAAAACTTTTTTTTTATTTTTTTATTTTATGAATTCTGCTATAAAAGCTAATCCTCCTTTCTAGACTTAGCATAATTACAAGACACTATTCTGAGTGCCAAAAATGTCAACTGTAGGTTGCAAACATGGACATGTTTAAGCAGAACCATATGTTAGAATGCAAGGCAAGACCTGAAGTAAGCGAATCAGTTTACTTTTTTCTGAAGAGTCAATTTATAATGCAACCTTAGCTCTAAGAAATAATAATACAGCCAGTGATAAATTACATTGCTCAATCATTTATTAATAAACTTCATTGGAAAGAAAGATTTTATCGGTGCTCAAAATTCACTAAGTTACAAGATCACAGATGTTCAGGGTTCTGGAGCCAGAAACTTAATATTAATGAACTCTCATTAATACCTAATCAACCTGCRATATTTTGATCCTGTAAGAAAATTGATGGCCAATAAAAATAAACTCAAGATGTCTTCCTATCTAGAAAAAAAAGAAGTGTTAAACCCAGGAATGCACACAGTAACCAAGATGCAGTAACTAAGGTTAAGCAGCTGGAGGTTAAATTTTAACTTTTTTTTTGTACAGGATGGATTTATTCTGTCACCTAGGCAATTTCAGAGTCTTACTTTGTAGGATTTATATAGGCATTCAGGCTTAGCAGATGTATTCACRTGCAGTACATTAACTATGCAAAACTACTTTCCAGGCTATTCTGGATTAGGGTCTTAAAAACAGACCTCTCTGGAAATGAAATCCTTCCAAAAAAAAATCCCTGTTCATCTCTGAACGTGATTCTGCTGCACTTCAAGTGTGAAATCTACTTAAACACATATGGCATTTGAAATGATATCATATGCATTTCTGTGTAAGAAGGATGTGCTGGGTTTTAACCCCGCAGTGATGACAAAATGAGGAATGCAAGTGTATTTTGGACTTGAACTAGGAACACAGAAATTGTCACAGTAGATCAGAGCAAAGATCCATCTGGTCTACTATTCTTTCTCAAAGGTGACCAGCACCAGGTGCTTCAGGGAAGGGCACACCAATAGGTAGAATCAACAAATAGGGAAAAAAATCATACTTAGAGCAAATGTATTTTTAAATCAAATAAATGTATGACCTGGGCCTACATCTTTTGTGAAATTCAAGCCATATAACATAAACATGCAGAATTGCAMCATATTTGTAGTTATTTAATATGATTTTAAACCCCTTTTTTCTTCTAAACTCTGAGACATTTAGAGAGAGGCCCTGTGGCAGCGGGTCCACAGGACACTTACATGCAATACAAGAAAAACAAAATCCTTATTCCCTTTCATGTGAGCTAGCCATCGGATTCCCTGAGCATCCTCATGTTCGTATGGGTAAATAGAAGTATTGGCTCCACTACATATTAAATTCTTATTGTACATCATTAATTTTCTCTCTGTGGGTTTTGTTCTTTCTGTCTGTTGATAATTTCTTCACCAATATTCAGGTATATCCCATTCATGATCCCTTTTCCCCTGCTTTGCTGGGAAATTCTCTTGGGGAATTACCTGGAGAGAAGACAGTAGGCACCCTTTGGCATTTTGTGATGTAGTGGTGGCCACACGGACGCTCAGTCCCACTTCTCCTCAGCTTGCCCTTCTCCACCTCAACCAGTTTAGGGCTGCGACTGCCCTGCTACACCCTCACCTCCCAGGACAACATTCACCCTGTGGTGAACACCATTGCTGGTGTGATGGTTTTTAACCACTTTTGTCTCTCAAGCAGAGTTTTCACCAGTGTCCCCACAGCAACAGCTGACTCCCCCAAACACTCACAAGAAACTGGTAGTTGTGAACAGCAGGATTTCTCGCTCTCTGATATCTCACTGAAATAAGTTCAGCATAAACATATGCCTGAGTTTCCACGCAGAGTTGCATAGCTGAAATGATCACATACGCTGAGTGCAGACTTATAAAAGTGGAAGATTAACGTCTTCTTTCATTAGGATAAAGGGAGGTGTCATAGGCTACCTTTGCAGTTGAATTAGAAGATGATGCTGTCACTACTGGTCTACAAAAAATGATAATGTTTCATGAATTTTATAATAACCTATATCAATTTCAGGTGTTCATGGATAGGGACAAGACATTTTCTCAAGATGTTGACCTTGGAATATTATATTAAATCAATAGACTCATTTTCCAGGTGCCTCTAATAACTGAAGAGAAAACTTGTTCTGAATAACTGGACAAATGGAGTTTGTGACCTGTAAGAGTTTGAGAAACAGAGAGACTGCGAAAGAGAGATGAATACAGAGAGAGAGAAATGAATCTTACAATTTTTACTAACTTGGACATAAACAGCACTTTCTGAAGATGGTATAGAATCAAATGATTGAATTAAATTATTGAAATAAAGAGTTGACTTAGATTTTACAAAGCTCTGCATGAAAGTCTACTATCATGCCATTCAGAGTGCTATATTCCATCTCTAAAATAAAAATCAAAGGTAGTAAATAGTATGTATATCACTACAGCAGAGGAAAAATCAACTTTAACTTTATTCTAGTTTTGTATCATCAGTCCATTGCCCACTCTTAGAAAGGGACTGGCTGAGACCACGCACACATGGCAATGCCAGAAATCTTTCTCAGTTCTGCCTGTATACCTATATACAAACCTAGAGTAGTCCCATTTAACAGAGGAAATCTGCCTTGAAATATGACAGTCCTCTGCCATAGCTTCGTGAAGCCACATCTAGGTGCAGCAGAGGCTGAGCACTGATTGCAGCCTGTACGAGGGGAATTTGCCCTACTGCATCTCTGAGTCATCTACAGAATGGAAATACACCTACCTGGCACAAAAGGGGTGAAAGAAACTCTATCATGCCTTTACTGGTAATGCATACTATACTAACATGTATTTGCTATAGAAAATAAACAGGTGTGTCAACAGCAAAGGCCCTGGAAATTACACAGATGCAATGCAAGGTAACATCATAAGGCATTTCCATTTTGCATTTAAATGTACTAAGTGAATAAGATGATTATTCAGCTGAATTGTTGCCTGTTGCAGTTGAACCTCTGTCTGTTTATCAGGTGAGATCCTGGTGGTTTTGTCAGTATAGCTGGTAGTGCTTCAAATCTATTTTGCCGTACTCTTTGGAGTGCCTCCAACAAATATGAACCATTCTGATGTTTTACAACAATGCAGCAGCTTGTCAGCGCTTTTGTTTCTGAACAGTGTGAGAGAAGTGCCAAACGATGCCATTGTAAAATATAAAAGTGCTTCAGCATGTTGAGGAACACGGAGTGGCTGTCGATGTGACATTGATTAATGACTGTGAAGTGTCAAAATGAGATATTGCACATTCAGTCTAGGATTTTGCATTAATCCAACCAAAAAACTATGCCTCACAGGGTAGTCCCAAATTCCAACCAGCTGCAAAATGGCACCATGTTTAGGTGTCTGGTATTTTGTTAACTAATTCTGGCCTGGTTATTACTACAGAAAAAGAAAAAAAAAATTAACAAAGTAGACAAAAGAAAGCCAAGATGGCCTATTGGTGTGGAGATGGGAACAAAAGTCATAGCTCATGTGATACACTTCTGACTTTCTGTTTAAGTGAGCTAGATATTTCTTCTATTTGTGTCATAATCTTCCAAATTATAGCACTAAAATTTTATTTACCCACTAGACAAACGAAATGCAATGACACATTATCTAATGTTTCCAAGGCTCTGGGAAGATACCGTATCTGATTATATTTGTTAAAACATAACCTAGAGAAAAATGGACCCAATGGCACTTTTAAAGCTCAAGACTGGAGATGGAAACAGAGAACAAGGAGTCACAAAACATAATATTTTATCTGATGCATGTAAGAAGATTTTCAAACGTACACAAAATAGCATCATGCACTTCCAAAGCAGTCTGAAACGTGCATACTTAACTGTAAAGATATTGAAAACCAAGTTTCTTTTCATTCCAAAACACATTACAAAGCCCAACACAAAAACCAACTGTTGAAAATGCTGGTTCAGTGTGGAAACAGTTCATTTCAGTATAATAACAAGATATTGTTTTGATACTGTTGCTTAATTTTGTTTTGAATATTCAAATATCATACATTTTACAGTATATAAGTGATACACCCAAACATTTACAGCAAATATCATACTTTAAAACTCCAAAGGAATTCATCAAAATGATAAATATCTGCACAATATTTAGTTTCCGCATATTGGTATCATTGGAATGAAATAAGAATGTCAAATTAATTAACTTTTACTTTGTCCCATTGAATGTTTTATTGACATAGATGCCTCCTCATGGATTATGTGGTTATTATGCAATTTCCATGCCCAGGAACAATCACAGACACAAATGCTGCTACCACTACTGTTACTGTTAGCCCCAACTAAGACCAATGGCCCTTTGTGCTAGGTACTGGACATATAGGCACACCTCATTCMAAAAATGTGGTAAATTATGAGAGTAGAAAATGATGAAAAAGCAAACATCACTGTCCCCTTTCCTTATATGTAAACTAAAGTTAATGGATTATTAAATTGTTTCACTTTTAGATTATTTAGAAATTTGGTGCCAGAACTAATAACTGATATTACATCTCAGTTGCAGTCCAGTTAACACTTTCCTTTTTTTCTGCAGAGGAAACATAAAAGTGTAAGATCAATCAAAATATGATGAAATGGTACATTTTTAGGTTTGCATGCAGAAAACAGAAGGTTTGCACAGAACCAGCCTTCTATATGCAGAAGTGGAAACTGTTTAGTAAATACCCAGTTGAAGCTACAGCCATTTATTTGTGTTCTTAAAAAAAGTTAAAATAGTTAATCTGGCTGTAGTCTGGCAGGTCTGTGAAATTTGGAATTTCTGTTAGATAATTATCACTAGCATCAAGAACTTGACATAATAGTGGTTAACAACTTAGTTTTCATTTACTGATTCAGTCCTTCCTTTTGTCTTCCTAACTCAAAAAATAAAATGCGTAGGACTGAGAATTTTAGGAGAGATCAATTTTTATAGGCAAATAAGCACATCTCAGTTCAAGAAGAATGATTTAGTTAGCAAATATGTTTCTGGCAGCAATGAATAAGTGTACAAGGCAAACAGTTTCTTCTAATGATCAGTGAAATATAAACTCTTAATTACTGTCCACGTTAAGCATATTAATTTTCTTCTCCAACTTGCTTAGTTGTTTTAACATGCTATTCAGAACAGCAGAAAGTTTTACAAAAAAATGTTTAGAACAGTAAAAGCTTCATAGGCCCCAGAGCCTATCACTAGATTCAATAAAACTGTGAAGTTAATTTGGATGATGAGAATAATAAAAAGATGATTAATTTTAAAGTCTCTGCCGAGATGAGAAACAACATAAGTTATCTGGCATGAGTTAATTTAGAAAAAGAATACTTCCCGTAAACATTTGGATAATAAAGTATGAATTAAACCATCACTTTTCTGAAAGATGTTTTTAGAAGGCAGAGAAGAAATAGTAATGATTTTGTAGATTAACTAAGAAACATCTTTTGCAGAATAACTTGCATGTCACTGTGAGCTGAGAAGAAATTAGATCATATGTGTACCAAGTAACTAGCTATTAGGTTGGACCTTAACTTCATAGATGAAATTACAGGTGTAAAAGAACGCTAGAAAGGAAATGCTTTGCATTTCCTAGGAAAACAAAACAGAACAAAACCTTTCCTCCTTGTCATCTGAGGTTAACTACGGCAAAACTCTGACACAACACTGATTAGGATGATGCAGTCAGCTATGGTGAGAAGCATGACACCGGGTCTATTGCAGTAAACTCAAAGCATTCGGGTAATTACCAAGATCATTCCTGTTCAGTTGTCAGTCTTGGCATGAGCTACCCAGGCGATGCTCTGGGATAGTTCAGGGGCTGCCAGGGGCTGGCGATCACTCCCAGTACCTTGTCTAGACACAGCGCTCCATGGCCCTTCTCATTTACTTTTATGGGGAAAACCTGAAAGACACAGTAGAGATATTGCAAAACCTAAGCAGTTTCAAAAGTTGGAGACAAAGAAAAAAGGCTGATGTAGGAGAAGCGACATAGACAGGGAAAGAGGAAATGAGGTCCAGAAACTATTCTGGGGGAGATTTCGGAGAAGAAATATGTCCTGGTTCCGGCTGGGATAGAGTTAACTCTCTTCCCTGTAGCTGGACGGGGTGCTGTGTTTTGGGTTTGGCGGTGAAAGGAATGTTGATGGCCCATTGATGCTTTGGTCGTTGCCGGGTGCACCGACAGCCTCCCCCGCCCTTCAAGGTGCAGGGGGACCTGGGGGGGAGCATAGCTGGGGTGGTTGACCCAGCTGGCCAATGGGGTATTCTATACCATGTGACATCATGCCCAGCTTAAAAACCGGGGGTGGTCCCTTTGGGGGGAGCGCACGGTTCGCGGGGTTTTGGTGTGGAACACGTGGGGGTGAGCAGTTGCATTGTGTATCRCCTGTTTTGTATATTCTGTTATTGTTGTTATCGTTGTTATTATCACTGTTCTCCTTTGTTTTATTTCCATTATTAAACTGTTTTTATCTCAACCTGCGGGTTTTCCTCAGTGTGCCCTCCCGATTCTCTCCCCCATCCTACCGGAGTGGGGGGGTGAGCGAGYGGCTGCGTGGTGTTTAGTTGCTGGCTGGGGCTAAACCATGACAAAATATTGGAAAGTGAAGGAAAACAGCTGAAGATTTTGGAGGATTAAAATGATACATTTCTCCCTCCTTGGTTTCTGTAAGGTATTCTATAGTAAATACCATATACAAGGTGGAATTATACGACTCTAAGAATTTATGCTGTACAGTCTACTGCTTTCAATGAGTACTGCTTTGTTAAGAAAATATGTTGACCCTGGAACAACACAGAGAAGTGGCAATAAGGCATTTTAAAAACCTTTCTGCTGAGAACCAGTTGGACTGAATGGTTTACCTTGGACCTGAGCTTAAAAATATTCATAAAAGCTCCCATAGCTATAAATAACAAAATACCCTGAATTTTGCTTTCTATAGACAAAATGTGAGAGAGCTGTGCTGCAAACGAAAGAAGACGATGTTCACATGCGTGCTGTGTCTGCACACTGCATTTTCGTAGCAGCACCTGAAGCAGATGAGAATTTAGATCCATCACAGAGAGTCTCTATTGTAGCCGGCTACAGAAACGCTGGCAGCGGGGGCCACAGGGGCTATCTAGCGCTGCTGTCAGGGCCTTCGCCCTCATTAGTAATGAACTGACTGCTTAAAAATGTATTTGGTTTCAGTGAGTTTTAAAAACCGCAAAACACTACAAAATCCTAAAGAAAAACATAAACTCGAAGCCCTCTGAAACATAATTTACTTTTTCTGCCAAATCTCCACTAAAGGCCCAAACTGCAAACTGATTGATTGACAGATTTATCCCCACAATTCATTTCTGCTCCATGGCTTAAGAAGAATTAGTATTTCTTAGCCAATCAAACAACCTGTAATAATTGTTTCTGTTTCAGATCTGGTTTAGCTTTCATTTCTCTTAAATAGCAGTATTTGCAGCAATATCTTTTAAAGTCACTTCCACTCAACAAGTATTTCTTGGCAAACAGGATCTTTGTTTCTTTGCTATTGTTGTTTTCTTTAATGAGTATTTAAAATCTGATTTTGAATTCCAAATAGATCTTTAAGCAGGAACTTATGTTTTCAATTTAAAGTTGCTTTCAGCTTGTAGATGGTCCTATTCACATTCTGTGTTGTAAAGATATGGAATAAGTTTTCTTTTAAATTATCTCCACAAAAAACAGGGAAAAGATACCTTTTAAAAAGCAAAATGGCATAGAAGGACTAGCTTGTTGTATCACCTGAAATGGGTTTGAATTACCCCTGCCATTCACACTCTCACAGTACCGACCATCTGCGTAAAACATCTCTCTCTTGGCAGTGGTAACCTCCTTGGTTCGGTAACCTCCTCTGCCATTCATCTGGTACAGCTGAAAGAAACTGTTAGTGCTGCTGCAGCAGGTGGCTGGGATGTCAGGCTCCACACCAAGGAGCCGTCGCTTACTTACTGATGGATGCGGGGAGAAGTGCCAGCTTGTCCTGGCCCTTCAGTGGAGGGAGATTTCCAGCCTCCTCCCTGTTTCATATGACCCATCAAAACAGCCCAGGAGCTAAAAGATTAAAATTAATTATCGAAACAGCAGAGGGATGCTTGTTTGCTGTTGCACATCTGCTCCTCTGCCAGGTAAGGCCTACATTTTGTCAAAGAAAGGAAGCAAAGGTTTTCTTTCTCCATATGTCCTTCAAAACTTGAAAATTTTCAGCTGATATGTGCAAGTTTCACAACAGTTCTCAAAGTGAAACTTTGAGGAAAAAAGCAGGAGTTTAAAATAGTTTCAATTACTAAAAGGTCCTAGTCACAAATTCTCCAGTTCTCTCTACGGTGTTGTTTCAGTCAGCATCTGATTGTGCCAGAAAAGGTTATTGGATTTCCTTGATGCATAGATAAATTTCCCCTCCCTGGCTTGCAAAGTTATAATCCTCTTTTTCTTCCGTAAGATTTTTGTGAAATACGCACACAAGAAAACCCTACCCGGTGTAGAGAAACAGTAAACATTCCTTATGTTTGTGTTTAAAAAAATTTATGTATGTTTTATGATTCAAAAATGTTGGAGGCATTGGAGAAGCCCTCATGACTTCAGTGGGCTTTGGATCAATGCCCTGGYTTGCTTGTGTAAAGACACGTTCATCCTACTTGTCCCCATTTTGACCTCGGATAGGAAAGGGACTATTCGTAGGGTGCCATAGACACTACGGGGATTGCAGCTGATGTGTGGGTTGAGTCTGAACAACATTCATGGAAAGAAGGAGAAATACATGGAAAGAAAAGACTATGAGAGATGGAGTTGGAATAAATGCATTTTTAATGAGAAAATGCAAAAGGGGGGAGGGGGGTACCAAGGGCAGTGGCAGTAGTCAGGGAGATGAAAAAGATGCAAATTTCTTGATGGAGTGGAGGAGGTTTCTGTTTGCTGCAGTGGTTCAACACTCAGACCAAATGAGATCAACAGGGAGAGAAGAGCCCCGCTCAGCTGTCTGTTAGAGGAGAGAAGGGGACTCTTCCAAATCCCTTCCCGTTACCGCACACTGTAGTGACTGACCTTCAAACAAGTAGAAAGCTTTGCTTAGTTTTACCCGGAGAAGCTCTCCAAAGCYAGAGCTTTTGATTCCATATTACCAGTTTAGAAATGTCAGAAAAATGGGAAGATGGAGATAGGGGCTGAATTATTCCAGGTATTTTCTGTGGCTGTTACAATAGATTATTATTTATGATTTTTCCAACACCCAAACACATACTGGTTGTTTCCTGCACAAATAAAGAAAATACAATTTTGAAAACAGCCTCTCTCTTGTGCTGCCACTGCTAGTCAGGGATTAAATATTAACTCCCTCAAATAATGCTCCCCCCAGCCATTCTATTACAATTTAGTTACACCCCAAGTATGATTTTACATTTCCCTTGTTATATGAAACTCTCACTCTGCAGATTCTATATGCTATATTTGGCAATATAATTACTGTTGCCTTAAGCACTTTTTTCCCCATAGAATATTTCCCCCTCATTTATATTATTACATTCCAAGAGAGTTTTCAGGAGCCATAGTGAGTTTCCTTGTACTGCCTCCAAAAAAATCCTTGCTTAGGCTATAGCTTCTGGACTATAATAGTGACAAGCCACAGATGTTTCAGAATTGTGTTTAGGCAACATATAAGTGTAATTATTGTTGTTGTTCCTATTGAGCCTCTTGGCTACAGTTAGGGACAAGGTCCTATTGCGTTAGACTCCGTATTCGCATGTAATAAAAAAGACAAGTGTACAATCCCAGACTAATTAATTTAGGGACTGCTYCTGGCAGGTGCTGAGCAGTCATGCTAGCTAGATGGAGCATTAAGAACCACCTTACACAGCAATAGCAAAGACATGTGCCACCTACAGCAATCTGGGGTTACCCAGTGTTCTCCTGTGCTAACGGTATCTAGCCTGTATGTGTRCACTACTAACAAGTAGTTTTGTGAAGAAGAAAGTCCATTACTTTTTAGTTATTCTTTGATGTATTATTTACTGAGAGCTGACAATACCCTTAGCTCTGCCCAGAACAAAAATTCTGAATGCATGCAGAGCCCTCCAAGAGGACGTGACATCTCATCAGGTTGGGATGGGGGTTGCAAGACCCAGATGGCATATTTCCATTCTACTCTTTCATCTCTCTCTGGGAAGATATGTGCGCCCAGTTGGCCACTTTTCTAAATTTGCATTCAACATATTATATGAACAGTTGATACACTTTTTCTTTGGCATTGGAATATCAAAATTAGAGATGGTTGACAGTCAACTCTTTTATTTGTAAAATAGACCCACATGGCTACCCAGTGTTTCCTGCTTAAGGGAAAATTAAAGAATGCTCTTCCTTGGTGTCATGTCTACACTTTCCAACAAAGAAGGTCTCAGATTAACTTTTTGGCCCTAGATCAGCAATGTACTTGAAAACGTGCTTAACTTTAAGCACTTCCTCAAGTTCCATTGAAGTGTACTGTCAGCACTCAACAAATAATAAATCGTAACAACATTTGAAGCTAATCCACTTTCCTTTCAGAAAGCTACATGATAATGCCATAGAGCAAATATTATATGCAAAGAATATTTCTTTGTGAAGTCACTCAATGGTACTTCAGCAAGGGCTTAAATGATTTGCTGAACCAGGGTTTCAAATCGGTTTATATAATACAACAAGATCAAATTGCAATGTGTGTTTTTCAAAATGTCGGCCTGATCCTGAAAATTACTATGTGAGTAATTTAATCAGTGTTTTCAGAGTGTAAGTGTAGGCTGCAGCTGAAGCCAGAAGGCAAAGGTGTCAAATCCCATTAACAAGTATAATAAGTCGTATAGGTGATTACGGTAGCTTGCTGAGTACCTGCTGAGAGATGCTGACCTCGAGGGATTGAATGCTCTGTACTTCCCAGAAGATATTTGCACTAGGCAGAATAAGAATAATACAAAGACGTACCCTAGTCACTAGTCAAATGGATGTTTATTGTTTGTGAAGCTTATAAGGCAAAACTGCAGTTGCGGCCCTTTGCCTCAGTAGGAGCTGAAGTTCCCAATATGCTGCCGTGCTGGAAGTTTGGCTGAATGGCCAAGCGTCTGCGTTTTTTCATTTAACATAGTCAGATGATGTTTTTAAGGAATGCCTATACTAAATAACATTGCCATTGAGAAGCAGGCTAAATTAGCTCATCTTTTGCTCCTGCTGGTGCAGCTAAATTGCTAATRGCTCCCAAGCTCACTAGTCTAAAACTAGACCAGGAAAAAGAACCCTAACAAACCCTGTGCTGTGGTGTAGAGTTTTCCTCATTCTTCAGTCTGAAGGACACTGGTGTGTGTGCTGTGAAGCTCACTCTGGGAAGCCGATGCAAGAAGCAGCACTGGCTGCTGCCTGCGAAGAGCATTTGCTTGGCTGCCGGTGCTGCCCAGCTGCTCGGGGCGAGCGGGGGTCCCTCGTTGTCTCTTGCCCTGCAGGCACTGCTCGGGGCACTTGCAAAACAGCAACCTGCAAAGCATGATAATGAGAAGTTTTGTGACCTTGCTGCGTTGTGTTTCCTAGGGAAAGCTTTCTTTGCTGAGTTTTGAGCACTTTTGCCACACAAGACCATGTGTGCCTGTGGGACTGGGAGTTGAACAGGAGAAGAAAGGGAGGGAGGAGGGATAGGAGCAAGGCAAGGGAGGGGAAAAACAAATCAAACGCTGTTGTGGTTTTCTTACATGGTAATTATTTACTTGTTAACAGCAATATGAAAAGCATTCACGGCTGGAGGTTTGGCACTTCCAATAGTATTCAGGGGCCACTTTGGGTTCCTCTGCTTTCCTGGAGCATGTAGAAGAAAAGACGCAAGAAGCCTGTGGGCAAAAGGCCCCCTCTTGATCTCCGAGCCCTTTCCCTGCAGCAGGCTAAGCACAGTCCCCGTGCACTCTCCAGGGCTGGGCTACCCGATGCAAGACTCACTGCTGTGCAGGCAGGCTGACGAGGACCACAGCACACTCCTTGCCCCGCACGCCAGTCGGCTGCATCAGCTGAAACAACGCCGTGTGACACAGTCACGCTTGGCTCCTGAAAAAAAAGGCGTCTTGCTGGATTCTTTTACATTTCTAATAAGGCATAAGAGAGCCAAGCGACGTTAAACTATCTGCCTCAAGTCTCCGCTGTGCCGGGGGTGGCAGCCATTCCTAGCTCCAGAGTATAATCTGGGAATGCAGCTGCACCCTTCCTCCAAGTAAGTGTTAGGACATGCTCTGTCAGCTGTGTCCCAGCTCTGTCCCTTTATTTAGCATTAGAGCATTGTCTGATAGCTCCCAGACACAGCTATGGATGCCCAAGAAAGGCTTTGGGGAAGGCAGGGTACTCTGGTAATCCACAGATGTTGCTGGGAGTATAGGTAGGGCGTAGAGGTGTAGGGAGTATAGGTGGCCAGACACCACTGAGTATGGACTGCTGGGTTAGGAAATAAAAGGAGCACAGATGTAGAAAGAGCAAAACTCAGCTGCTTTGCAGGGGCTGAATATGGAGATTTGGGGAATATTAGGAATTATGAGCCATCCAAAATTCATTGTTACTGAGGATGAGCTCTCTGGATACTTAGCTGATAAAAAATATATTATTTTAAAGATGTGATTTGCCACATTGTGTTGGGTTTCTATAAGGAGGCAAAAGCCAAGCTGTACAGAAAATGGCACCTTTTGGTTAATTCGGTTCTCTTGTCCAAAGCCAGGAAGCCCTAACAGTGTTTGAAGAATTTCGTGTTCAGAATTTTTACTATCAGCTAGAAGCATTTTTTCCTTTGGATTTCCTCTCAGAAAAGTTAAACTTTTGGGGCTGAAGAACAATATAGTAATTTTTAAAAGTCAAAGGATCAGCTTGAAGAAGATGGCTGGTATGTAAAGACTCAGTCTAATTAATCAATTTTTATTATAAGCAAGTTTAGTTATCGGCAACACATAGAAAACCCAAATGCTTTGGMTTAGTAGTAATGTCAAAATATTTAAAAACATAGTCACTTTAAGTCAAATGAAATAGTTTTCTGGAAAGTGTATAGTTTAACCCCTACTGAAATATATTAATGAGAGTTTGAGCAACTGTACTTCATTTTAAAGAAAGAAAATAGATATATTAAGATTTCTTAAATTCTAAAAAACGAAAGACAAATATCAGAAAAATAATTTCAAAATAACAGTTAATCTTTTCTGTTTAAAACCATGCTCACTCCTTCTTCCTTCTCTTCCCTTTCCCCTTCCCTCTCCCACATTAAGAAAATTAAAATGAGTTTGTGAAAAGATTCATTGTCACTGAATATATGTTTTCCTCTCACATGAAATCCAGTAAAACACTTGCCCATCTTTAGGTAGAGAGAGTATCTTTTTTAGAGCATGTCAGAGGAAGCAGCTGAGCCTGCAGGAATTCCCTTCCAGCCTGGGTGCAATCAATAGATCAAGGGGCAACTGTCTTGCAATTTTGGCTGTGGGTAACTCTCTGCCCACTAGTTATTCATGCATGTCTACTTTTAACAACTAGAGAGAATCTAAAATATGACCCTCAGATCAATTCAGAAGCCAGAAGAGCCTGTGCTGACACATATAGAGCAGGGCAAGGCCAAAGGCTCTTATTGTTGCAGCAAAGCTTCCAGTCTCTTATCCTTACTTGTTATGGAAAAATCAGCACAGATTTAGATTTCCCAACCCAGCATTACAGGGTGGGAGGGATATTGTATGAACACAGATTCACTCTCAACACAATGAAATAGGACCGCACTTTAAGACAGAACTATCTTTTTATTCTGCATCTGTATAGTCCCTTGCACAGTGGGAGTCCCTGGCTGACTCCAAGCCCTACTGTTTTGTGAATAATATCAACAACAATAACCATTCTGGCTATTTCTAGCAGGAGCTGGGAGTGTAATTGCCAGTTGCACATTTGATAGCACAAAACTGTTTTGAAAAAGTGTAAGAACAAAAACAAAAAAACACAAAGCAAATAGAATAAACTCGATTAAAATCAGCTCTACACCCTCCTGAATAGGTTCTTACCCATTGCTGGCTGTCTGTTCCTCTGCACGATTCCTCCATCTGTCTGACAATTCTGCATTTACTTTCAGTCTTTATTAAGATTCTTTCTAGTAAAATGCTTTAGCACTTTTGTCAAGAAGATGAAGTCTTAGAAGTAGGCATCTTTGACAGATTTTTATGCTGGTGAATCTCTGTATCATGCTGAGATATGATGAAGAGGCCACCATTTAATTTACACAGGCATATAACTTCACAAAGTGTGAACAAATACATTTTTATTCTACACTCATGGGCATGCATTAGCTTTAAATACATCATTTATAAGATAGAACCTAGATTTCTGGTGATTTCTATACCTTTTCATAAAACAAAGTGAAATATTTTATTTTGTTAACTTGTGCTGGAAATCTTATTCACTACCCTTCATTCACAGTCTTCAGCTGCAAATGAGTAGCAGTTGTGGTGTTACCTTCCTGGGCCATTTCGGGGAGTTTTGAAGTCACTTGTGTGAGATGTTCTGTGTCCCCACCACAGACTCAAGCTGCAGTGTGAAGAAATGCACTGCAGACGAAAACTAAATATTCACCTAATTCCTCTGATTCAAGGGAATTAGATTACTTACCTGAGTAATTAATATGAATGTTTAATTAATACTTTTGCTTTCACATGAGTTATTTTTATTWTTTTTTTTCCTTCAGGAAATTAAAAACTTTAGTAATATTTTCAGACAGACCAAAATTATATTGCTTTAAACCTATGCTTTCTCAAAGGATCTGCTGATTTAAGGGTCTCTCACTGACCTCTCATTGACTTTCTCCAACATTATATTGTTATGTCTAATAGAAGATAAAGACAGATTAATAATAACCAATGACTGGAGTACTGAGTCAGGACCACAAATAGCAAGTGCCCTATGCAGGTCATGTCATATATAGTATATGCAAACTGCGAGGAGACAAAGAAGATTAGAGAGCTTAGATAATAAATAAAGAGGAAATGGATCCAGTCCTCTACTTTTAAAGCTGGATTCATACGAAAACTCGAATGTACCAAAAATTTGAAGCAAATCAGATATGGATAGTTGAAATAATCCCGAGTKAGTTCAGGATGGGGTTCAGGGTTAGTTCAGAGAGAGTTCAGAGGGGTTTCCAAGCACAAATTCCCTTTTCCCTTTATCCAGATACTCCCAATGGGGAGCTCCCGAGCAGGAAGGTCACCAGTCCTAGTCGGAGCCCAGACGAATCTGGTGAAAACTCAGTTCTCCTCCTCCGTGAAGGTAATACCACTCTCTCATAAACAAGATGAACAAAGTGTTCACGTTGCTGCACTGAAATGCTCCTGGAGAAAACACAACATTATTCTTACAAATATTTTTTATATGAGATTCAAATTAAGGTATGTTGCCTGAAAGGCTTCCCAGCAATTTTCAGCAGCCAAGGGGCTCCTATGAAAACACTGCGGAGCTGCTATGAATTTATGCAAGGGGCTGGTGTTGGCTCCTTGGCAGGGAGGCAGGTTCAGGGCTGGTTAGCAAGTCCCTTAGGTCAGCTACCACCAGCACCCCATAACTGCCTCTGCTTAGAGCACAACAGCTTCTTTTCCTCATTCATGTATACAGTTAGCATATGCAGACTAACTGTCAGCTGTATTTCTGAGTTTGTCAGCTGGAGTTTCTCTGCCGAGAGGGCTCTAACCGGAGCACTATGGTGTCTGTAGATATGCCTGCACTGACAGACCCTAGGCTGCTTGAGGTCGAATCCTAAAATGTGATTTATTTCCCCTGGTGGGTCTGGCATGTGCATTTCAATGTCTGGAATACATACGACATTATTATTAGTGCTCAACTGTGTGTTTTAATAATCTCCTAGGAAACAAGGAAAAGGGTGTGTGTGAAATAACCATAATTGTCTAAAGACAAGTATATACAAATTACAAAGTATTTTGTTAATAGAATGCAAGCAGCTCTAATTATAATGAAGCATAAATTCAATGCTAGGGCTGTCAGACCTCTAGGAAATAACAGGGGTTTGACTTCCCAAGAAAGAGTTTTGCTCAGTAGTTTCTGATCCTTATAMTTACTTGGGTTGTGTGCAGGAAGTGCATGAACAAATCCCATTCATAAATAAAGGGATTTGTGTGCCCGCCTGCTTCCCTCCCCCCCTCCCCTGCAAATACCCCTTATTCAGACTGTGCTCTTTAAAGTTTAGCAAACATGAAAGGAAATTGTTAAACTCTGGTAATTACCCAAGGATAAAAGTGATGTATCGTTTCAAACAGGATTTCACTCAACATTAATAATGACAACCCGTGTCATTATTAATGGATATGAGAATGGACTGGGAAAAAGAAGAGGGTTTTTCCCTAGCCATTGCAAGTTTTTATCACTTTCCAAAAAGAAAAAAGAAGCAAGAAAATAGGGAAATGCATCTACATTTGTGGAAGAGTTCTCACCAATCCACAGTCCCCTCTGTCTGAAATAAGGGACGTCAATCTACTTTTTCCAAAATTGCCAAAAACTAATTTAAACTCATTTCAAGGCTCATAAACTGGGCCATCAATGACTAAAATACCTATATATTGATCACAAAACCCAAAGGTAAACTAAGACAATAATTGGGTTTTACTGTGTAAGTCACTAACAAGGTTACTCAAAAAGATGCTGGAGGAGTGCAGAACCATTGTAGGCAACAAGAGCTAGTCTCTGCTGAGAGGTAAGAGTTTCAATAATGTCTAGAAAATTTGGGTCTCCTATTCTTATTTGTGTCCAGTGATGAAGTACCATCCTAATCATTGAAATTGCTTTGAAAATACTGACCAGAATAATAGTAGTAGAATAGCTCTGTAGGTGAGGGCAGCAGAATCTGATGTATAACATATAGGGCTCTGATCCAGGAAAGAGCATAAGCAAGTGCTTAAATCCATTCCTTTTCAGGAAAGAATTTCGGCACATGCTAGATTTTAAGCATATGCCTGAAGTTAAAGTTAAGCATATGGTAAAATGTTTTCTTGAATGGAGGCTTTCCTGATTCAAGGCTTTATAGGGCAACGTATGGCATTTTTGAGGAAACCTAAAACATTCTCACTCTTTGCAGAAAGACAGAGAAACTGTATGAATCTTTTTTGAAATACCTGATTTATTGAATTCTATCAAGGAAGGATAAAGGTTTAACATAAAACCTATGAAGTGCAAGAACAACAAAAACAAAATATTAATCTAGTAGGCTCATTCAATAAGCAGACCCAGATCCCCAGAGTTTTCAAAGARGAGAAATTAGTCCCTAATGCACTCATCAAAGAGAACAGCAATGTTACCTAGTGTGTTTTGTATTAGTCTTTCACTTTATCTCCTTTACTAGAATTTTTTTGTTTTACTTTTTTTTATGCTTGGTGAGAAATTAGGTCATGATTGCAGACAGGGTGCACACAAGACATGTGAATCATAAATATCCCTACTGCAAGCCATTTTCCATCCTGTTCTTAATTTATTTCTATTTTGTTAATAATAACCCCACAGCCTAATTCAGTGAAATAATGCAGCACTTGGCTGTGACTGGCCTTGAACTGACTCACGTGATGAGCTTCTTAGGAAGTGGAAGGGGCCTTTCCTTCCAGCTTCTTCCAGTTGCCCGTGCCGGAGGCTAGCGCACGCTTACTCAGGAGCACACATATTGCTAGACTGTGAGCCACGTACACGGGTGCTCGTGTGTGCAGGTCAGGCTGTAGCTCCTACCCTACTGACCAAGCATTACAACCAAGCCAGTCATTCTCCAGAGATCTCCCTAATGGAGGGGAAAAAGGAGGAAGGGGCAGGGGAGTGGTGGGGCAGAGCAGAAGCAGACAGGATCTGCATCACTAAAAGCCCTCATAGCTATAGGCTTACTATTATGTCTGATTCTTCCTTTTTTCTTCCTCACAAATCTTTTGGGCATGGCCCTCAGATGTCCTAATCCAGAAGGTTTGGTTATTGTTAGCATTTTTACATGCTGTTAGATTCCCTTTCAAGCTGAGTCCTATTCAAATAATAATAACTTGGCTGTAAGTCATGTGGGTGACTGCACTTTGGTTTGGTTGAAAAAAAGAGTCATAAAATGTCAGTCCCACTGGATTATTCAAGAGGGCACAAGTTTATTGTGTATATTCTGTTCATGGCCACTCCAGCTAGCAGAAGGATGCCATAGTTTACAAGTCAGACACCTCACTTCCGAGTTGGCTTTTTGATTCATCCCAACTCAAGACAAGAAGCACCGCTGAGGAAAGCAGGCAGATTCTCTAATTATTATCATTATAGCACAAATCTAACAAGAGACTTAATTTTATTACTAAAAATACTTCTTTTTGACTTGGCCCTTGGAGACTTCAGCTGAGCCATTCTTAAAAACTGGTTATTGAGGCTGAWTCTCACTGTATTTATTTGGTGTCTCTTTCTTTCCTTTGTTTCCCTCAGAAGATCTGTGGAGGCCCTGGGGAGCTCAAGGGATTCAGATCCAAAGATGACTCAGAGTGTTGTGGGTGGAGGAGGAAGAGAGGAGGGACATACATCAGGTTTCTGAAATATGCCTTTTAGGACATATGAAGCTTTACCCCATCCCCTGAAACTTATCAAGATAAAAAATAAATCTTAAATCCTCACTGATGTAAAATCAAAGCCCACTATGAAAATGAGAACTATTACCTCACTAAAGACAAGTCAGTACTGTTGTAACAGAGACATCCACCTGAGTTATTAAATATGCAGATTCAAATCAATGTCTCAATTAAAAAAAAAAGGAGTTGAAGCAATTCCCTCTGAAAGCTCTAACCAAAATAATGATTATACTGGGGCAGGATGTACTTTTTGAGGGTTTTGGACAGGAATCCCAAYCTAGATTGGAAAAGCTTTCCCAATAAAAATGTGTTAGAAATGGATATATTCCTATGAAAACCCCTGGTTTTGCTCCCACCCATTAGCGTTTTCTGATGAAAACATGAAAACATCAAAAAACACCCTGTCAGATTCAGCTGATAATTAACATCAACAAATTAATGTTCATCCCTCTCTAACATCCCTCTACTACCTCCTAGTCCGCAGAGCAAAGCACTGCCTGCAGAACAAGTGTACGAATACAAAATACAGCCAGCAGTATGTTCTCTCTCACTTCCATTAGTGTGTCGAGAGAGAAATTGGCCATAATTTCTGATCACCATTTCACTCACCCTCTTTCAAGCCTGTTGTCTGAGCTCCCTCAGGCAGCGGTAAGGATGCACTGATACCTGAGGTATTTTTCCCTTGAAGAAGAGGGAACCATAGCAGGAAGTGTGGACCTGAGGCCAGAGGAGAAAGAGGAAGACACCGAAGATCATTGTCACTGCCATTCTTCCTCTGCCAGCACTGACTCATGGGGAAGAGACACTGCTCTTCCTTTCCTTTCTCTATATCTGAACAGTGGGCTAGTCCTGTTAATGTAAATGGTGGCGTTTGTTGTTGCTGTTCGGGTTTTTTTTTTTAATGTTCAACTGCTGTCCAACTCTACCTGCTTTGCTGCGGCTTGGGGTAGCTGATTATGCTAAAACAAGGCAGGCCAAGTTGCTTAAAGATAAGGAATAGGGAAAAAGGAGGCTGGGAGAAAAGGAAAGAGGGAAAAACATCACTGAGAAAAGCACCATAGAAMAAAACAGGGCCAGGGTGACTCCGCAGTCATCCTGGGGTCAGAAGGACAGAGATGTAATCAGGGGAAGGAACAATCTGAGGAAAACGGAGGCCAGGCAGAAAGAGGCAGACAAAAACTCACTGAGAAGGCTGTGATGGACAGGAAGGGTAACAGAGAGAGACAAAAGAGAGAATTAGGCAGGGAAGGAGGTCTGAGACTGAGGGAGGTGGCTGAGGGAGTGGAAGCTTGGTGGTCCTAGGATGATCTCCCCACACCTGGGGGATGCAAAGTGAGGGATGCACATGAAGAGAGACTGGTATAGTAAGGAAATGCCTGATGTTTTTCTATTCCTTTCCAGTCTATAAACAACCCTCTCTACTGCTAGCCAGCCCTTCAATACTCTTTATTACTGGTATAAATAATTTTCACACCAGAATGGGCAGGAGATGACTTTGAAACCAAATATGGTATATTTCTCAAAAGAGGGATGCTTCCTGGGAGGTAAAGAAAAGGGAGGGGAGGCTAGGAAGGCTCTGTAAAAGAAAAACAGTTACAGGAGAAAGAAAGTAAATAGTAAGAGGGACAGATAAAGATAAAGGGAAAAAGATGAAAAAGATAAAATTGATGGATGAGAGGAAGAAAGGAAATAGAAGGAGCTGAAATAATAAGAATGAGAACAAAGGAAAAGAATAAAGAGAAGGAAACAGAGAGAAAACACACATCCAAATGAATACCTGGAGGTCTTCATGATTAATATCTTTTCTTTTACTGGGAATAAATTTATACTGCACTTAAATAGTAGAGTGAGTCACCATTTACACCTTTTCAGAGGAAGTCGCCAAATTTGAGCTTTTTAGGGTTAAAGTCCTCAGACTGATTAAGATCCATTCTCAAGAGTCTATGCTATGACCCAGCCGCAAAATTAATACTTTCCTCCACTTCAATGTACATAAGCAGACATTAAAGTGAGTGGAAGGAAACAAATCTGGCCTCAGTTGTACCTCTATTTTTCAATTTGAATTTCAGATTAATTAATACCATGATAGTGTTTCACAGGTATAACTAGATTACAGAATTTGAGGGAATCTAGCCAGCTTTACATTTGACTTTTTCCCGTTAAGCAGAAGGAAAAAAAAAAAAAAAAGAAAGAAAAAAAAGGAAAGGAATTAATTATGTGGTATCTTCAGCTATCTATATTGCCCATGGCGTGGCTATCAGTCATGAACAATGTATTCAGACTTTATAATCTGAATGTTCTCCAAACAAATAACAACTTAAACCAGCAAACCAAACAATAGAACAAGCTTTATTCTGTCCTTTCCCTTTCAGCAGTGCACACAGCAAAGGAGACATAGGAGGAAATCAACTGTAAATGGCATCTTCAGTAATGAAGGAAAAAGCTGGATATCCACAAGTCTGTTTCCTAGGCAACTGAATGGAGGGACAATCAGAATCTCTCAATTGCACCCCATTATAGATATTTTCTACACAGACCAGTAAAAGGAAGAAAAAGGTGATTGGAAAATCTTCAGCAAAAATCCTCCTGGAGCACTTTGAAAGCATGGGGGAAGTGAACAGATAATACACAAAATGGCTGCCTATATGGAGCTCCTGATTGCAATCATCTTCAGAGCAGTAAGAAGAGGGATGAGAGGAAAATCGCACATTTAAACATTGCATTCCCAAAGGTCCCGGATTTCATCCCTGACTCCAGGGATGGGGCTGCACTGACAATTACATTTTATAGGAATACCTCACAAATGGACTTTGATGCTGTGTGGAGAAGGATTATTCTGAAAATCTGCATTGTAAATTCACTCTCTACGTTATACTTTGGCACCTTACCAACCTAATGGTCCGAGATTGTTAATATGACCTGATGAACCAGAGCTGTTGTTGATCCACTAATATCACTTCTCTGAATAATTTATAGAATGCACAAACTTAGGCAAATGAAATAAGCATATGCCAAGGGAGTTCACTTTTTTCTGCGCTGGGTAATCTCTTAGTACCAAAAGTAGCAGTATATGCTTTATTCAGGAACATATTGGGGAAAAAAAAATAGATATATGCAAGCACTTAGAGGATAAAAATATTACAAGGTATCAAAGCTATACAGATAAATGAATGAATCTAGATGAGCCATATGGACTTCTTCCATCCCTAAATGTTAATTTTACAATACTAAGTACCACAGCTATCCTGGCCATCCAAGGAAATGCTCTGGGTATAACCCAGCTAAGGAAAGCTTAAGTTGCTTGTTACCATGTGTGCCCTCACTCTTCTTTTTTGCCCTGTCACAGTAGATTTTCTGTTTTCACTTCTTTATGGTTTTTTAAAATTTTTTTTATTTATTTTTACTCTGAGCTAGAGGCCTAGTAAGCATCAAAGCAGTTTGCTAAGGCTGACCACATCAGCACAAAATCTTCATATTAACACAGATGATAGAATGAATAAGTGCAGTGCACCGAGCCGAGGTACACCCTATCATTTAACCTGCCAACCCTTTCCTCAATTCTAAGAAAAAAAAAAAAAAAAGGGAGAAGGAAACCACTGTTTCATTTATAAACAAAAGCATTATATTTCCAGATTTGGGCTAAGTGAGACAAAATACATCTTTCACATTGCAGCAAGTATTAGCACAGTAAGCACAGGAAAATCATTGTCAATCCTGACTGAGTTCTTTTACCAGGGATGGCAACTAGTCCACCAGAAAAAAAGGGCAGAGGTGGGAAAGAAATGCTATCAGACAGGGCTTCTGGAGAGTGGGAGGATTCCAGGTTTCTAGAATTTCAGGGGTTTATGCATTTGTCCTCATTTCCTGTCTGACCTGATTTCTCACAGAGGTATAGTCTATTTGGCAAGGAACCAAGTTAAACCTCTTTACCCTTATCTTGTCTGAGGCTCTTCAGTTACAGAGGAGATATGTTTTGGTTCATTTCCAGTGATTTTTTATTACTCTCTAATTGATTGGTCTGCTTTACTGGGTGGGGTTCAAAATATCCATATGTATTAGAAACTTTGTGAAAAGATGGGGATGGCAAGTGCAGAACACAAAATTGTCGAGGCGGAACTTATTAAAAATATGTGCAGGAAGAGCTCTGAAGGAAAAAAAAATTAGAAGATATTCAGGAAATATATTATACGTGGACAGTAGCTACATACATCCTTTTGGTGTGGGGAATGGGAAAACTTCCTTAAAAGTATCAATTTTTAGCCACAGCTAGAAATGAACACCAGTTTTAATGAATAATTCTGCATTATTATTTTCTCTAGGATGGCAAATCCATTGAATGGGTGGATGAATTCTGACAAAATATCCGTCTTTTGAAATGAATAAAAAAATTTTTGTGAGAAACTTTTAGTCTGAAAAAATATTCCAAAACAGAAGTACCCAACCATAGGATTGTAGCGCAACTGATGTGCAAAACTTCCACTACTTTCTATCTTCACTACTGAAAAAAACCCCTTATTTAATCTGAAACAGGTGGTAGAAAAACTGGCATTTTGGCAGAAGTTCTACCAGCAACAGCATCATATCATACCTTAAAAATAGATAAAACCAACTGATTGAACCAAAACTGAAGCTCTCCTCCTGCAGGTAGACAGACCTTCTCTTGAGTTCTCTAGAACTGGAAAATCCTCTGTATTTAATTATCTTCTCTCAGTAACTGCTATCTTTTAGTTTCTTTTTCATCTTGTCTAAAAACCCCAAATGTGTTTCTGTTTAGCAGTTTGATATAGTTTTCCAACATCGTTAAGCCAGTGTTGGTACAGCTTTGACATGTTAGTGATATCCCCATGAAGACTTTCTCTTTCATCCTCATGGAGAGAAAATTCATGCTTAGGGAAGTCCTTCAGCCCTTATTATTTCCTGTTCTTTCTTGTTATGGCACAAACTGGATGAAATCTTGAAGCCGAAAGGAACAATATTTATCCTTCTTTTGGGGGGGACACGACTAATTAAGCTTATGTTTGGAAGTAAAATAGATAAAAAAACAGAAGTCCATACTCTAAACATGGCTGTGGAGCATGGAGGAGACTGGTGAAACCAGCCACGGCTCTGTTAGTGGATGAACTTTCTGCAGGTTGTCTCCAGAAGCACAGGGCAGAATAACGTTCACGGAGGTGTGGAAGCACCCAGCGACCATGTAGGTGGAATAATCCAAAAAGTTAGCTAGAAAACACTTGTGCCGTGTTCCTGAGAGAAAGCCAACAGAGGAAGTTTTKGGGCAGTGAAGTAGCTGGAAAGAAGTTTCAGAAGAAAAGCAAGAGTTTTCAAATGCTGTTCCTATTATAAGGGTGAAAAGGACATTATGTACATTATTCATAAATAAATAGCTTTTCAGCATGCACATCACTGATTCACTGAAATCATGAATAGATTTCCCTTAAAAAACCCTTCCAAGCTCCTCGAAGCTGGCTACGGCTTTGCTCAGGAAGGATAGTGTTATTAGTACAGCAGGGAGTGGATTTGTTTCCAGTGTACCTGGCAGGCATTCGTACAGACACACGATGACATCAGTCACAGCCAGGACCACACATGCATATTGACATGTAGATGTAAGTCTGTTGGACAGCCAATACATATGGTTTATACCCTTATCCCTCTTAGGAAGGAATCCAGCTATTTTTAAGTCTGGATATGCATATGGCCAAATATAATGATATTCCTTGTGCAAAAGAAGAAAAGGAGAGACTTAAATTTTTCAACATGCTCTCCTTATTTCTGGCAGTTTTCCTTTCCCATTGTGCTTACTCATTCTTTCCCTGGAAGAATGAAGGGCCCTCCAGGAACTTCTGTTCTTGTAAAGCTTAGATTAACACCCACAAAGTCACAAAGTTTATTCATTCATGTAAATTGTTGTGAAGTGACCAGCTGGGACAGCTAGCTTGCATACATGCAGTGGTGCACACCTCTCAGGTTGGCAACCCCTGCTTASAGCAATCGGAGGACAATGCCTACAACGAGTAACAACTATTTGCATCAGACAGATTGCAAACAACCTTCAGACTTCACTCACCCTAAGAACTAAGCAGTAATGAAGAYTGAGTAAATTCATAATTCTCACAGTTGTCTTGAAGCTAACTTCTAAAATAGAAAAAGTGTCTAAATCTTCTGCATAAATTATTACCAATTGTCCATCTAGCTTTTGTTACAATAGGAACTGTGACAAAGACCTTGGAAACCATGATTCATGAATTTTCCAGGAGCAGCCAAGTGCATCACTCTCTGAAAAGAATATAAAGGAGGAAAGCTTACATTTGTCAAAAATTCTGGCCATTAGCATGCACTTTTCTCACTTCTTTGTAGAAAAGTAGTGGTAAAGCAGAAAGTATCTACATTGAGGAAACAGTGACTGTCAGTCGTCAAATGACTGCCTCTGGTTGTGTCAGTCTCATTTCTGTGTATGACTTTGAGCACCAAAAGAAATGAGTGACAGTTTCAACATAACCTCTCCTTTAACAAGGCATAATTGTACAATATGGAAATCCAGGGTTTGACTGCTCTTTTTTTAAATTATTTTTTTAAATTATTTGAAGGAGGAGAAGAGAGTGGAAATCATCTAGCTTCAGCCCAGATACYCTTCCTAATACTTTCTAAATTCCTGAGAAATTTTTAGAACCAAATATGAGCATGAAGAAAGGAGAGTACTAGCTGGCTATATTTCCCATTTCCCATTCTCAAGCAAAACCACAGTGCTTCTAGGCCACCTGTCTTAATTCAGATTCGCTTGTTGCATTACCTCCGGGTTTGGGTTTTTTTAATAAAATGCTTTCATACAGTGATATGGAGTTGTGGCTTTGTATTTGTCACAAGGCAGCTTGATTTATATCTCTACAGTTCTCCAGTGATTTTGAAAAGATGACGGTATGACACAAATAGTGAAATTACCTGTTGATAAAACCTACTCTTCTATTCCRGCACCAGTCAAATGTCATAGGCTAGATTAAAAAGAAGATCACATGGTGACCCACTTACTGAATCCATGACTGTTTCTCTTTGAACCACATACTCATAGATTTGTGTTACAGGTGAGGTCCTTCAGGCTGGGCCCCGTACAGATGTTTTTGAAGCTTTTAAGAAAGATCAGAAATCTTACAGCCACAATGTGAGAGTCCCCCTCAGAGATACGTAATCATATTCCAAAGTGCATTTTGTTTGTGCTTCCCCCCAGCAATTAATGTCTGGGTAAGAACTTCTAACTTCTAACTTCTAATGTTCCAGAAAATGAATATCTTTAGAACAGCTGTTATTGTTTCATTTTACTACAGTGTGGTAACAGGTTTTGAATGACATTATTATTTATGGGGAAATGGGTTTAGAAATTTTATCTATCTATAAAAGTGCATTGATTTTGTCATCCTCTTCCTTCCACCAGCCCTCACTGTTTTGCTGCTAACTGTTAAGATTTTTAACTTCCTGCCAACGCATTCTACTCCATAGACCCTATAAATTAATGAACACTAGAAACTTTTCAGAAGTGGGTCTGATTCTTCTTTCCCAAGAATTCTTCAGCTGGCCTTGTATTTTATTTGCCTGTATTTCTAGGTGGCTACTTTAATACACACTACACATACTCAAACACGCTAGATGAACACTCCTCCCAATGAAATAAATTGGCAGCTGCTCTTTCTACATTCAGGGGCTTAGGTTTTTTATGTACATTTAAGACTGCTGTCTTCACAGTTTTCAGGATGAGCAGAGTTGATGAATGGACACGCACAGTGTTAGGTGGCCGCGCAGTGCGTCGGGGGCTATGTCAGCGCTGTCATGTGTGCACAGATAACTGCCAGGCGAGGCAGCTCTGCCAGTATCTGTCTTTGGCATCAGCGCACGCTGCTCTGTATTTGTTCATGAGGCTGGAGCTCTCGTGCGTCGCTAAACCTTTTGCCAGATGGATGTGCAATAGCTCCGACAGATCCCAGGGCAGAGCTATTACCCAAACACTGGCAGAATCAGCGGCTTCTCCAGCAAGTGGCAAGACTAATAAAACCAGCTGGCTGCTCTGAGCCCAGCAGAGCAGCAGCTTATGGCTTTATACACACCAGTTCGTTGCTCTGCAGTACAAGTCTTCCTATTACAGAAAGCTATCCTGATATTTTATATGAAATTAAGATACAGGCTATTCACATATCTCATTGTGATCCTTTACAGAGCAGATTTCCTAAAAGTTAATCCAGACCTAGGACAATATCTATGTTATTGCAAATCATTCCATAGCTTTGTTAGTGAATATACCTCTAAGCCATAGACAAATATAGCCAGGACAGAAATGAAGCATTTGACTAGCTGGAGCCCAGAGTGCCAGAATTGTATAACAGTCTATAAAATACTGCCAGAGCAGGCTTCTGAAAGATAAACAAAAATTGGTTAGAGTAGTGAATAAAAAGAGTGGTAAAATTAACCTTTAAACACAGAACTGAAAATCAGATATGTAAGATATAACCAGCTGAGAAGCAAAGTCCTCCAAGACTGGGTTTTAATCATGTCAGGCTTTTAATTATAGTGCTGTGGAACAAAAGCTATAAAAACAAATCCTGTCTTAGAAGTTACCCACTTTGAAATGTTTCTCCTGAAGATCTTAGTGTATCAGTATCTCATTTGATATGGATTCTGTAAGTGTATCTAGGTCTAATTTGAATCTGTCATAATGATCTTAAAAAGAATCTATATAATGTAATTATTACTATGCCAGATGAGAGTAGAAGTTTATTTAGGCTAAAGCTATATGTGCAACTATGGTAATTTCTATACATTTTAAAAGAAAAATTGCCAATTTGTCATCCCCACATCATTGATAGTCTGCAAAACCATGATAGGTGAACTGTAGCTGATTCACACAGTGATTTGAAAGAGTGTGTCATTTACACAGACAACTATATTCAGTATGATGATGATGCAGGCAGACAACATTGCCTGAGAACAGAAAATTTAGGAACCACTCTTTGGGGTGTAAAACTCCAAGACTGAAAAAATCACCTCTTCTAAAAGATTAAGGTTTAACTCTAACTAGATTTTTAGTCCTGAAGTTAGCCCAGCTTAGAGAAGAAAGCTGGTTGAGGTGACGTCCGGAAGTCCCTTCCAAATGAAACCCTTGATCCTGTGAATGATCTGGTGAATGCAAGATCTCTACCACTTAGTCTGCCGAACACAGTGGAGCCACAAGAACATGACTGAAGGCCAGATGTGTTAGATGCCGAAATAACTGCTGCACAGCTTTGGAAAATGAAACCTAGAATACGAATCTTGCAGCTGTTTCCAAGGTATGCCTACCATTTAAAAATAAAAACATAAAAATTACCTAGCCCTGTGTACGCACCCAGAGCATTCCTGCTCTTGCCTGGTCACTGTCACTTCCATTCTCTATGAGAGAGGCAAGCAAGGGACCCTGCTCTGACCCCAATGACTGCCCCACGGAGAAAAAGCATCAGCATCTGCACACAGTTCCAGGAGGCTAAAAAAGGTTTTTTGGGGATCCCGACATAATGCGTGAGTTACTAACTAGACCACTTTATGCAACCTTTTTTTCATTAATTGAGAAGTTTGAAAAGGACTGACTTGAATATATTTCTCAAAATTTGTTAACTGGAATTTGTTTGCTTTTCTTCGTGGTCATTCTCAAACCTGCAGATCTGTATTGGGGTTATCTTTGTTTGCAGGTCATGTTTTCAAGCATGACCTCAAACATTTTTATTTGGATGCTGCAATCAGACATTAGACAAATGTCTATTTATTTCAAATGTGAGTTTAAGGGCCTGGTCAGTTTCTAATGAATTCTTGAAAAGTGCATTTTTTAACACAAGTGGATTCACCTGAAGGGTAAGGATTGATGCCCAGAAGCCTCTAGGTCCCTATTAGTACCTCCTGGCACAGAGCATGCAGACCCATGACATGGCTGCAGTCTGTGACTTGTAACTCTTCTTACATGAGGGCAATGTCCACTCCTGAATCTCAGATGACTTGAGCTGCCACTTGTTCTTCCATTAAAACATGAAGTGTTTCATCTGTTATTTTTGAACATATGTAAGTTTGCAACCCTTCTTTCTTCTTTTTTTTTTTGTTTAACTCCTGTTCTTCAGTTGGTTCAAAGAAACATCTTTCACACAGGTCTCACTAGATTGTTATTTACTCCTCTTGTAGTTCTCAGTTAGCACATTTCTAAAATTAAAAACAAAAGAAGTTACGTCTGAAGTGATTGTAATCTCAAATAATCTGAACTGGCAATCATCTCAAATGTAAGTATTCAAATCTGCTGTTCATACCCACCTGTTCTGGTACAAAGCTATCCTTGTAAGACAGGCACTTCTGGATGTATTGTATTCTCTCAAACCAGTAATAGGAAACACCAAAGTTTTGATTTTTTTTTCTGCTGCTTTCAGCTGATCTCTATGGTGTCTCTATTCTTTGGTAACAGCTCCTTTTTCTCTTTTCTTATACTTTTATTGTTTTCAGGGCTAAGAATACTGCCATTATTACTATTTTTCATTGCTCTCCAAGGCTAAAATGTATACTTAGGTTTCATGATACTATATCTAGGTTTCATTGATACTGTATTTATTTGTTGAATTATGTTTTATGTCTTTAAAAAAGAAAGACATGCTCTAACTGACCTGGAAAATAGAGACTTCCCGCAGTAATTCCTAGATGTCATGCAGTAACCTGCAATCCCTCATTCTGAAATTAAAATCTCTGGCTGCCCTCCCAAACCACTAATGATCACCCAAAGCGAGGGACTCAGAAATCGAGTGATGCCAGAGGGTTCAAGAAGAGAGATGCAGTGCTGTGGACACCGGTAGCCTTAGCTGTATAGATACTGACGCTTTTGGCTCTTCCAACCATTTTGTTTCCAAAGAGTATTGACAATACCCCTTGTTTTTGCTCCTGTCTCTAGTAAAGTCATAACAATTATTTTACAGGATGGATTATTTTTCCACAGAAATAAAACTGGCAGAAGGGGAATAAAAATATGCTGGTTTTCAAAGGAAGAAAAATATTCAACAAAGTGTGCAGCTCTTGGCCCTTCATTTGGTCATCTGTCACTCAGGAAAGTCGAGGTTGTTAAGCAGCACCAAAGGATTCATGTTCACTGGGATCCTTTTAACTTTGTAGCCTCTCGTCTTGCACTGACATCGCACTCCTCCCGTCACTATCAAAGGTGTGAGCTATATAAGAATTTGTTGTCTGACAGTAACATCTCTTGGATGAAAGGGCCCCATGTTAACCTTTAAAATGTCAGTCTTGGTAGCCCGTGTGTCTTGGTGGCTGATAGGATTGTGAGTGACATGGAAAGCTACCGCTAAAACCCCTCCTCTCCCCTAAGAGCTGGGCTAGCATGGTTTCCCTCCCCCTGCCAGCGCCCTTCTTTGCTCACCGAGGGTGGGTGAGAGCTGGGCTTTCTGTGGGCAGAGTGTACAAATGTATTCCCTCTGAGGAAAGTAGGGAGCAAGAAAAGAATTTAGCCTGAATCACAGTTCATTTCCTGGCCAGCTCCTGGGGCAGCACTCACACATGCTACCCTTTATTTAAGAGAGATTTCAGCGTTACATGTTAGTCCTTTATTCAGAATGGCAAGATCACAGCCAAAAGTAGTATGAGATAATAACAGGTATCACACACTGCTTGTGGTTTCATAGTATCCAGATTCTGCCAGACTAGTTGGATTATGGGCAGTTTTAAGTTAATAAAACCAATTTGTTTAAAAAGAAATTACCCATTTGGCTCTTGTTGATCATCCAGTTGGTCTTATTTTTCCAAGAGGCAGAACACATCTGCATCCAATTAGTATATTAGTTGGAGTGCCTCTGCACTGCCACACTACAGTTCCTGTGTATGGCTTGAAAAAATATGTAGGATGTAAACTCTTCTCTCATCCTGTTGCAAATCAGGAGAGGCTTTAATGGAGCCACAGAACCCAGGGGGTAAGGGAAGAAAGAGGGGAAGGAGCGGGCTGGTGAATACTGACAGCATTCAGCTCAGCTCCTTGAGCTCAACGAGGTTTCTCTGTATTAAAGGTAGATCTTACGCTTGGTTTCTGACATAATCAAAATAAAAAGAAAATTTTATTCTAATGGAAGTTAGTTTAGGCTTCACATGATCACAAATAGAGCACCATTAGTGCAAAAGAACGGTACATTGCTGGCTCTGTGCTTAGTCTGTTTCTCTTCGTCCCTCCTAATCCTGCTGTGGTAATCAGAGAGACATAAATATCAATTAAAGATACAATTAATACAATTAAACCAATGCAACAAGCTACTTCAGTGATAGTTTGTATTTAACCCTCTTATTTATTGTATAACAGCACTCTCTCTTTCCAGATATCCTGGCCAGCCTGTGAGCGGTCGTTGCAACTGCTCCGGGCTGAACGTGAGGTTTAACAGGAGTCAGACATCTCATAGCTGTACTAAGGGATGAGCAGCATAATAATAACAACGGAAGTTAAGAGACTTGTGGGATGAGGTAAGCTTCAGGCTTCACAGCCTGTTTGAAACAGAGGAGGTTGAAATGGTAGCCCCCGGGCGTTTGGCAGGGGACGAGAAAGAGTTGGAAGGGGGGCAGCTTCCTCACGTCGGGTGGGTCTGTGGAGCCTGGTAGATGAACTGCCTTCCTTTGCCCAGCGGGACAGCAGTAAGCTATTAGCTCTGCTTTTTACAGGGCGCATAAAGAGGCTGGCGGAGCTGGCTGTAGTGAGGCAACCTGCTTTCATGCAGGCAGGGCCTGGGTGCCTCCCCGGACTGGATGAGGACTTGACAGAAATGCCGTCCCCCCACCCTACTTCCCTCCTCCAGCCTCTCAGTTTGGTGAATCCCCTTCAGTGGTTCTCTCTGGCACACTGCCCTCCCCGCCCTAAGATAAAGTAAAGATAAATCATTGTATAAACTAAAGAGCAGAGTGCAGTTGTTGCCTGGCTGGCACTGCTCCTCCACATGTGCTCAGGGAAGGGGGCGAGGGTTGGGGTCATCACCTCTGCTCTGGTGGACCCCTGTCTGCATCCCACAGGTGCATAGTGCCAGGAGGGCAGCCCTGGGCAGAGCCTGGCAGTGCAACTCACCTGTGGAAGCCTACGAACTCTTGACTTCCACGCACACAGAGCACACAGGCTTTTATTGGCAAAGGTCTAATAAAGGCAGCCTCCTTCAGTATGTGGCAAAGAGAAGCCACATCTTTAAGAGGCTCTAACTGAATTTTTGTGTTAGACAAAGGCTGGTGTTGCTCAGTGCACAATACCTAAAATTCAGATGCTGAATAAAGCATCTATCAGACTTCTTGGCTCTCAGTGATTGTGGAACAACATGCTCTGTCAGGAGTAAAAAAGCACTGGGGTGATGCCCTGAATGGTTGAGATTTCTAGGAATGTGGAGATCGAAACACTTAAACAGCTTTACACTCTGACTATGCAATCTGGATGCACATGCAAAAGAAAAGTACCAGAAGGTAATGCTGTTTCTGACAACAGCTGGTGCTACAAAACTTTGGGAGCAATTCAGATGCTTACACATAGGTGCTTTGTGCCATTTTAGACACAGTAGGGTATCCAAGAGTGATCATTCCACGCTGAATCATTCYCTTGGTATTTTTAATATGTTTCAGTTAATATTGGTGAAGAAGGCCAAGAATGAACCTGCCAGTATGGTTACAAACCCAGTGCAGCTAAGCCATACATCACGGGCTAAAAATTACTACCTTGCTTTACATACATACCCAATCTAGCTCCTTCRGAAGTTATCACAGAAACCAGAAAAGTAGCTCTTTCTTCAAAGCCCAGAGAGGGGGGGTGTAAGAGCATCTGCCCACAACAGATGAACCCCAGAAAGAACAGATTTACCTGCTGTTCCACAGAAGACCAAGAGAAACACTGGAGTGCACATAGCAGCATGGGGCGACAGAGAGATAGAGAGCAGGTATTTTTGGATGGAGATAAGTCTGAAGATGGTGATCTTTCTCTAGTGACTGCAGACAGGCCTACAATAACAGGCTTAGGCTAAAAGGTCTAACTTTTAGATGGCTGACGGTGCACAAGAACTCTCCCACCAAATGAGCACCACTGTACTTTAAATTATAGGTATCAGAGAGGCCACACAGTTTTAACGTTGTTCATTTTTTCCTTTCTCTACTTGAAAGAAGATGGTGTGAAAGGCTGTAACTTTGAAGGGCTCTGGCGTGAGGCAGCTGGACCAGCTGTGCTCTGCAGAGGCTCGTGTTCTCCAGGGCTGGCTGCCTGGAAAGCCGCCACTGCAGGAAGCCGATCTCCATCAGGCTCCTCGCCTCTGAACGGTTACTGAACACGAAAAATGAAACTGAAATCTTGGATCCCTTTGGTTAGATGAATTTCCTGATAGGTGTCAGGAAATGTCTGAAATGTAAACTAAACTGTTGTCCTTTCTTTTCTTATCGTTTTCATAACGGACTGTAGCAGACAAGGATATTTAAATATTTTTATAATTACTTTCTTTTCTTTCTTTCAGTTCCCACAGGTATTCACATAGAAACAGGGCCAAAAATTCATTTGAACAAGTCTTCCTGTTCTTTACATGTCACCTGACATGCACTAAATTGTGCAAAGTAGCTCATGTTTAATTCCGTATCTAACCGAATTGTGTTGAGTGTTGGGTCATGCATGCCAGAGTCTGTTAAATGCGGTGGTTTGTTTCTTCCTAAATTAAGGCAGTCTGGGAAGATTGAACACAAGAAAAGTAAACTGATTCTTGTGCCCTGCTGTAGGCATTTCCACAGAAATCCACCTAACCTACATCTCTCAATTCATCTAATGAATTCTAAAATTACAAACACCCATTAAGTAAGATGGGGAAGAAAGAACATTGAAAATGAAAAGCTGATAAAGGAACATTTCAGGTGCTAGTTAAAAATAGCACCTGCCTCAATCAGCAGCTATTTGTTTGATGGGAGAAATGGGTGGAGCAAAAGCCAAAAGGAGAAATTTTCCAAGGTTAAAATATAATTATTCACTCAGTTTTTACTGTAAGAAAATTAAGATTTGGCACCCCCATTGTGCATATATATGTCTTGCCTGGAGTGGACAAGATGCAGGCCAAGGGGAGAGAGAAGGATAGGGATGGCACGAGCCGTGGCACTAAATCACACTGGGTTGCACAGTTTCACAGTCTCTTCTAAAGATCATTGCTTTCTCCAGTCCTAGGAGGGTGAAATAGCTACTGAAAGGTCTAATTAAGCTGTTCTTGGGGCAGAGACCTTGGAGAGGGTGGTGGCTCCTTCTCTGCCCACTCAGGAGATGGCAAGGAGTACTACACAGTACTAGGATTATAGCCAGGTCCCTTGTGACAAGATTTTTAGCAGTCTCTAAGAGATGTAAGGTACAAAGAACACGAACATCTTCTGTACCTTTCCGTGCCTTGGTGGCTCCCTTTCCAGTAACTGAAGGAGAAATAAAGGTGCAGAAGAACCATTGTTTCATATCTACGGCCCTGTTGTACAGAGATGTGATGCTTCCATCAAATTCCAAGATTATCTCCTGAATCCAGAGAAAATCTATCTTGGTCTTATTAATAAAACACACATCACAAAAAATAAATAAAAATAAACAAACAAGTAAATAAAAACAAAATTATCTTTCAGAATTTTATGTTATTCTACAAAACTTTATTCTGTAGTCTTCCTTCTTAATCACAGGAGACTACATTGTGTTTTTAAAAACTGTCTGGCAGGACATTAACAGAAAATTGTAGTTTGCATTTCTACATTTAAAATTCAATATCTTAAAATTACACCATCTTTTTGCTGTTGAATCCTTTCCAACTTCAGAGGAATCCATCTAATCAGAAAGAATGGTTTTAATTAGTTTTAATAGCACTGAAATTTGTACATAGCTTTATTAATAGTATATGGAGATTGTATTGAAATTCCCTGGGCATAAAAGTAAAATTAGGAAGTACAAACCAGAGGTTAAAAATAAGTTAAAAGTGCCTGTGCAGAGGACCAATTTCTTTTCTGTTAGCGCTAATGAGTCTTCAAATATGAACATGTTCCTATTAGTTGAACCACCTGAAAAATGCATAAAATTATAGAGAAGGTAACATACTGATTTTCTTGTCCAGTGGTCCTCTGAAGGAAAAATTGTTATGATAACCCCACCATTGACCAAAACACATACCCTTAGTGGAAAAAAGAAAAAAAAAAAAGAAAAAAARAAAGTCAAATCCAGGCTTTCACAATGTATAGGAAAGGAAGGTCTATTTGACCTGGTCAAATACCTTCTTGATATCTAAGAAGCAGATCAGTGACTTTAACTGCATCAAGGTGGACAAGTGGATTTCATTACATTTTGCTTTCATCATTATCAGAAAAGTTTCACCCTTTAATAAAAACACCGTGATCTCATTTTATTATTTCCAGAAGCTACTCCTTTTCTAGTGGCCAAATTTAGGGGTAGAATTTGAAATCTGCTTTTATGTGAAAAATTTGGCTAGCATATCTAGCTGCACAAAATGTTTGTAATGTTCATATATATCCTGGCTGCCTGGCTGCTCTCTAGAAAATGTTCTCATTATTTGGCTGTTTTACCTTTGCCTACAGATGCTCTGAGTGGTGGAGCGTTATTACATTCTGAAGAAAGGATCTTTAGGAAGTGCGATCAATGTAACGTGACTTTGAGGGCTATTCTAGTTTTTAACCATGGAGGATATTGCTCAGAATATGGATCCTTATTAAA
>JASVER010000047.1:7908577-7922887 GCA_030449065.1 Oceanodroma leucorhoa
CCCCACAAAACCAAAGAAACTGTTACGATTATATGATCAGTGTTTATTTTCTTTCCTGGTGACTGCTGTATCTGATGGTAGATCATCCAAGTAGRCCATCCATACAGATCTGCTCTTTAGCAGGGTAGTTACAATTATTGCTGTGGTCGTTATTATTGTGGTGGTGGTGGTGTTATCAACAAGGATTATAATCCAAGGTTCCCTAACAAATTCAAGCACTAGAGCAGTTTACAGTTATTTTCACATTTCCTGAATTTACTACTGTTTGGAACAAAATAGAACTGAACAAGCTTTCTCTCATAGTCTAGYGATTACAGCAGTCTCTTAGAAAACAAAAAATACGGCTTAAAAYCATTGCTTTACAGAAGACTTCAGTGTGGGTCTCCACGTGGGTGTTTTAAACACCGTAGCTGGGGGAGCCAGTCCCATCTACTTCTTTCAGTTCTGAGCATAAGTAACAGGGTTTAGTTGCCTAATTGCCAAAGGCTCTGAAACCAGACAGGCACCAGACTGTTTCCCTGTTGCTCAGAGTTATCCAAGTATTTCTTAATTTTTTTTTAATGGCAAGAATGTTAAAATCATAAAAACCCCCAGAGATGACCAAAACTGTCTGTCCTTCTTCTGGAATATTGCAGACTGTGCCAACTGGGGAAGTGGTTGGCTTAGTTCTAATGGTTTGTAGCAACATCAGGAATTTCACATCAAGYAGCTTATAGATACAGAAGTAGATATGTATGTATACATATATATATACACATATACTTATACATACACATATATATGTATTTATGTATCAGAGCAGGGAGCATTACTTACCTCTGATAATCTGGCTGGAGAGCATCCCCCCAGTGTGCAGGTGTATTCTATGCCTGATCTAGATGCACAGTGTTCAAGATCACTTTCCAGAACTACTGTAATTATGCACCTTCAGTTCAGAGTGCAACAGGTATAATTTCCATCCTATGAATCCTATGACATCCTAGATGCTCCYGCCCATGGCAGGGGGTTGGACGAGATGATCTTCAAAGGTCCCTTCCAATCCAAGCCATTCTATGATTGGTTCTATTATCCATCCATTATGCAGCCTGAAATGTGAGAGTCAGGGTAAGACAGAAAAATGGAGGAAGTTTGCATCTGCTGCCAAGTTAAAGCAGTTGCCCCGATTTGGTACATGTTGAGTTCAAGCTTCTTTTCCTTGTATTGGGTGTGATGGTGCTGCGATGCTGCCTGGGGCGTAATACCATAGCTTAATGTCAAGGTATTCACTCCCSGTAATCCTTGCTCCACATGTGAGCTCCCTCTTACCTTTCTGAAACAGCAGTTCTCCCAGGTGGATTAAATCTGGGTTGTCGGTTCCTCACTGGGGACACACTCTTCTCATATCGGGAACTAGAGTTTCAAACTCGGGCTGGGGACTCCAGGAGGCAGTGCTTCTGTCCATGGCAACATAGAAGTGAAATTCTCTTTGTGGATCCAGAAGAATATTTTCAAAGGTGAAAATGTCAATTCTTTATCTAGCTCCAACTGAAAGTCTGCCTTTGAGATGCCCTGTTATGAAACATTTTCCATTAACAAAAATAAAAAGACCACATTAAAAAGGTTTTATTCCTTGTTGTAACTTTCACATACTGAATATGTTTCTATGCACTTCAGTCAGTGGGGAGCTATTTCCAGTGGTCTTATAAGATTTAATTAAGTGACCATCAAGACCAGGGCAGAGAGTTCCTAAACACCTTTAATCCTCCACATAGTTTTATGGCATGCCACCACTTGGGTTCTAACAGTGAGGACTATTGTCAGACTGAGAGAAGAGTTTGACAGCAAACTGATAGCTCATCACAGTTGCACAGTCTGTTTTCCGCCCTGTTGACAGAAGTCTTTTRGTCTTCTGAGGTGCTGATATATAATGCAACTGCTTTATTGCTGAATATATCAGAAATTCTACATTTTCCTGAATTTCAATATTTCAGCAATTTTTCAGCTAGTATTTTCCAAAGAGTTAGTGTTATATGCACTGTAAACCACAAGTGTTCTATAATTTTATGATCTGTATGGGAAATGTTAGTCCCTAAATGTCCATATACAAACTTACTAATCTATGTCCTTGCATATTTTGGTGCAGAAAGCATTTTGTCTCTGAGTAAACAAGTCAGGGAGTTAGGATAGTGCTTACAGTTTCAGATACCATTACAGTCAGTTCTCCAAAGGAGAATAAAGTCCCAAAAGATGATACTGGCTTCAGGATGATAGTTTTTTGCTGCTTGGATATTGCTTTGTAGGATAATGACTGCTGCTAAGAACAAACCAGTGTTTCTTCTCAGCCCTCAGTGATTCTTCAAAAGCATCTAGGAAAAAACCTGGGGAACACATTTGCCATTTTTGAGGTTGGTGCATAAAATTAAAACTTTTGTGGTGATAGTTCTTTCTTTTCTTACATATTCTTATTTCCAAAACAGTTTAACAAGCACCTTGTAACTCTTCAAATGAACTCAGTAATCCCAGCAAATGCTAAGCTACTCAATCAACTCCAAAGTCCCTCATGTTTGTAATTATCCCTCCCATGACTTGCTTCAGGTCAAAAAAGGGAGACACATAGGAGAAGGACATCATCTGTCATTCATCTGTCAATGTAAACAATGTGTGTATGCACCATAGCAAGGAACAGTTAAATATATTAAACAGTGCAATCTTCAAAAGTGGCCGACAGAGTCATCTTGACAATGAAATTCTGAAACTGGCATTTTACATTAAGGGACCTTCTACAGCAAAAGTTTCTCCTTTGAATACTCTGCATTGATTTTCCATCCTGTAATCTACAACAAATGGTGTTACTTAGGTGCTTATGTATTTGTGCCTTTTACTCTTGCCTTCATATTATTGAACTGGCAAACAGTTACCCTTTCCCAGGCCAATGGTTAACAGCCAGTTCCTCATTCAGACTGCTTGGTGCTCTCTGATTTGCTGTTATCTACTAGTGCTGATTTGCTTTTTCTTTCATGGTAAGCCTTGTGTCTTCATCTGTTATATATCGACATTAGGATCCAATCCTATAGGAATTAAGTTTAGTGACAGATCTAGGAGAGTGCTTAAGTACTCACCTAATTTTAAGCTCATTAGTTCTAAGCATTCAAGTGCTTAGGAGCAGGCATATATTCAAGAACTCTACTGATTCTTGGTGACAAAGCCTACAACACTTAGCTGCTAAGTTGACTCCAGGAGCTTAGCTTCAGCAGGACTGTGTAAAAGAGCTCTAGAACAAGTGTCAGATTTCTGTTCTGGATTCTGCCCAAAGTTACCCTGGATAAGGTGTGACACCTCTTGTTCCCCATCCTTTAGGGAGAGCTAAGATTATATATGCATATATATATAATGTGTACCTTACTTAGTATTTGTAATTAAATCAATAACACATTTGATTAATCTTCTGTTGTACTGAGCAGAAGCAAACCTGATTAGAAGCATATACCTCTGAGACTAAAATGAGTTGTTCCTTTCTTTCATTTATCATCTATTATTGATAAAATATAGTTGTTCCATACTAAAGTAGTTTATCTGTAGATGATAAAGAATATTACAATTGTGGATAATAATTAGAACTGGCATTTTACTGTTCAAGCTGGCAGCAGAAATTTGAAGTGCCATTATCACTAAGGAATTTAGCAGCAAGGAATGGATACATCCACTTATAAATACTTGAGGCCATGAAATACTTCAGTCAATCTTGAGTCACATACCAAATCTTGGAACATTATCTTTACACATTACAGCCAAAGTCACAGTTCAAGTTGATGCTACTTTTCTAGATAAATGAGCTAAAATTTCATTGATATTATTTTATTTAGTGAGATTTGCTTTTCAGGAATCTAATTCAAGGAGAAGTGGACATTTGAAATATGCCCTTCTTTACCACCCTTTACCACCCTTGTTACTATAATTGCTGTAGATTGAGTTAGAGCTCCAATCTTATCAAAACACTCCCAGCAGCTCCTGTTGTGATATGAACATTGAACAAAGTTACTACAGAATCATTGCATCTTGGCAGGAATATTAAAAATAAATCTGTTCTTTCTGTCATGTGTGACCTTGATATTGAACAATGAAAATGTGCTAAAAGTGACTGACCAGAATATCAGTGTGCTRTCTCTTGGCAATATATGAGGGACAGAAAAATATTTCTGTCTGTGTATAAAGTGGTTTTTTAACTACTTCTAAATCAGATGGATAACATTTGTGCCAGAAGGTTTGATATATCAGCATGGATTTGGCTGACAATGAAAATGCAAGGCTAATAATTGTACAATGCTGGCCAAAATATTATTTAGAGGAGACAGAAGCAAAAGGAGTGCTCTTTAAGAAAAGTCAGAAAAGCTTTACAACTGCAATTGAAACTAGAACAAGACTCGACTTCAGAAAGAAAAGTGGAACATGTTTCTTGTCATGATCACAAGTATTGACAAAGGGGAAGAAAGTGGCACTGAGTAGTATTCAAGGTACATATTGGGCTTGGTTTCATGTAAAAAAAACCACATTAGGGTAGTATCAACAGCAAGAAGAAAATGAACTCCCTTTATTGTTTCAAATGTTGTTGTTGGGTTGCTCTGCCACATTGTATACTGTGTTATTTTCTTCCTCTTTGATCTTGATTCAGCTTCTATTAAAGATAACACAAACCAATGAAAACTGGATCAGGCCGGGGTGGATAGCAGGGTGTTATTAGCACCAAATTTCCTCCTTCATTTGCAGCTCCCATCATGTATATACTGAATGTTTCCTTGTCGCTTTGTAATTTGAGGGCACCCGTCTGTTAATTTGCTCCCCAGATACTGTTTCAGGATGTTATTGCTGTTGCATGCAGCCTGTCATTTCAGAGATGCTCAGACTTCATTTTGGCATCTAAGGAGCTGGAGGAGCCTCTGGAAGCTGTGGAGGTTCACAAACAGAAAAGAGCCTGAGGGCAGGGAGCGTGGTTTCTGGGCAAGCTGGAGGCAGTCAAAGGATGTGGTTTTGTGGATGGAAAAGAAGATGGATGGAGCTCAGGAGATGGTCCTTCATAAAGAGTTCTGACAAAACCCGGAGCCATGGCTATTGATAGTGCTCTAGTTTTGATGCTGTTGCAAACTTAGGCATCCAGTGGTGCTGGTTTTGTACCAAAGGAATTGCTTAGTAAAAAAGGAAGAAATAGTAATAGCAGAGGGATCCTCTCATGAAATAATGAATAGAATAAGTTGGCCCAAAATATTTCTGAAAAAACTCAGGCTTTCTGGGATCTCAGAAAGCTTAACAAAATCACTGTTTGAAATTTGTGTTGCATTAGAAGCATCAAGTAAAATGAATCCTATGCAGAAACTGCAATAGATCTTAAAAGATAAAAAACTCACAGATGTCTAAAAAATGCTGTATCAAAAGCAAGCTAGCTCTTTCAACAACAGGATAACTTTCCTAAGCCTTGGCTTAAGCAATAAATATACACTTTTTTCCACCTTTTTACATGCTAAAGCCACCTGGCTAACTTTAAAATCTGTTTTAAATCTTCAGTTTCAACAATAGAGCAATGTATTTTCTTCAGAGAAGACATGGCGCTTGRAAAAGAGATGAAAGCAGTAAAAAATGAACAGCATTTGTAATGTCCACCCGCGGTCATTCGCATTAAATTGCATGTATGTGTATTAGAATCAATTAAATGAAGGCATGCCTTCCTTCCAACACAAAAAAGAATTAGGTAATATATTAAAAGTAGATAACCTTGTTTGCCTCCCTCTCAACCTTTCTTCATCATTCTTAATAGCAAACATCTAGCTATTGATTAGTTCATTTTAAATGCTACTAAGGTAAATGCCATACTGCTTTGAACTGATGAAAGAATTGAACAAAGACAAATCATAGTAATTGTGGCATGTTGAGGAATGCAGATCACAAGAACTGAATACAAAAAAATGTCTAGTGTAACCTTTTCTTTCATGTAAAATCTTACAAAAGAAAGAAAACGCATGTTAGAGCAGTCAGAGAAATTTAACTTAACTCAAGGCAGATTCCTCTCATCTCCTTAATTCTGCCTTTGTAGTAAGGACTGCAACTTCATTCTAAATCAATACATTTTCTCAGGCAACATGATTCCATCATAAATCATCATTTGCACAACGTGTTTCCGCTAATAAATCTGCAGCTAGAAGGGATAAAGAGGAAACTGGTTAACAATAAACTGTGCTGTTAAACTAGGGCAGAAACAATATAAAACACAAGGTTATTATTGACACCTGTATCTACAATATGCTCTCTATGTATGTCAACTGTTGTGGAATTAAATATATTTTGTCCTGCAAATAGCTGTCTGTAAAGATCAAGTTGATGTTCAAGACAATGAAAATGCTGAACCCAAACTATTCATGACGAGATGAGGTTTAATGTATGTAATTTAGCTGCAAACCTGGCAACTGCATTTCGAGCAGACTTTTCAACAGCTTCTCATAGCAAGGCAAAATTTGACACAAATACATATTTTGTGGCTTGGATGTAAACCTAAGGAACTGATTACCCAATAGACTAAAAATTTCCTTTGAAACCTCAAATGCATGCTCAATATAATCAGTTATAAAGCTAAAAACACCAAACTGGGTTAAAAAAAAAGGCTCATCATGGTATAAACTATTGATAGCCCATGGAATCTGGAAGTTTGGGGGTTATACATTTCTATCTGGGGCAGAAACGGTCTTTTCAAATATGTTTACATCTTGCCAATTATTTCCCTGCAAATTAGGAATCTAAAATAAAATTGTTAAGTCTTAATTTAGGAAAAGATTGTCAAAAACACAACTGAAAATTATGTTCCACTGGCTTTTAGTGACAGATGAACTCCAAATTGCTGGCAAAAACTTGTAGAAATCTGTGTCGTTGGACAGAATGGCTCAGAAACCCAGAAAATGGGTAGAGGTAGGTACAAGTCCTTAAACTACTCTAACTTCTCTTTTTGCCTTTGAAAACCTGCCTTGTGAGCTAATGTGTCCCAAACAACTTTGCTCCATGCCTCCTCTCCAAAATAAATTCCCCCTCTGACACCTTCCTTCCTGGTTATTACCACCCTCACACACTTTCCTGCTTCCAGAACTGTGAGCAAAATTATTCATCAACCATGTACTCCAAAGCAGAAAATGTAACTTCTAAATAAATGAGTCCATTTTCCAACAAGTTCAGCATCTTTCAACTCTAAATTAGTGGAGGCATTTCTTGCTTATGAATCTGAATAAAGACTTGGGAGGTTGTGTTTTATTTAAATCTTGGAAAAAGTCTTCTGTCTTGGTCTTTTGATCTGTCAGTTATAAAACAGTGCACATTATAAAGTGGGTGTCRCTTAAGAAAAGACCAGATTCTGCCAAATTTATCCATGTAGGGGAATGGTATTGTACAAGTAAACAGAACGTATTCAGTTTTCTTCATTAAGACTTCTTCTATAGCAGCCAGCGAACAGATCTCCTAGATTTATTTATTAGTGTTAACATATCTATTCAGCACATTTCTGTTTTGTTCAAACATTAGGAAAACTCTGATACTTTTGTGTCTACTGTCACCGTGTCTGCCTGAAAAATCTCTGCATCAAGGAAGTTCTGTGCAGCCCCTACAAACGGTTTCTTTTTCCTTATTCAGGAACCAAACAACAGAAGTCCAGTCCTGGGCCCAATATTGTCCTCACTTGATAAATTTGTTAATCACCTCTCACATCTTGTTGATTCAGTGTCAATCAAAGGCAATACTACTGCTCACATACTTACAGATGAATTGTAGCTCTAAGCGTATGCGTAAGTGCTTTTTTGGATAGATGCCAGAGTTGCTTGGGTCCTTGCCACGTCAGGCCCCTTGTGAATACATTTTTCTCATGTGAGCCATATTTTCAGGACCAGACGTGCATCTTTCAGCACACTAACAGCTATGCAACTCAGGGCGCAGGTGAGTAGGGGCTCTCCTGTGCCGAGCACCTTTGACTTCTTCCTGTGCACAATGTTGTGAGAGGACCTACAGCTATTTCAGGATTCAAAGGTCAGTAAGACTGAAGTATCTATCCCCAAGTGAATACAACTGTCTATGTTACCACTAAACATCCCACAGATGCAAAAGAAAATGTATCTGAGCACTTAGAGGAAGAAGCTAGGCATGGAGATATTAAAATGAAGAAAAAATGTGCAAAAAGTACTTTGGTTAATAATTTAAAAATTGTCTGGGTAACAAAATTTATTAGGCTAATATCAGGTTAAATCTTATCCCTATACTCAGACTATCCTACTGTGTCTGTTTTGTCAATAAATTACAAACCTATCAATTATCTACAACCTTACAGGTTTTGCCTCATGTTTTCTAACTATTTTTGAAGGTCTGGCAACCTTGTCTGAGCTTCTGAGCAAACAAGCCCAGATCACTTCCACACCCTGTGTGCAGCGGGGCTGCACTGGACTCCTTGTGCCTGTGGTATACTGTTGCCAGCAAGTCTGATATACCACAGAGTTGGTCTGCTCATGCTCGTAACAGATATTCAGGACACAGTGGATGGATTTAGTGCCCAAACATGCCCAAACACTTAGTCATGTCAGGTATCCCCAGCCACCAGCCCTATATGTTTTGGGAATCACATCTATGGGCAACACTGTGTAAATCTGTATAAATAATGGAAGTGACAATTAAATCTCGAGTTTTAGATCTAGCCCCTGTGGAACAGGGTCTCTGAGCTTCTGGCAAAATGTTCTTTCATGTATGTATTTTTTTAATGCAATCTGCAAACTTAAGGCTGTTTTATGTAGAGAAAGCTTGGGGGATTGCCTTTGGTACTAAATCCTAGGCAGCGGGTAGTACAAGCCATCCATTCTGTTGGTGGAAGCAGAGTCCAACTTAGTCTCCACCTGAGGCATGAATATCATGCTCTCTCGGAGGGAAGGCCCATGTGATACGAAAAATGCAGAAGAAATGGCTTTGGGGTTTGAATGATTACCAAAGAAAAAGAATATTAACATCTTGCCAAATATTCTCCTCCTAGTATGCTCAACTTTTAGTCAAAATGGAATATTCTGTAAAATATTTAAACTACTTTCTTTCTGTTGAGGGAGTGCTGGTTTACTAATAATGCATTAATTAAGAGACAGGAATGCCATTGCAATACCTTATGGAAATAGCACTTATTTTTAGAAAAAGGTCAATATAACTAAGCGGTATTACTTAMAATTTAGGAAGATAAATTTATCCAAATATTGACTGTAATCTTCTTATAAAAATAAAATGTATATTAAGTTGTTTTGCCTACTAATATGTAGGCATTTGTTTCAAGCCAAATTTCTTCAGTGTGCTTTGGACTTGTAGGATTCCCTGTTTATTCTCTTGCTCATGAAGAGTTAACAATGCTAGCATTGTCTGGCCCAAATCATAATGCTTATTCTTTATAGTAGAATAGTATCATGAAAGCAAAGAGCACTGGAGGGCTCAGGAACTTAGAAAAATAACACCTCACAATAATCTCATTGTTTATTTATTAATAAAATTTTAATTTTAATGACTGTGATGTAAAAAATTACATATGTAAGATTAAAAAGAGGATCAGAATACAGAATATTTCATTTTCGGGATTGCAAAATATTCACCAGCTTCAATGTGCTCTTGTAAAGGTACAGCAGATACATATGTACTGTAAAGGCATCTATGTGTTTATAGAGACTAGTGTATAAAAGTTATTGCTTCAGAACACATCCAGATATGCAATGTTGACAATTCCTTCCCACAGGGGTAAATGCAGCTCTAATGTGAATGAAAGGAAGGCGGGACTGCTTGGCCAATGCTCTGTCACATGCCATACAGTAAATGTGCCACTTCAAAGCTCACCTAAGCCTCCTTCATCATTAAATCTGTATCTCTGCTGTCTGCTGAAACTGGTGGTTAACAGACTGTGAAGTTTGGGAGTGAAGAATTGCTATTTAAAGAAAAAAGGTTTAAGGTTCAGTACTAGCATGTGTTAGATAACAGTAACTTTTGTAGGAGTCTGAGCTCTTACTCCATGTCCTCTGTACTAGGAAACTGGCATTCCTTCATGGCTGGAGGTAACACGTTTGGCAGAGTAGTGGCAAGCTGAGTGGACATGAACTGCTCAAACCCTCTTACTGGTCATCTTTCATCAGGGCAGAAACATGCTGGGAAGATAACGTGGCAAAGTCTGCCATGCTTCTCTCTCTGATCTGTAGAGGACCTTGACCTATCAGCCACGTCAACTGGGCAACCCTTCTGAAGGTCTGATCTGAAATTTTTGTTTGATCTTTGATATATTCTGTCTCATCTTTGACAATAATGGTCATACACAATACTAGTCAAGATAGGGTGGGGGTTTTTTAAGTGTCAGAAGAAAACTTATATTTGAAATACCTCAAAATTGTTTCAGCATTTTAAGGAAGTCCCTTTTGCCCTGTTCATCCCTTGAATCAAAGTTACTTTCCAGGAATTTTCTGCTTTATTGGCAATGACATCCCACGTATTTTTAATCAACTTCCAAGGTCAAAATTGAAGTAGAACAAGGCTTCAACAAGCATGAATTAAATTTTATGAACTTATTCAAATTAGCTGTAGATCTGCTAAATGAAATAGAAAAAAACATGCTCATTTCTGTCTTAGCAGGAGGGGAAAAAGTTAAGACAATGTGGGATTTAACAGTGCTCCTTTGATAGAATGAAATATATGCTAATTTCTCTGAGCTTTTATGTAGTTTTCATTGCTCTGCTGGACTTTAATAGGGATTTTCTTTCTTTGCCTCTTGTACTGGACAGTAATATGCAGCACATAACCTCATTCAATAAGCGAATGATTCAAGACTATTGAGATTTATTTTGAGATTGCATTAAATCAGACTCAAATTTTAGTTTATTGTATATTTTCTTCTTTTTGACTGGCTCTTCTCTTCTTTGACAGCACKGCTATACAGGAGACTTCCACAAAAATTGCTTTCCAGGTTCATGCAAATTAACTATAAGGAAGGAGCCTCCCCGACAGGTGCTGGCCCTCCACCCTATTCAGAAAGTTATTTTGCTCTTTCTGGTATAACACACCCATAGAGAGGGGTCTGAACCACAGTCATGAATCCAAACACTCCCTAGTTTGGGGTGAACTTGGATCCAAACCAAGATTTGCAGCTGGGACCCATCTGTAGTTCTAACACAATATTGAACAAGTCTGCAGTGGTGTAAATTGGCACAGTTTCACGGACTTCAAAGGAAGCGTGCCAGTTTGCAGGAGCAGAGGGTATGGATAATCTTACCTCTGTGAAGAAAGAAATAAAAGAGGCTGAGGAAATCAAAGTAGATAGAGGAAGTATGAAAATCCAGACCAAACTGAAAAACAAAAGCAGGCCTTGAGCGTTAGAAGGCCTAGTGTGATGCATTGATATGTACGTGTTTGGGATGCATTTGTGGCTTATAAGTGCCTGGCCTTGCCTGCCCTGTTGTATTTTATGCCAAGGAGTCCTCAAGAAGCAAAGAATCCATCATTTCTCTTACTAAAATTCCCACAGAATTACTGCTTTAACCATCATCTTTCCTTGAACAAGAAAAAAAGGTCCAAAGCTTCTTTGAGAATCGGTCAATAGTATTCCTTCTCCAGATTAATAATTCAGTCACTGCTTCAGTCTCAGAACTGGAGTGCATGCTAATACTCACTGTGATCCCCTCCTGCTGTAGGGCACCACAACACTTAGCAATTCTCATCCTTCAAGCAGTTTTGAAAATATTAACTAAATTCCTATAAAATTCTTATAAAGAAGATGAATTATCTTATCCACTTTTTTATAGTCACCAAGCCTGACCAAGGTTTAATAACTTGACTGAATTGAGAGAAACAAAACAGTTCCCCATCAGGGATGGAACTCAGAGGTTTTGTCTCTTACACCTCTTCAAACATCATGATTACATTTTTCACTCTATAGGCCTGAATCTGCATACACATTTTTGTGGTTGAAGGTGAATACGTTCAATTATTTGATTTTAAAGTCCTGAATTTAGATTTGGAACATTAAAAAAATATTTACAGGAATTTTATGTTTCYTTGCAAGAGAACTAAATCTTTGTAGGGATAAAGAAAACTGTACAATTTTCACACATGTTATTTTGCCATGTTATTTATCATGTGTTGTTTGAAACGCATAGGCATGCTATGGTTGTCCCAGTATCTCTTAGGACATGCTTGGATACAAATACTTTATTTTTGTGAGAGTCCCTTAGTAAAATTTGTTAATATAAATTAAGTCACTTTAATATAAACAAGCCTCTTTCTATTTTTTACAGTCTTTTTAAAGTCCTACTCGAAAAGATTTTAGTTGTTTCTTAAATCTTTTCTCCCAGTTTGCCAATTTTAATTTCAATGAAAAATAAGGAAAAAGTAAGAAAACCTAAAACCCAGAAAATGCTTTGGAGTCCCATTAAACCAACAAGGAAGGGACATAAAGTGCAAGTATAAACAGTAGCTATATTAAGCCTGAGAGGGATTTTTTTCTAAGCTTTTTTAGAGCTTTGCTGGATATGAGCTCTCTTATTTCCTCAGTTAAACACTGCCTGCTTGGTTCTTTACATGACTTCTGCCTTATACACTGCACCCAGCTGCCATCCTCATGCCTGAACCATTGCATGTGCTCTGCACCACATTAAAGTTCATATATTGCGGGGATGCCTCGGGAAACACTCATGCCTGCTGCTCACACAGCATTGGTCCTGGTAAGGTCCCAAAGCACACCTTCCATGCACTCGTTTCCTTCAGGGGTGATCCCTCCCATCATGAGAACGCAGCCATATTTTTGAAAGAAAACAATGAAAACAGCAAAGTGATCCGTGCTCAGGTGCCTGTGCGCTCATGGCTGAGTGGAGGAATTGTCTAGAGAATCATTTAAAGTTAGACTTGGGTTAAAGGTTTCATCCAAGCACTGTTCAGACACAGTGATATTTAGAAGATGATTGCAGCTAGGAGATCACAAATGAGCTGGCAAGCATGTTGGCAAGTGTCAGTGACAGTAGGCAAAATAAGCATTTCCTGCTCAAATAAGTCAATTATAACCTTTTCCTTGTCATAAAACTGCCAGTTGATCTAATGAGGTAGAGACAATGAAAATGCAAAGCTGGGACCATAGATCTATAACAATACATGCCATAGCCTATGTGTCATCTCTTCTTTCTTTATAAGGGCTTGATTCTGAACCATTTAAGCCTTGGCAAGGACTGGTTTGCACAAAGAGTAAGAAAACATGTTTACGCATCTTCAGATGTCATTTTGCTTTGAATAAAATGTAAAAAAGAAAATCATAAATGATGCCTTCTTACTCTATAATATCTGCTTTCAGAAAAAAAGAAAAAAAAAGTTTCTGTTGAACTATTGAACTGTTTCCCAAATACTCCTTGAAATGTGGAGACTCTTTCACCCGTTCATTCCTCTTAAGTACATCCAGTCTGGCAGCACAGATAACCTCTGTGCACCTGCTCAAAGTTTAGCTTTTCAGGTTACGCTTTTCAGGTTACACTTTTCAACCTATTTTCCTGGGTATGTGTCTGAAGCAGTGTGCAATGTATGCATGTGCATGAAAGAGGGCTCCAGGCAGCAGTCTTGTGACACAGGTCTACCCTAAATCAGTAGGAAAAATAAGCGTTACTTCATTTGTGGCATAAACCAAACTGGATAGGGTGCTGTAACACAGCCCATGGAGTCAAGGCTGGGTAGGGAAAGACAAACTGGATTTTTTCCCGTGTTGTGTTTTTCAGCAAGGGCTAGATCCACACACACAAAAAAAAGGCTGGAGAGTTAGAATCATAGAATCATAGAATCATAGAATCATTAAGGTTGGAAAAGACCTCTAAGATCATCGAGTCCAACCATCAACCCAGCACCCACGCCCACTAAACCATGTCCCGAAGCACCTCATCCACACGTTTTTTGAACACCTCCAGGGATGGTGACTCCACCACTTCCCTGGGCAGCCTGTTCCAATGCCTGACTACCCTTTCAGTGAAAAAATTTTTCCTAATATCCAATCTAAACCTCCCCTGGCGCAACTGGAGGCCATTTCCTCTCGTCCTATCGCTTGCTACTTGGGAGAAGAGACCAACACCCGCCTCTCTACAGCCTCCTTTCAGGTAGTTGTAGAGAGCGATAAGGTCTCCCCTCAGCCTCCTCTTCTGGGTAAACAACCCCAGTTCCCTCAGCCGCTCCTCAGAAGACCTGTTCTCCAGACCCTTCACCAGCCTCGTCGCCCTTCTCTGTACACGCTCCAGCACCTCAATGTCCTTCTTGTAGTGAGGGGCCCAAAACTGAACACAG
>JASVER010000047.1:7923152-7951603 GCA_030449065.1 Oceanodroma leucorhoa
CTCATGCAATTGGCCTCGGCCCATCGATACAGTTACAGCATCCGTAGCTGTAACAAATACATTTTAGGTGCCAATTCTGTTTTAAAAATAAAGGAATTTTAGGTTCCCAAAGAGACATCTAGTTGTCACTTTATCTGCCATTAAAAGTGCAGACCCTTAGAAACTCTCCTAGATATATATATATAATCATGCCTACAATTACTCAAGCAAAATACAGACACCAGCCTMCAGCATATTCTGAAGCAAAACTCTCACTCTGCTCTGTTGAGGCGGTTCTAGTTTGTGTATCAGGACGAAGTATCCACTGGTCTGCCAGATGTTTAGGTGACCTTATCTTAAGGATTCTTTGTAGCTGGGACTACGAGCGGAGTGATAAGCACGTAAGAAGTCTGTAAGTGAAATGGGTGGTTTGTGAGAACACAGTCCCTGCCCCTGCAGAAAACAGGACTGCCCCTTTGAAGGAAATGGGTAATTCTGGAAGACTACTGGATGCATTGAGAGTACAAGCACAAAAATATTCCAGTCTTTTCGGTAAATTATGTAGCTAAAGCAAGAGTAGTGTCATATGAGTGGTACTGTATTAAGAAAGAGGAAAAAGTGATGTGGCTATAGGACTTGTTAGTCACCTAACTGATACACAGGGTTTAAGAAAGCAAGCATTGAGGAAAAAAGGAAAAAAAAMCCCTAAATTCTGTGAGATATAGATGATAGATGATTGCTATATAGATAGATACATACAGTTAGATCTATATATCTGTTAACTTCATGTATGTAGCCTGTCTTTGAAAAGGCAGCTTTCTCCTTAGGAAAATGTATGTGGCACAGCTACTTTGTCTTGATCTCAGTTAACCATGTGATACTGTAATTAACTGTGTGATACTATGTTATATGAGAAATTTTAGGTTAAACTGGAGAAAACCGTGATCACTGACAGGACAAGGGCATAGAAGGGGACCAGCCAAGTTTTAGTGCCGCCATAAGAACTAAGCATGGGGTGGGAAGTATTTAACTGCAGGGAGGTTCCTATTGCTCTTTCCAGGCATGGATTCTTGGCACTGATTCTGTGTGCGTTTTTTAATGCCCTCGGTAAAAAAGAGTTGGTGTGGTGCTGATATTTCCTAGTGGTACAGTGTTGGGAGGGAATATGACTAAAGGATGTCTGGGAAGAAGCACGCAGGAAGAACTGTGTGACGTTGTAGGCTGGAGTAATTGAAATTCAATACTACAAAATGCAAGGTCATGCACTTATGGACTAATAACAAAAGTCTCTGCTACAGGCTAAGAGCTCATTTGTTAGAAATGACTGAGGAAGAGAAAAACCTGGGTATATTAGCAAGTCACAGGATAACTATTAACTATCAAAGTAATGCAGCTGCAAAAAGGTCCATGTTAACAGGAGCAGTATTTCTAGTGCAGGTAAGGAAAAACTAGTGCCGTTGAACAAAAGGAGATATGGTCAGTTCTGACCTGGGAATACTGCATACAGGTCTGATCAACTCTAAGAGATAAACTAGAACCAAAACTTGGGCACCAAGATGGAGGGGGAAGGGCTTGTGGCTATGTGCAATGGGGAGCAGCGAGCAGGTTCATGCAGTAGGGAACTGGCTCCAGCTCAAAGACAGTGGAATACAAAAAAGGCAGTGGCACACATAACTTTAGGTTAAAATTTAAATATACTTAAAATCAGCAGAGCAGTGAAGTGCTCAAAAAATTTCCGCCAGTAGCAGGATCTGCTGAGATGGAATTGACCAAATAATGGAGAGATTTATGTAATATGTACATATGAGGTCATTTGTAATATGAGGAACCAGGACCTGATAGCCCAGCAAGCCTTTTCCAGCCTTCATCTCAGAAGGACTTCTTTCTCTGCAGTAGCTGCCTTCCGTTCCTGTGCTCCTGAGAGAGGGTGCACTGAGAAGCAGTGTTGGTGTAACATGATGCAGACCTCCATGGCTCCGTGCCCAGCGCTCTCCCAGGACAAACCCACTGGTCGTCTGCGGCGGCTGCAGCCAGAAGGCTCAATGTCACAGAGGTGCAGATTCCTGCTGCAACGGGGAGGGAAAGGTCCTAACGTTGAAGGAATCGTCTGCATGTGGGATGCAGATGGAGAGACTCCCCACAGCTGAAAAGAAATGTTCATTTCTGCAAAGTTCTTGCAAAGGTGTGAATCAGATCTCTCTGCTGGCTACTTTACATATATACTTAGTTTACAAGTAATTTATAACATCGAAACAATTATAATTGTATATTAATATGATTCTGGTCTCTGGTCACAATATTTTCAGAGCAACACTTTACTGCTTCTTGCAGTGTTTCCATCCCTTCTTCATGTTTACTGCTATATGTGTGTGTGTATATATATATATACATACACACTTTTTTTTTTTCTTTTACCACAAGCAGCTCAACTGAAAAGTTGTTAGTATATAAGACTGGGCATGTTGCTGAAGAGATTTAATTTCTTGCAAAATAATAAGTATTCATTTTAGGTTGGGTATGAGTATGCAGACCTAATTCTCTTGAGTAAGTGTCATGAGTTTTCATGGGATTAAATGTATAAGAAAGTACTGTTCAGAGTAAGTGAGGGTTTTGGACTTGAAGTCATGATGTGAAGTTCGACAAACATCAGCAAAATAAAAGTGATTCCTCTGATACAGGATAATGTTAGATGCCAGACACCATGAAACATGATTATACTGCCAAGGCATTCAGTGTAAGGTATGGTTTATATGCCTCCAAAGGCAGTTTGTTAGGAAGTGACTGGGGGGGATTAGTGAAAGGATATGGAACATTTTAGCTGTAAGTCACTAGTTCAAATCCTCTCTAGGGCAGAAGTGAATAAGGACCTAAAGCACTGGAATTGATGGAGTTGGGGCTATGGCAGGTCTTAAAGTTATGTATGTGCTTAACAGCTTTGTTGGACTGAGGCTGGAAAGTCAATGTTATTTGTTGGCCCGTGTGAAATAAGTTGATGTCCCTGATTCAATCCCACTAAGTCAGCACCAAAGGATTAACCAGCAATGAAGTGCTTTTGCACATCTGGTGCTTCTCCCACTGGACCATGGCTGAGTGACAGGCGGGGAAAAGCTGTACCTGCCTTGGGTAGAGAGGATTTTAGTCTCTAGTGCTGTAAATCTGGCACCTGTCACAAGCACTAAAGCTCACATTACATAGGACAAACCTGGAGCTTTGTTTTTTCTTAAATGTTTTCACAGCTACATCTAATCAATATAGTCTTCTCTTTGTTGTAAGAAGAAGTAGTAATTAACTTTCTGTCTAACACAAACACACTCTCAAGCTGGCATAAAAGTCTGCAGACGAAGGGGAAAAACAGTTTTGCCTAAACTAATCAGTGTCCTTTGCCAAACTCATGCAATTACTGAGATTACAAAAAAATCAATGTAGCATATCTTCGTTTTATTACAAAGAAATACTAAGGCAGTAACAGAAAGTCCGGAGAGACCCTGATCAAGCATTCATCAAGGTAACACTTTCAGGATTACATGGGTGGAAGTATGTTCTCACTGTAGGATTAAACAGCAATGTCACAGTTTTGTGATTTGCCTCTGGAGAAGGAAAGGAGATCAAGAGCTTTATCGTGTTCAGGTGCAAGCCACAGGAAATTAGGCTTGCTTTATAGACCATGATTTCCTGACTACACAAGCATAACAATAATTAGAAATCTTACAGAGGAGATTATATACTGCAAGTGTAGTTGTTTACCTCTACATCCCTACTGCGAGATGAGTTTTCCAATACCATTAGTTACCCTCTGTATTTTCCCTAGCTGAAACAGAAAGAAAAAAGTCTACGCATTATGAGACTTCATACTTCTAAAGCTGTATGGTTCATGAAGCAAAATAGATGTCATAGAGGAATAAAGGAAATTAATTTCTATACAAGAGGTGGAAAAATCAGCCTATAACTTAATGAAAGTTCAGGAAACAGTATCATTTGTATGGATATGCCATATATATATAGATATATATCTCACTTGTACCTTTATACCTTTTTCTGTAGCTGTTTGACTGAAAAGTTCCTGTAGACTAGAGCCACCATAACATCCCAAACTCATGCTGTCCTTGGAAGACAAATTCGGAGACATTAAAAAAAATCCCATAAAAGTCAAAGAAGATATATATGTGAAATTAAGCTTGGGTTATAAAAAGAAAAAGACTGGGCATGCAGTGGATTTTAAGGTGATGTTATTTGGTTGTGAAGCATCTGAAAAGCTTTTTAGTGACAACTAGAAATATTTTTTAGAGTTGAAGAGATAAAGCAAGCTCTGTAGCACCAAACTTGAAGAGATCGTGCAAATCATTCACAAATAACTGAAAGGTAGAAATGCCAAAGGCACATTTCCTTTTTAAGTAGTAGCTACCAAAATTTTATTGATGACTATAACACTCGTGTTGTACCTACCACACATGGGTATTTTCAGATTTTCATCCAACGTGTGGCATTGTGTTTTGAAAATATGCAAATGTAAAATTTCCTTACTGCAATATATCGTGTCCAACAAATTAAGACAGCCTGTCAGATTCCCATGTGTTACCTTGCAAGCTTGCTTTAATTCAGCTGAGCCATTAGATTGTTTTAGAAACACATTGTGCATATTATTTAGACACATGCCACCAGCAATAAGACATTTAAGCATAATTGACAGCTGCCTTATCATGCAATGGCAAGGTGTGTGTCAGAGACAGTCTTCAACAAACAGAAGTCATTGTACAGAGTAATGATAAGAAGATTTCCACAGAATAAAGGGTATAGTCATATTAAAATTCTACCTGATTAGATTAATCAGTGAGTTTGAATTGAGAAGGTAAGCTCTAATAGTTTCCCTTCCTTTGATTAATATATTGTTAGGTATTTATCAGCCTTGGGTTTGATATTTCACAATACAGATCTCATTGCTCACTATATTTTTCTTGGTTTTAATATTAATTATGAGCTAATCATGATATATATAAGATGGGATTCATCTCACCTTCTTTAATGATCTAATATCTAGACATTTACTCGTGTCACCTCAGAGTTCATTATCACTCTCTGGAGGACAATTTAGGCTATCCACTTTAGGTATCATTTTCTCACATGAAGCAACCTGAGTGATGCACTTTGACAGACCCTTAACTTTTAAATAGCTAAAGTGAGATGAATGCTACCCATAGGGACAACCCCTTCATCCTTTGAAGGCAAAGATGAGGTGACCTCTACAAAAAGAACTCATCAGAGTGGTTTAAAGAATAGGGATGAAATAAATACTGGCACCTTCCAAACCACTGGGAGTTTTACTACCATCCTCATTGGACACAGGAGGTTACCCTGAGCATCTGTATGAAATCAATGCAGTTTCTATGTGTTATTTCCTCAATTGGGTGACCACTTGTAGAAGGCCATCACACACTCCCCATCTTTCCTTATAACAGCATCAGACGTGAAGAGGAATGTGACTGTTGAATCCATTACATTATCTTGGAATCATATTTTTGATCCCTTTTTGAACAGTTTGTAATGAATGTGGAAGTTGGGCTGCATGGTGGAATTAGCAGTGGTAAGGACTGAGACTTCCCTGAGCCTAATAGCTTTCATGTGCCCTCCATCTGTAAACAAAGATAAATTCATGATATTAAAACTACACAGAGGGCATACTGAGCACTGCATTACTGGGAGAAAATGAGAGATAAGCATAAGATAAGATTATAGTGTGTGTTAATAGATGACATGATGTTTCATGCTGGACTTGATTTGGAATTTATGGGGGGAAGAATGCAAATGATGCCTTGTGAACTCATAATGTTTTAGGATGAGATACATAAATAAATATGCTCTGCATTTTGGGATTGCATTTTTGTTTTCTTTTGATAGCTGCCAAAGCAGTTTCGTATGTTTTACAAAAATAAAATTATTTTCACATTGGTCAATACTGCAAGCTGAGAGGCTCAAAAATACTGACCGCTGTGATGTACCTGCCTATTCCCTCTGCTGGAAGGAGATCTCTTTCAGTGACAAATTAAATGAATTCAGCTGATTTTTTGCTGGATAAGACAAGGAATACTAAAATGATCTACGGAAATATTGCTGTAGTGGAGGTGGTAATCTTCAGGTGGGAGACAGTAACGAGCAGCCAGGTCAACTTTTTGACAGCTGCGAGTAGATCCCCAAAATAACTTTGCCCTTGCCTTGAATTCCCAGAGGGGATTTCCAGCTGTCATATGAGCAAGTCATGGAAATCACAGCATCATAGAATTATAGAATCATTAAGGTTGGAAAAGACCTCTAAGATCATCAAGTCCAACCATCAACCCAACACCACCATGCCCACTAAACCATGTCCTGAAGCGCCACATATGAACACCTCCAGTGATGGTGACTCCACCACTTCCCTGGGCAGCCTGTTCCAATGCTTGACCTCTCTTTCAGTAAAGAAATTTTTTTCTAATATCCAATCTAAACCTCCCCTGGTGCAACTTGAAGCTATTTCCTCTCGTCCTATCGCTAGTTAATTGGGAGAAAAGACCAACACCAGCCTCTCTACAGCCTCCTTTCAGGCAGTTGTAGAGAGCGATAAGGTCTCCCCTCAGCCTCCTCTTCTCCAGGCTAAATAACCCCAGTTCCCTCAGCCACTCCTCATAAGACCTGTTCTCCAGACCCTTCATCAGCCTCGTTGCCCTTCTCTGGACACGCTCCAGCACCTCAATATCCTTCTTGTAGTGAGGGGCCCAAATACTGCACATTCAGCACCCATTTTCCTGAGAAGCCTTGAACAGAAGAATTAAAAGTTGTGTGAGCTGGACTCTGTTGTGGTGGCTCTGCATAGAGCACTGTGGAACACTCAGCATCTATAAAAAGCTGCTTAGCTCTTACCGCTAGGGAAACCATACCTACTTATGAGGAAATTCATACATCAGATTCATTTTAGTGAAAATCTGGAAGTCAGTATTTAAAATTTGTCTCTCTCGTCCAATTCTGTCAAGAGTTTTGTACCAGCAGTTTTGTGTCCCAGAAAAGAAAGAAAGAACAAGCATTGCCACTTATTCAGTTAACCTGAGGTCTGAAGCATACCTATAATTATTGTGTTACTTGTGTTTTATGGATATTTGTTAAATTTATTGTCATGATTTTTCATTTGGGTACAGCATGTCCAATCTGGAATAGATTAATTCTTAGCTAAAACAGAAGGATAGAGAGATTAAAAGGGAAGGAAGGATTTTCATATTATCATCACTACCAGTGGTTTTAGTCATTGGATTAAATTTGGTATCTTACAATTTGTTTTAAGTAGAAAGAGAAATTAGTGATTAGCTACAAAAAATGTACAAAAACCTGTTTCCGCAAGCATGACAAATCAGAACACAAATTTCACCATTCACAGTCATTATGGGTTTTAGCCAGCTTCCTACTAAAAGCCCTTATCCTACATCCTATCTATGCAAGTGTGGCCCCTAGGGCCACAGAGCAGTGGCCATTCAAGCTGTGCCAACCTCTCTTCCCTGCCTCTGTCTGTGCATTTCCCTTTGCTTTTCAAAATCCAAGCACATCAGTTCAGATAAAGCAGACTCCTGAGCCGCCTTGCATTTGCCTCCAGCTTGGACAGAGTTTTCTGTTTATGTTTTGCTCTTGGAGATTTCTACTACTTCAACTTCCTTCTTCTATACCAGAGGTTAATGGCTTTTTAAAGTTACCTTAAATGAAAGGTAGTGGTTAAACCTAATAGTTCCACTGAATTTTAATCCAGGCTATAACAATGTTTTAAGACTTTCTGAAAGTAAGTTTAAAGTTTTACAGGGCTATTAAATCTTAACCTGGCCTTTGACAGCAATAGTGTGGTTTCATCAGCTCACACTGTGAAGAACTAAGGAAGCTGGAGAGCAGCATGAACTTCCCATTCCCACTCACATCCACCAGTACTCCATTTAGGATTCAAATACTGCTTACATATTACTGTAAGATCGCTGGAAACCACAGGGAATCCCACTAGCAATCCTGCTGACCCCCAGCACCTCTTCCCCTGCTCTAAAAAAAACGGTAGCAAATGTTTCCTTGTCTTTCTGATAACCTTGACAGGTTCATTACCCCTCTTCAGTTTGCTAAAACTCAGAATAAAAGTAGTCATATAAAATTCTTAAGCATACCATTCAATCTCATTCATATTACCATACAGTGCTGTGTTAACACACATAATATTGCACAAATATGCTAATATTTTTTCAACTTGAACTGTTTAAATTAAAGCAGAGAGAGATGTATTTGGACATGGTTCATGCCAGTAGAGAATGTTCTCCTCGAATAGTTCTCTGTCAAACCCAGCTTTTAATAGAAGTGGTTGTGGAGCTCCCTTCATCTAGTAGGTTGACAGGGCTGGTGTTAAGTTTCATCCTGTCATGCTTACTTATAATCCTTGTGCCAAAATAAACCATTCCTTTCAGTCATGGTATTTCCGTTTTGCAAATAATTGTGATGTTACCATACCCATCTTAAGTCTCATTTGCTCAATCTAAATATATCTAGATTTCTTCACCTCTTTCCTTGTAAAGCTTTTTTTCCAGTTTCTCTTTCCTCTACATTATATTTTTCTGAATTATTTACAATTCACCACTATCATTCTAGTAATAAGTTTGCCCAAGGGTTTACACAGTTTTTATTAATGGCATACCTAGTAGAGAGATCCACAAATTGTTCATATGTCAAATAGAATGAGAATTGTTTGTATGTAATGTATATGAGGGAGATGTGTATAGTACAAATGATCATGAAAAAGAATTAAATTTTATTCTAGTTCAATAATTTATCCCAGAATAGGCAGATAAGGTCGTTTTCTTGAGTATGATACAAGAAAAATGTTTATGTCTGTCCAAGTCCGTGATTCCCAAACTACAGGTCACAGCTGTGAGCAATTAGGATTAGCAGGTTCATGAGCCCCACAGAAATGTGATAGGCAGTGGGGAGGGTGGTGGGTGTTAAAAAAGAAAAAAAAAAAAGCGAGCTTAGGAATCGTTGATCTAACATACCTACCATGCCTTCCAAAACTCGAAGGAGCACTGCCATGAACAGGGAGTGCTTCTCATGGTTCTCTGTTCCCCACCAAACCCAGCCTGAGTTAAGGCAGCTCAGCCTGGTCCAGCTCCTTCCTGGTGGCTGCAGCATTTGGAACATCCTCCTGAGCACAGAAAGAGCATGAGGGTCACACCAGTCTTCTTACACTTCTCAAGTGCCTTCATCCATTCCTTTCTAATGCTTTTCCCCAGACATTTCCTTTCCACTGTAGGCCACAATACTGATTGTGTAGGAACCACCTATTTTGGTCTCTGCTCTGTCCGACTCAGAGAAGGGACAACAGGATAAAAGTATGTGTGATGTACGGGAAGGACATCAAGTCTCAGAGTGCTTCATCCTAGCTGTTTGTTGGTACACAGAAAAAAATCTGCAGGGCACTTATATCACTTTTCATGATATTCCTTGGGGAACAGGCTCTATTAAGTATGTTAATTTTTTGCCTGTATAATGGTTCTTTGAGTCCTGCCCCAGTGAATGGTAATGTGCATTCCCTTTTATTTTTCTGTACTTACAATTCATGTGAGCCCTGAGATCTATTAAAACCTGATTTGTTTTAATTTTCTCTGAAAATTAGCAAGGATCTTCTAGAGGAAGTATTCGTTGCCTTAGCATTGAGCTCCTGTCACTTCATAGTCATACATAAGTCCATATAACCAGGATTTCTCCAGAGACATCACATATAGGGCAAGCACACAAACTCCTTACCTTCTCCTGCTACCAGACCCTCTCCAAATGTCCTGATTCCTGAGCGTGCATCAGCTCTGAGACCCTGTTCTCCTCTCTTTCTACAATCCTTGCCCGTGGCTTTGTTCCTCTCATGCTGACTCTTGCAGTCTTGCTCTTGTTGTTATACATGTATTTCATCTGGTCTTTAAAAAGATGTTGCTATTCTTCTGATTTTTTTCACCTTTTTTTTTTTAAATTTAAGTCTTTAACTCCTAGACATCTTATATGTCAGATTCATGTTTCTTTTCAGTACTTTTAATTTTGTACACAAGTCTGCCTCACGCACATCCTTCTGCTTAGATTTTCTAGAAATGCTTAAAAAAAAAAAAAAAAAGACTGGTACATTATAAGTGGAATTAGAGGCACTTAGAAAGRGCTGGATTAGAGGAACCAAATCCAAAGTGTAGTGTTTCTTTGCAGGAGAGATCATATTTGTGTTTCCTTATGAGCATTGCCTAGCATCACAGAGACCAGTGGAGACAGCTTGAGAAATATTTTCATTTAAGTATTTTACAATGAAAAAACTACTTGTTCTTAAAATAAAACTTTTGTACTGTTATTATGCCCTTATTTGTCTAGATACATTAAAAAATATTTTTTGTTTTTCCTCTTTTCCCTGTTTTATTTAATTTTGATTTATTTATTTCATTTTTCTCCTGGATGAATGAATGAACGAAAGGGGTCTGGGATGTTTTCTCACTTTTTCCATTTTCCTTCTGACACCCTGTAACTTTTCAAAACTTCCTCAACTTGGAAAAAGTAAAGAGAAAATAAGTAAAATGAAACTCAGTAACTTTGTCACTCTATAATTTTCCAAAAAGGTCAATTTTTTTTAAAATGTAACAGAGAGACAGAGTAATAAAATTTCAGTTTTCTGTTGCTTTACACTTTTCCAGAGCTAAAGAAGTTTTTAAATTTACAAAGGTGAAACAAAGCAAAATGAAAAAATAAGGAATAGGGAGAATAGAGGTCACCATTTTTAATGCATGTCTTGTAGAAAGGGAAAGCTGAGGGGCAAAAAAATAGGGCAAAGAAAGGATGAAAAGTCAGATCTGAAGCTGTGTAAAGAAAATTGCATCACTTTGTGCATTATAAAGTAAAAAAAAAAAAAAAAAAAAGCAAACTGAATTTCCACATATTTCATTATTCATGTATTTTTTTAATAACTTCAGTCTTCACTATGACCAGGATCTGTGGACCAACTCAAAAGCAGTCTACAGGGTCCCAATTCAGAGAAGTGCATATCCCAATTTATCTTTACATTTACCAGCTTGCAGTCTCTGGCACTTGGTTGGAGGCTGTAAATAGCAGTGAAGCTCATTTGCGAAGGAGACAGAGCATTCTCAGAGGCCTCGCTGTGAACGCGCTTCCCCAGGCACTAAATTTAAACAGGAATCTCGTCGCCCTCTACCCAAGAGGTAGACACATTTCTTTGATGCTGCCACGATTTATCCAAATAACTGTAGGACAGTAAATATTGCTGTACGTATTTTTGCTTCATCTGCCCCCATGAATCTTGTGCTCGGTGCTGATGGCGGAGAGCATCTCCAGAGGCTCCGCTTGAGAGCTGCAGCCTGAGAAAGGCACCAGAGACAGATCTCTCACTTAGAAAAGCGATCTTGCCAGGAAGGAACTGTATGAATGATGCAATTTGTGCTAAACATAGCAACCCGGTTGACCCCTTTTTTTTAATCTTTCTGAATTACCAGAAAACCCAGACATCTGCTTTCCACAGTGCTCCCTCGACCAAAGCTGAGCACGTTGTATGGCCCCTGCATTGGTGTTGGGGGAACCTCCTGTCCCAGCCTGGGATTTTAATCACCTGCAGTGATGAGGGCTGAATGGCCTGACACCGAAAGCACTTAACCTTCTCAGCAGGGACATGGGTGGGTGTAGAGAGGCTGAATCCCACCCCAGATCTGGAAAGTCCAAGAGGTGCAGACATCTAAATCCCAAAATTATTTTTCAGGCCAGTCTAGGGAGTGTTCTCTAGGCAGGAAGGCTGGTTTCCCGAGGCTCGCCCTGTGGCCTGGGGGGGTTGGAGGTGGTGGCTTCATACAGAAACCTCCCTCTTGGACTGCTGGAGCCCGGCCACGCTCAGCCTCTGTGCACCAAGTCCTCACAGCCCACAAGTTATTCCATACCCACTGGGACCGGGGGAGTATTTCTATCTTGTATTTGAAAAAAAAACCACAAAACCATGGTCATCTATGGTTCTATAAAGATGATATATGAAAGCAACTGCATATACTTGGATTTATTTAACTTCATTGTGTATGTTAGCTGTAAATCTAAAGGAAGAAATACAAATAAGGGGTTTGGTTTTTTTGTTTGTTTTTCAGATGACAATGCTTATTGCCTTTACCTGTGAAACTGGAAAGACTGTAGGAGATGATCCAAATTATTGGGTAAATAATACATGTTTAAGAATATGACTGCAGCTGTTCCTTTTGCTGGTTCTTCATTTTGTTGAATGATTTATTTATAGTATGTCTGTGAATCCAGTCCCTTCTGTGGATGATGTCATCTTTCTCATGTATTACCCATGCTACACCCCAGGGAAAAAGGCAGCAATGTGTCTCACCTTCTACTATTTCTCATTCCGCTTAGATAGTACATATAGTTTATACACATATTTGTTTCAGCTGTCACCAAGGCATCTACTAAAAAATATACATTTACAGAAAGAGAGAGGAAAATTACAGATGCCTGTTCAAGTTTGTTTTCTCTATTACTGACATTTCAGATAGCAGACAAACTATTCTGTTTCTGTCATTCACTTAAGCCTTGTTTGCAACATATTCCCATAGTACTTTACATGTCTGATGGCTAACGTTTAGATTTGGAGACGTTAATCAATCCAAGGCTAAATGGTGATAGCATAAAACACAGCTAGTAGCAAAAAGACTGGAGAAGACAAACAATCATAAAAAACGCCGTAGCTTGTCCTGCACTTTCCCAAAGGAAAAGAGGAGGAAAGGAGGGTTGTTAAATATCTGTCTGGTTTTCTCCGTCAGAGGTCAATGGTTACATTTTTAATGTTACTTTATTTACTTTTGATTTTATTTATTATGTATGTGAAATATGTAAATCTTTGAATCACATTGCAAAGCTACCAGAAAGGAGAAAGACAAAAAGCAATTAGAATATCTTTCTGTATTTTGAAGGCAATCTATTTCTCTACGGTGCGCTGGGAAATCCATCCCACGCATTAACCTCCCAGCTGAGCAGGTTACTAGCACCTCCCGGGAGGCAAGGAGAATTTCCAGTCCCTGCTAACTTTTGTGAGCTGGGAATTGGTGCTTGGCCCTTAGCAGATAAACTGTGGTTTCCCTTGGAGAAAGTATTTCTTATTTCATTGCCACCCTGTCAGTCCTTACCAGATATTCTCTCTGTTTCAAGGCTTGTCAAAACTTATGATGGACTCAAAATTTTTTTTTTTTTTTTTTTTCTGCAGCTGTAACATACAAGGCATCATGTATAGCTGGAACTAAATGCCTGCTGTAAACTACAGTTCATATAAATTGAATTGAAAATAACTTTAATAATAATAGATTTATACGTGGCACCTCAAGTAGTTGTTTCATGTTTCCCACAAAGGTCAAGAATTCTGAATTCTGGGAATCTTTTCTCAAAAATCCTTTTTGATATATATCAATCAGCTCCAACATCCCAGTTCTCCTACATGCAAAAATGACCTTAATATGAATGAGAGTGATTTGTACAGAGAGGAGACTCTCAGAACCAAGATGCATTAAAGGGTTCTTAAAAGAGAATTTAAGACAGAGAAAAAAATCATGGAATTATTCAGTGAGTATGGATTTGACTAGACAGTATCCTAATATAAGGTATACAGTAAGTAGTTTCTGATTTTTAATACAATATCCTAAACAAATGTTTTTTGGACCAACTGGTGAATATGTCTTTTAAATCTTCTATATCTGAAAATATGTGAGTTAAAATTGATTATTATTTTACTTATTAAATATTCATAACATTTTATATATATATACACACTTCTAATTTTATAAAGTAAAAATATATGTGACAGAAAAACACATGTATCATCACTGAGGAAAATAGCTAGCTAAGCTTCAGATAAATGTATAAGTTTCTGTCTGGGAAGCCTGAATCCATTAGTGAACTCAACTAATAGGTCAAGAAAAGTAATAGCCAAATAAATATTTTATTAGCATTTTGTGAAACTTGCTAATGGTTAAGCCTACTAATCCTACACTAGTGGGAATCTTCATTCAATATCAGGTCATTATTCAATAGATATTGTCTCCAATTTCATACAAAGTGACTTTCTGGGCGTGACTGGAGAAAGGTATTTTCATATTAATTGAATTCTTTACTCTAAGATACAATGGAAGGAATCTGCTGCTGCTCTAACTTTTTTGCTGGTTAACTGGTCACAGGGAATCAAGCAGCTGTATCAAGCTGCATCCAAAAAAATGTCACACTTATTTTTCATCAGTTTTCATAACTGTTTTCTCTTGAAATGGTGAATAAGAAAAATGCTGGTGTCAGGTGGGAGGAATATCCCTCAGGCTCAAGTTCTCATTCTCCAAAAGTGCATCATGGAGACACAGCCTCCAAGCACCTCCCGTGGTTTAGGAGAGGAGATGTCTGCGAATGCCAGCATGGATGTGGGATTGCATATCCCTGTCCTCGTCCCTTGTAGAACCAAGTTTTAACTTCCAGAGACATCATATCCTCCTTTTAGGGCCAACTCTCTCACACAAGAGACCGGTGGAGACTGGGCTCGCCCTGTGTCCCATATGAAGCCGGGGATGACACCAGGCAGCCACGGCACATCTTGCTGGCTGGTGCCCTGGGCACGTTCATCTCTCAGAAATGCTGATTAACTAGGACTGATCCTGACAGACGTAGCAGCAGAGGCAGCTCCCCAGTATTCAGGGCACTTTGGAAATTATCCTGTTGAGGCAGCCCTCTCATATAGGTGCTAAAAAGCAGAGTAGAGCTCAACGGGCAACTCTTTGTAGGCAAGCTGTCTGTCTTGCCTTTCTCTTTTAACTTTGTTTTTTTTTCTCCTTTTTCCCCAAGTCAAGCCTACTCTAGTCTGTTTTTCCTGCTATCCACAGGAAAGTCTGTGTCTAAGTTCAAACTTAGATGGCATTTATTCTGTGAATAACTCCCTTATACCTGCAGAACATGCATGGAGCAAGAAACCACTGAATGGCAGAAAAGGCACTGAGATCTGGTGCATTGCAGATGTACCATTTTGTTTCAATACTAGTATAACCCAAATGAGTCTGAAGCTTGTATCCTCCTTTATGCTTTTCTAGCTTTAGTTTAATCTCTTATCCTTAGCATTTAAAAAAGAAAAATATCATCCATGTTTGAAGCAGGGACTTTTATGATTCGGTAATCACTGAGGTTAGACCATAACACTCTTGTGTGGATCAAAGGAGCATTCCCTTCTCAGGACACTAAATCAATTTTACTAAATTATGTTAATATTTAAGCAGGAAAAATACTTAATGACTCCCTCTTATCCAGTCCAGATGGATTGATTTCTTTTCCTAAGAGTGCAGTTTATGAAAATATTGTCTAAACTAACTGTGAGAGTGCTAGAAGAACATACACTGTATGATTCTTATGTATAATTTAAATAGCAATTTCAAGGCTCCAGTTCTACAGCTGTTCAACATATAAAATTCTCACTCAGCTCTGCAGTTGGAGCAGATTCAATAGAAGTGATTCTACAATTGATTTCAGTAGGTGTTTTGACTACAAGGGGAGAACAAAATTGGCCAACAGTATTTGTAAAGTGTTTTTGGATTCTTGGAAGACACTGCAGTGTAAATTGTTATATTTTTTATTAACTGGAGCACTCTCCCCACCCCAAATTCTATAAGAAATTTCCCAGTTTTAAAAAATTTGTAGCCATAGTCTCAATCTGTGGTCCTCCTGTTAAAGATGAGCCCCCATGTAAACAGGATTGCAACAGTTGTAGAACTGACACTGTATATAACGAGAGGCAGTATGGATCAGTAATACAGCAGAAACGGTTTTAGGGCAAATTCCTTTTTTGCTTTGCCTTTGGCCTCATGACTTTTGCGTTCCAGTTGTAGACAGTGGTGACAGCTTCTCTCCAAGATTATTCCATAGATTGAGGTTAAAGTATTCTCCAAAATTGTAGAGGCTTTATGGTCAAAGTCCTGCAGAAGTAGGGTTTATAACCTATAGCTACTATCTATGCTAGTAAATTAAACCAGGGCCTGTTCCCCAGATCTGAGGCCAGCTGGCATGATCTGGCCACATCTACGCTATTATACTTTCTTACTTTCCMAAACAGAGTGGCTGAATCCAAACTGCCTATTGGGAATGATCTTTGGCCCATGCTAATTTCCAAATTGTTCCAGTGATTTTTTGGAAGAGTGCTAGCATTCACCAGCCAAAACCGTGTCAGGGATTTTTTTCTAACAATTTAACAATACAGACAGCTGAGTTCCAGTGCCTGTACTATGTGCTGACTCTGTTTTAATTTCTTAGCCTAGATGTGCTTGCTATCTCTTCCCTGTGCTTTCTATTTCCTGAGCAAATGCTGTACCTACAGGACACCATATCAGTGGAAAGAGTTTGTCATCTGGCATCAGAATAAAACTATGAACTCGCTTGATGTCAGAGTGGACAGAGATGTCTACTGTGAAATCCTGAGTCAGGTGTTGGAGACACCAAACACATCCCATCTTTACAGTCAAGCTGTAGGCAGCTCCTCACCCAGCACGAAGGCTGAGTTCAGAAATCTACCGTGGATGGCCAGCTGGAGGCAGGTGCCTAACTTCTAGGTACTGCATCACTTGATACACATGCTTTCATGTCAGTATATTTATTAAAAAGGATTTGAATAAAGTTGCAAATGCATTTTTTCCTACATTGTTCCTTAACTTTGCATGACTGATACAGCAGCTTTAGTAATGTTTGTTTAATTATATTTGTGCATAAAAGACTGTGATATATATCAATATTTACATCTGTCCATTTATATATAAAATATGCTCAGGAAAAGGCTGGAGGGAGAACATGTGTGCAAGAGATTGCCATAAGGAAAGCAAAGATAAGCATTTTTGAAAATCTATTGCCATAGTCTTCTCAAATGTTTTTAGTATTATAGTAAATACTTTCCAATTGTATGTTACTTTGTATATATCGTTGCTTGTCTTCCAAATGCATAATACATTTGTGGAAAAATGTAATATTTTATGTCTGACTGACTAGTGAAAATATGCAAAAATGTCTAGTCAAAAAAGCTCTTCTTTGGGGCAGGAGAAGACTTAGGTCTTCATGGCTACATCAAGATTCACATTTCAAACAGGCAGTTATCTGGGGGGGCGTATTTTTGCTGTTGTTATTTCCCCTTTTACAGACACTAATACCCTACTATGCTGCTTATGGAGCAATTCACATCAACGTCAGGCAAAATCAGGATGGATAGTTTTAATAGTTTAAGTAGGTGGTTTTCATAAATGTAGTTGACTTCAGATTAATCTTTCTGCCTGCAGAACTATTGGCTTTGATAACCCTCAGCTGACGAATGACCACGTACAGCTGAGGAAAGCAAAGTTGATTTTAGGCTATAGCTGTCCATAGCCTAAAACTGAGATAGCAGTAGAAGTTTCCAAGGACATAAATGGGTGGAAGGTAGGCAGTTCTCAGCGATTTTCTACCTTTTTTCTCCTTGAAAAGAGAATGAAAGGCAATGCACAGCAGTGCTACTGTCAGGGGAGCAGTTTGGTTCTGATCTCTAAAGAGTATGAGCACTAAAACTCAGTGAACAAGGTGAATGAAATTAGGTGAATGAAAGGCAGGCTTTACAGAGATTTAAGGAATATTATTACAACAAGATTATGCAGACAAACGAAGTCTCATCAAGTAAAGGCTAGGTGCAAGTGTAAGCTACTTTACAAACAAGTAGACACAAAATAGAAGTTCTTAGTTATAGTACTGACTTGAAAAAAGCAATCTGAACACATAAATCTATTGCAGTTTTAACTCGATACATATTTGGTGTCTTAGAGAAAAAAAACCCTATTTATGCATATGAAATGCCAAAATGCCACATTAAAATGAAACTTAATGGAACAACTATAACTGAGATCTAGATTTCCTTTTTTGCTATGCACTTCTTGGACTGCCTGTTGTGCTTGCGTGCAGATGAATCCTGCCTCACTCCCTATGTACCCTTCAGTATTTGTTAACATTATAATTTGAGAAAGTAAGACTTGTATTTTAAAGTATATACATGACTCAATTTTGGTTGAAGATAATAATCGTCTTTTAAGTGAATTTACAGAGTTGTAGAAAGAGTGATCTATCATAGACACTTCAGCTTACGTAAACGTCATATTTCAAGGGAAAGGGCCAAGATCCTTTTACTCTGACTATGGTGGGAATTGTCATTTCTAGAGCAGGAGATATTTGTGTGGTTTTTTTTTTTTTTTTGCTATTCTACCAAAATTTTAATCGGCTATGAAAAGATTATCTTAAAACTTACGAAACTCCAGGGACAATACTTTAAGTCCAACAGATGAAAATCTTCTGAAGTTCTCAAGGACCTTAAAGTACAGATTTTAATGGACATTACATTCCAGCCATTTAGACCAGTCCAGCCAGCAAGCAATTTAATGAAAACACAACTACATACATATGTGCTCGTGTTAACTCTGTAATGATGCAAACGTGTTTGGGTATCTGTGTGGGTCTATGTTATCTATGCTCTATGTTTTCATGCATTTCTTCTAGGGTTAGACCTAACATTCAAACTTGAGAACATATTAATCAAAACTGAAATGCCAAGTAAATGTTTCTCTTCTTTTCCCCAAACACGTAGTTCTAACCTTTCTTTCACATAAAACTGAGCCAACACCCAGGCTGCACAATACCTCCACAGTGATAGTTTTAAGATGCGATTACTTGTGGTTTACTGATTCAAAAACACTTTCAAGCACTGGATAGGAAAGATTCCCAATGTGTCATGCAGAAATTCTCTCTGGCAATAAGAAGACCTGAAATAGCAGAACTGAAACTCAACTTTCCAACGCAGTAATGACAATTATCACTCAGGAGGAACCAAACAGAAGACTTCAGCTAGAGACATTTGAGCTAGTATGGAGATGACCTTAGTCTATTCTTGAAGATTTCTAGCTTGTCTTTGGTTATATACAATGGGACTTGCATAAACAAACTCTACAGGAATTAAAAAAAACAAAACAAAACAAAACACCATGGAATACTCTCAGTGCATTGCTTCAAAACCTTCTAAAATACCTTAAAAATTCTTCTTGAAACTTTTTTGATATGTACAGAAAGGATAGTGGTATGATGGCTGTATATATAAAGATTTTATTTCACTGATTTACAATGACCAGCTTAAACTTCCTATTTTTACTATGACATGTCACATTCAAACCCTTACTGCACATCAGTTACACATCTCCATTCACACAAAAAAATACTACTACAACAGACTTTTGAAATTATATAGATTGCTTTCAGTGTTCTCAATAGGTTTGATAAGTTAAACAGAAATCATTACTTGTCACCCAAGAAGTGTTTTTTGGAGAAAGGAGCTATTCAGCTAACTCTGTTGGGATAAGGAAAGAATGGGAAAAATGGGAAGAGCTGTGCTAAAGAGTCATACAAAATTATCTGGAACCTTTTATTTGGTGAATTGACTCTTCCCAGGTTTAAAGGCTTGTATCAGCTAAAGCTGAAGTTGATTAGAATTTTTCTATTACTTCCTGGATATTAGGAGTAACCAACAACCCCTCAGTGGGAAGAAAGGTATTATCGGTTGATATTTTCATCCCTATGTAAACTTGCAAAAGTATAGATATTAAATACGAGCAAGAGAGAGATGTGCCTTGTATACTTTTTGCAATATGGGAATATGCCTACAGGCAGGAGCTCTAGAAGGTTAATTTCAGCAATAGATGGCTTGTGTTAATTGTAAATTTTGAATTTGTAACAATATAATTCCATCATTTCTATAAAACAATATTTAATATACAACAAACTTTCACCACATAAACACATTAAAAACACCTTTTTATAGTTCCAAGAATTGATTACAGGGTTCTCATAAAAACATTTTCATAACTAGACTCTTAATACAGAATGATTTTTTTCTATGCCAAAATACATTTAGATGGTAAATTGTTTGTAGAAAAAGATACAGAGAGAAATGGGGTTTGCTGGCATATAATCCATCTTATTTCATTCTTTCATGGCCAACTTTAAAGCAATATCTAAAATGTTTATCATAAAATACTTTATTGTTTTACCCAGAGTCTTAACCAGAAAAAAAAAGGAAGTTACTTGGCTTATTCTCTGTTTCACTGTCTCTCAGGTATGCCCAGAACAGCACTTACCCTCTGTACATACTACCTTGACCACAACTATCTGTTGGGGGTTTTTTTGAAAGACGTAACGTTCCCATTGACTTTAAGCTTTGGGTGCCCACAGAATGAAGAGTGGATTCACTATAATAGCTGAACTGCATTTACCAAATGCAACACTGGGAAAAAAAAAATCCACATAAAAACACGTAGGAAGATTGATCACACAATTTTATTAGAGTCTTTTGGACAATTGCATTATGTTGTTCCTTTATTTAAAAACTCTTGCAAAAAAAGACATTGGAGTGGACTGGTTTCAACCCTGAGCATTAACACTGCATATCAAGTACTGTAGTAAAGAAGCTGGTTAAGTTTGTAGCACTAGCACAAGTCACTGATATTAATCCTCTAGGTGATCAGGTTTTTACAAAAAAAATACATAGTTTTCAATAAATAATGCTTAATTTTACAACTTTGATACAGCAATGTCATACACTGTTTTGACACATACTAAACTCTGCATGCTATATAGTCTACTAGAAGACAAAACTTTGCCATGCATTTTCTTTTTCTAGTGCTAGAAAACACTTTGTCCTCCAGTGCATTGCCTCAAGCAGCCTTACCATCTTCCTTCCCTCACAGCAATAGGCCGTGCACTGGCATGCAAAAACCTCAAGAAAAGGTTTCCCCCCCACCATCACTCAGACTTCTAAACAAAAGTACTTTTCAGCTTTTCCCCCCAAGACCTGGAGTGGCTATGAAAACTAATTTCATGTGGCCTTGAAAAGTCTTTGAAATTACATATTTTAAAAGTGTCATGCTTGAAAAACTGCTCTAAAACATTCAATTTCCCCCACCTGTGGCCATCATGCAACATCATTGAAATGTTGTAACCATCAAAAGTCCCACACTGGAAAACAGGCCTCCATTTTAAAACAGCCCACCAAAAAAATAAAAGGAAAGAAGAAAAGAAGTATCACAGCATTTATGTAAAGACTCCAAAACGCCAACATATGTACAAGAGCAAAACCAGATACAAATTGTAAATGAACTAACAATGGCATATAACTCTTCTCCCTGGCTTCGCCAGGAGTTGAGGCAAGTTGGTTTTGGAGATAAGCAGGACGATGGAAACAAAAACAAATTGTGACAATGGGAGTTCCTGGATTAATCATTATTATTTGATCAAATTTCTTCAAGCAGTAAATCGGTGTCTTGATTTTCTTGGAAGTGGGAATCACCAAAATATAAAGCCCTAATTAATAACATACAATTCTAAATCGAACCTGCTCTTTAGTGTTGGCAAGTCTTAGAACTTTGGCGCCCTTGCGCTTTTTCATCCTGCAAGATAACACTTCACAGAAAATCCAGATGTTGTAGCTAACCACAAAAGAAGAAATTTGATTAATTAATAAGGATTGAAACCTCCATTCTCACACTTCCAGGTTGTTGTTCATCATTGAAAACCATTCACCCCTTCTTATCCATATTGCTTTAGGGGTTTCCTTGTATCTACAGAAGTCATTCCTTTGAAATTGCTGTCAATCGCAATTTTCTAAGAGTTTTTAAAATATTCCTATCTTTGCACTGGCATAAGTATTGGGTTTTCTAAGAGAATCTCAACCCAAAGAAGGTATTACTTTTATACATGAAATATTACGAACTTTTGTTTCCCTTTTTGTAAGTCATTCTACACATTTCTGCACATTTGTGCTTTATATTGAATATAAAAATAGGTCTTTAAAACTCTATTTACTTTAAACTCACTAAAAAACTACTTGCTTGTGAAATTCTCTTACAAATTCACTGCATCCATGTAGAGAAGATAAAACTAATTAGGCAGTTAATTGGTATAGGTAGTGTGCAAAAAAATTAAGAAAAACAGAAACAATCACAGCCTCCGATGTGGGTGAGGGGAAAGGAAATAAACCAAAGGAATGCAACTGTATAGTAGGGGAAATGTAAGGCAACTCATTGTATTAAGTTTTTGTTGTTTGTTTTTTTCCTGGCCATGCTTACAAATGAAGGTTAGGAGGAATTAAGACACCTATCCTGCCAGCAGCCCTTGAGGCAAAAACTCCCATTAAGCTCAATGAGAATTTTTTTTTTAACCAGTGCAGGTTTAAGGCCTTACTAGGCAACAATTGTGAAGATGTAAAAAGGAACTTCATGAACTGTGTTGAATATTAATTAAACACCTAAAAATTATATGGCCCTGACTTTGACCCCACACCAGTTTTACCTTGGTGTAACAACAGAGTTGCACTTTCCTCAAACAGGCATGAGTGAAGGATCAGACTGCATGCATGCAAATCACATTCAGTGGACTTGAAGAAGTTTCAGCTGAAAGACAGTGAATGCCTAAAGAGCATGTAGCACTTAAAGGATGCCTGGAATGAGTCTTTCTACCACATTTGTAAAAGACTGCACTTAAAGGAAGAAAATATTTCCTAGTTGTGGTTCTTTTAAAAAGAAGAGAGGAAAAACATAATAAAAACATCAAAAGGGGAAAAATGGTAAGTTTACAAAAATGTTCACTTTAAAATTAAAAAAAAAATCATCATGTTTGATTAGGTTTTACGTTGAGCTGACATCCTCAGTGTTACCAAGTAAATTGTTTTTCCACATAAAAAAGCTCATTTTTCTCCTATCACTGAGTCCTATTACACTTAGAGTAGTATTGTACAAAGACAAATGCAAAGAACGTGGAAAAAAAGGCCACAGGAGTTACTAAGCCTGCAACAGGACTAGCATGCTCTAGCATGTCAACAAGGATTCCTATGTACACTAAAAAATAAAAGGAAAGAGAAACAGAAGGTATGAATATTATTAGATATGACAAAAGCAAAAAATATGAGAGTAGCTTAGCAGATGCCATTTTTCGTGATTAGAAGATTGTTTTCTACTCTCACTGAGATCAGCAGGAGCTTAGGCATTCAACAGCATCAAACTTCAGCCCTAACAGTGTAGTGGCTTAAACAGAACACTACCTAATTTTTCCTTGAGCAATATGCAACAATAAACTCTGAAATAAAAGAAACTCAACTGTCTGGACAAAAATTGTCTCCCTGCACCATACACCTTCACTCTAAATATTCCTCTGATATAGTATTGTATAATTCCCATCTAGAAGAAAAGGTATACTTCTGAGTGGGTATTATATTCTTTGACTAAAGTAGACCTGTTGCTCTTTTAAAATATGCCTGACTGCTCTATACTTGGATCCTTTAAACCAGTTGTCCTTGACTAATATTTTAAATGGTAACTTTAGAAACATCTTCCAAAAATATATGCAAGTCAAAACTTTTGTAGGCTGACCTTATTACAATGCAAACTAAATGCAGCCCATATTTGACAATAATCGTTCATAACTCATTGAACATCTGTAAAGCACAAATGTTTAATGACACTGCCTATTATCACTTTAATAAACAAGGATGCATATCAGAAGAAAGGGACTGGAAGAACAAGTCCCCATACTCTCATGATAGCTTGAAGAATTACTAAGAGAATTTTGGCTCAGTTTTAAGACTTAGAACCTGATCAACTTACTCCATCACCCTAGCCCAAAAATGGATTTTCGATGGCAGGATAGTGAATTGCTAGGCTAGAGCGCTTCAGTGTATCTAGTTTCTTTCACTCTTTTGCCTTAGAAGAGATAAATGTCATTTGTTTTCAATCTGATTTCTAAGTTATCACATGGAGAACACACTAATCATTTGAGACCAAAAACTGAAAATTCAAGAAACTCTGTTTTATTGAGGACTATCCATTGCCAAGGATATCTTGTGTATTGTAATTAAGTTTGTTTTAAAACACAGTTTCTCATAAAGAATTATCACAATGCAAGACATAAATTTGAGTTCCCAGATATGCTATATCTCTTTTCTGATAGCAAAGATTTAGGCCAAACAACTTTTATTTAGAATCATGAGTGTTTTATTATTATTATTATTATTATTATTAGAAAGAGATCAGATTATATTAATCATTTTACTACCAGTTTAACTAACCTAAAGTAAGATATCTCACCACTTAAATGCCTAAGAGTTGTCTTTGATTAAACATAACATGCATGCAGGTTTTAATGTTATGTTTTATTATGCCTTACAAATGTGTATGCAGGATTTTCATTTCAGCAAGTCTGAAAGCCTGTAGCAGTGGTTGCCACCAAAATACCAGCACAGTGAATTGTCCCTGTAAACAGCTGGATCATTAATCAGTGGAGAAAAAAAATAAAATAATTTACCAATGCCTATCAGATAAAAAGTAAACTTCTTGAGAAACAAACTTCCACCTTGTGAGTCTGTTCATTGCCATCAGCAGCTATTTCAGAGCGCGCAACTGATATCTGATGGCTCCTAAGGTAAAAAAAAAAAAAAAAAAAAAAATGCACACTGACAAAGTCTGCTCGCCTACAGCAGAAGCTCGTACCCCCCCTTCCTTCCCCTGCCCCTCTCCGAGAGGGGCCGAGCCGCCCCGAGCGCTGCCCTGGGGCGGAGGAGATGCCGCACCGCTACTCCGAGCATCTCCGCCTCCGCTCTCGCCCCGGTAGCCATCAAAAACGGGAGAGAGGGGAGGAAAAAAAGAGCAGTGGGGGGAGGACCGGGGGCAGGCGGAGGGGGGCGAGCACCCGGCCCCACCGCCCCGAGAGGGCCAGCCCGCCGCGCCCCCCGCCCGGAGCCCTCCTCCCTGGGAAGTGGACGCGGGGGGTCGGCGGAGCGGCCCCCGGGGAGCCGGGCTCGTTCACCGCCGGCTGGGGGGAAGGCGGGAGAGCCGAAAGTACCCGGGGCGAGCCAACCTGCCGCCGCCCGGCCCGCAGCGAGCGAGCCCCGGCCCCGCCTGACGGTGACCCTCGCCGCCGGCGGCACCCACCGCGGCCCCGCGGAGCAAAATCGGGGGGAAAAAGGCCGGGGGGGGGGGAGGGTGCGAAAAAAGGAAAAGAAAAGAAGCAGTCCCTAGTCTCCTTCCCCCCTAGCTACGGTCGTGCACAACAGCCTACAGCTACCGCTCCTCCGCGGGCGAGGGGTGACAACACGGCATCTCCAGCGTTACTTCTACAGACACTAATAGCGATACGAGTTTCTATCAGTTCCAGCTGATTTATTAAAATTGTCAAGATACAGACTTTCAGCATTTAAAAAAAAAAAAAAAAAACAGGCTATGATGTTGACAGTGCACAAGTCTGCTTTTGCCATCATTTGCTACAAAATATGCAGATGGTCTGTACTTTAGATTATATTGCACAACATGAGAAACTTTTTTAACTATGTGCCTTTTTTCTTTTTTTTTTTTTTTTTTTTGCTAAAATCGAGAATCCAGTTTCATACCTTCCATCTGGGGCCCCATCCACATATCACAGCGTATGAGATACATAAAGTCCTACTATAGTACAGTACATATACAATCTTTTAAACTAAGATAACAGCTCTGAGGTCTATATCACCATTTTCAATAAATCTTTACCTACAAATATTGAACAAATCTGAACTATAGCTGTACAAAAAAAGTGTTTGTTCCTTTTTTTTTTTAAAACCACAAGGCCTTTAGATGCAAGGATTATTTTTTTAAAATTTTAATCCTTTTAAAACCAGGACGTAACGTACCAACAAACTTGCATGCTAAAAACAGAGGAAAAAAAAAAGAAAATAAAAGGGAAGAAGTGCCTGAAAAGTCTTACTGAAAAAACACAGCAAGAATGTTCCCTTTTCACTGTACAAAAATACGCCTGAAAATATATTAATTTTTAAAAAAGACTGAGGTCTGTTATGTATCAAAAATGTTTCAATACCTTTTTGTACTGAGGTCTAGGCTGTCTGGTATTCAATCAAGGAGGTATAAGGGAACAAGTTACAAAAAAAAAAAGTTGGCAAGTAGAAATCACATTTGTAAAACCATAAACAATTTGATCTGAAAAGTAAACTCTGATCTTAAGTCAGTTCAGTTATTTGTAAGCGTTTGTACAGTCTGCATTTTTTCAAGCTCCCTGCAGCTTTGTTAAGAGTCGGATGCATAGAAGACATCAGTTTTCTCCCTCCAAAAAAAGTTGCAATGGTCCCTTTCGGAAAAAAAAAAAAAAATCAGAACAGTTCTTTAAGATCTCTCACGGGAAAAAAAAAAAAATCCACAAACCCCCTTGAGTAACAGTTGTGCTGCCAAAAGACTTCTTTGCAGACCATCTTCCAGACTTCAATCAGAGACCGACAAGCTTTAAACAGCGCCTTCTGTATCATTTTTCCCCCAGTCCCATTTGCCTTTGCTGTTGTTGTTGTGATCACCAAATGCAATAAAAATTAAAAAAACAAAAATAAAAAAAAAATTAAAATCACAACTCCCGGGCTCGGAACTAACTTCGAGATTTTTTTTTTTTTAAAAGAAAACAAGACTTTTTTTTTTTTTTAATCATCATCATCACCACCACCACCACCGGCGTCGCGCCGCTCCGGCTCCGCCGCCGCCTCGCCGCCCGCCCTCGCCGCCGCCCCCGCTCAGTACGTGAACACCAGGTCGGAGAAGTTCGCCTCCAGCCAGTCGCCCGCGATCATCTCGCTCAGCTCCGGGGTGCAGTAGTCGGGGAACTCGAAGTGGGAGCCCAGGCTGCCCTCGCTGAAGGAGTCCAGGTCCTTGTCCACCAGCGAGAGGGAGAGGTTGCCGGCGGCGGCGCCCGCCCCCAGCTCGGCAGCGGCGTGGCCGTGCTGGGAGAAGTTGAGGCTGAGGTCGAAGAGCAGGTCGTCCGCCTCCTCGCTGCCGGCCGACGAGGTGGAGATGGAGCGGGAGGAGGCCGGGGAGAGGCCGGGCGGCTGCTGCGGCGGCAGCGGGCCCTGCTTGGTGATGTTCTTGAAGCTGTAGTAGAGTCTGCTGCCGCCGCCCGCCGCCGCCGCGCCGCCCCGCACCTCCTCGTAGAGGCTGGCTCCCTCGGTGGACTCCGCCGAGGAGCTCAAGGTGGGACTGGCCGGCACTTTGGCCACGTTGTACCGCCGCAGCTGCTGCGGCCCCGGCTCCTCGTCCTCCTCCTCCTCCTCCGCCTCCTGCTTGATCCGCAGCTGCAGCTCGTCCTCGTCCTCCTCCTCATCCTCCTCCTCGTCCATGAAGACGCACTTGACCGTCTTGCTGCTCACTTTCAGGGTGCCGAAGACGTACTCGTCCCCCGCGTAGTCCCCGTGGTGGGCGGCTTTGGCTCCCGGCTTGGGGGGCGAGGAGGCGGAGGAGGCTTTCAGCTTGCTGCACTTCTTGCTGGAGCTCTTGGCGCTTTTGCTGCCGCCGCTGCTGGTGGGTGCGTTTTTCTCAGGACTTTGGCTGGCATTGGGCTTGGCCGACGGGTCCATTTTGGGCTTTTTCCTGGGCCGGTATTTGTAGTCGGGGTAATCGGCCATGTGCTTGAGCCGCAGCCTCTCCGCCTCCCGGATGAAAGGGATCTTCTCGCTGTCCTTCAGCATTTTCCACCGCTTGCCCAGGCGCTTGGAGATCTCCGCGTTGTGCATGTCCGGGGACTGCTCCATGATTTTTCTCCTCTCGATCTTGGACCACACCATGAAYGCGTTCATCGGTCTCTTTATGTGCCCCGACGCCGTTTTGCACCAGTCCGGATCGCTCTCGTCCAAAGCGACCGGGCTGCAAGCCATGAACTCGCCCTCTTCTGTGTCCATCGCTTCCCGRGGCAGGTTGCTCTCCGCCTCCGTACTTTCCGCTTGCTGCACCATGCTGCGGTCTCGCCGAAGCGCCGCTCTTCCCGCCGCGCCGCTCCCCTCCGAGCCGACAAAGCCGCTCCGCCGCCCCCTCCCACCGCTGCCGCACCTTGCCCCTGCAGCGAGCCGAGCCGAGCTCTCCGCCGCGCTGCGAGGCGGAGCCCGCGGGGCGACCGGCGGGCGCTTGGTGCCGCCCGCAGCCCCGGCGGCCGCTGGGCCGGGCCGGGCCGGGCTGGGCCCGCCGCGCCGCGCGCGCTCCCCCTTCTGCGAAACTCCCAGCTCCTCGCCCAACTAGTTATCAGCGTTTCATATGGGTGACATCACTCCCGCCGCCGGCCAATGGCGACGCCCGGCCTCGCCCACCGACACGCCCACCGCTTTTATCAGCTCCCCGCCCCCCCCGCCCCGCGCTGACACACCCCCTGCGCGGGGGGCGGCCGGGGGAGGGGGTCGCTGGCTCTCACCGGCTCGTCCCTGCGCTCGGGAGGCGGTGGCGGCGTGACGGGGGGCTTCGCCCGCTGGCTCCGGCTGCTGCCGGGCGCGGGGCAGTACGAGGCGCGGTGGGGAGGGGGCCGGCGGCTGCTCCCCCGTGGCCCGCTCCCTTCAGGCGGCC